>CAWZYM010000076.1:267500-377500 GCA_963966185.1 Rhabditoides inermis | reverse complement strand
AGAAAGAGAGTCTAACCTCCTTTTCAGGTATGCGATCGGCTCCGCGGAATTGCCCTACAAGGAGCACACTTGGCTGCACCAGCTCTGTACGTTTTCTCCTTACGTTTCCCATACATTGCATACGTTTCAGCGCGTAGTTTGAACGAGCCGTATGAATCGACGAATGGGACCGTGCCAGCCGGCGGACCATCATTAAAGGTACGCCCATTCATTACCTTTTGTGTAAGCCTGTAGCACTCACATCAAAGAGGGCGCTTCTTTTTTTTTTTGGCTTATTAGGGTAGGGCTCGCCCCAGAATTTTCAAGTAACATTATGCTGTCTGCTATTTGCTGTTGAAACGCTTAAGAGAGAGAGAGAAGGTTTAAAAATCAATCAATATATCGATTGCTTTCAGTCGCGGTACGTGACGTCACTGTACTTCACACTCTCCACTATCACATCAATCGGATTCGGAAACGTATCGGCGACGACAGACAGCGAGAAGATATTCACTATTATCATGATGATTCTCGGATGTGAGTATTGATTTATTGAATTGTTTTGGTTTCTTGCGATGGGGGAGAGAGAGGGAGAGAGAAAAATAGAGAGAGAGAGAGAGAGAGGGAGAGAGAGAGAGAGAGAGAGACGGGAGTAGCGAAAGAGGTGGAATTAGCGTGTGTGGTGTATAGTAGCGGGCCCGCACACCGGGAAACAATTAGCGATTTCTGGAGAATCGAGAGAGAGAGAGACGCAATTGCTATAGTGTTTACGTCGGCAAGTGTTGTAAACAAAGCTAGAAAGCCGAAAAAATCGAGAAAAAAATTTAAGCTTTGATGTACGCGTCCGTGTTCGGAAACGTGTCGGCCATCATCCAGCGATTGTACAGCGGCACGGCGAGGTGAGTGAGTGACGTCATCGCACATCTGTGACGTCATCCGTTCAGGTATCACACGGAGATGTCGCGTCTGCGGGAGTTCATCCGATTCCATCAAATCCCGAATCCGCTGCGACAGAGGCTGGAGGAATACTTCCAACACGCGTGGAGCTACACCAATGGAATCGACATGAACCTGGTAGGGGATAGAGGAGAGAGAGAGAGAGGGGAGGGAGAAAGAAAGAGGGAGAGATGGAGGGAGTGAGAGAGTGAGAGAGATGGCGAGAGAGAGAGAGGGAGATGATAGAGAGAGGAAGAGAGACTCTTGTTTTCAGGTGTTGAAAGGCTTCCCGGACTGTCTGCAAGCGGACATCTGTCTCCACTTGAATCGCAACCTGCTCAACTCTTGTTCGGCCTTCGCTGGCAGCACCCCGGGATGTCTGCGCGCATTGTCCATGAGGTGAGTACAAGTGGAAGATATAGATCAAACCAAATCAATTGTAAGCACACAATCATTCAAAAGATGCAGATATTATAAGCTATAAGCCTATAAGTATCACTGATTATCAGTAAATCAGTGTTCCCCTCGCCGTGACCACTGATCAGTTGGTAGTTGATCTCTCTCTCTCCCTGCCCGTTTTTGTGACGCAGTGCTCCCCGCACTCGGATGCATCCTTCCCTCGCGCGCCTTCTCTGTTTGTCGAGTTTTCTGACCGCGTGACACACCCGCGCAAGAACTGCGACGTTCTGTATTGCAACTGGTGTTTGACGAGAAGAACATGTACATGTTAAAAACGAACTTGCTCTGAAAGTAATTCGCAAACACACCGTTTTTGTACCATCTTGCTCTTACAGAGATCAGACATTCAATAGAATATGCATCACAAAGCTGATAATCATTTAAAAGATAAAAAAAAATATATAATTCATATTCTTTAAAGAACTCTGTTTATATTATAACAGTCAAAAAAATCAATACTAGTCAATACATCCAGGTTTCGCACCACCCACGCACCACCCGGGGACACGCTGGTACATAGGGGAGACATCCTCACTGGACTGCACTTCATAGCCAGGGGCAGTGTAGAGATACTCAAAGACGACAACACCGTCATGGGCATACTCGGTCAGTCCCTCTCTCTCTCCCTCCCTCCTTCCCTCCTTCTCTCTCTCTCTCTCCCTCTCTCTCTACATGTATGTATGATTCCGTCCATCTGCAGGCAAGGACGACATCTTCGGCGAGAACCCCCTTCTCTACGAGGACGTTGGCAAGTCTTCGTGCAACGTCCGCGCCCTCACCTACTGCGACCTCCACAAGATACTCAGGTCAGCATATACATTTGCATATATCTCTTTTAGTGAGTTTGTAAGTAAGACTACAATGAGAACACATTTGTACGTAACTTTATGATGTGGCGATCGTTTGTCACTTGTGGCGATTCTGATGAGTGTTTTCTTTGGTGGGAGGGGTTTCCCAGTGAGAGGGTGAGTGGGAGTTAACACGTTAACACTACAAGAATGTGTGTGTGAGTGATTGAGAAGTGAGGGCGTGGCTTTCTCTCCAGCGAGCGCGCGATAGAGAGAGAGAGAGAGAGAGAGAGAGAGAGAGAGAGAGAGAGAGAGGGAGAGAGAGGGAGAGAGAGAGAAGCCATGAAGCCTTTGCTCATGCATATTTGTGTCAGAATGCGTTGTTGAGTGGCTAGTGTGAGACAAGTGTGAATGCGACGGAATGCGACTTCTCGAAATCGGGAAAACATACACAGTACAATGTAGTCAATAGATTAGTTGCCGGCTGGCTAGTTCGCACTTGAATCTTTCTTAGACGACAAGCGCTACACTCCGCGCAGAACTGAGAGAGAGAAAGAGAGAGAGATAGAGAGAGAGAGAACTTTTGTGTTTTTAGGGACGACCTATTGGACGTGCTGGATATGTACCCCGAATTCGCCGAGAACTTCTGCAAGAATCTCACCATCACATACAACCTCAGAGATGTGAGTCGGATAGCTTTCTTTTCCATTTCCTTCAACTTTTTTATTCGCTTTAGCAGATTCCAACTTTAAAAGATACGAAAACAAGGAAGTGATAGAAGTCTGTTTATATGATCATCTTTACATGGAATAGAAGTCTTTGGGGGTGGTGGGTGTGGGTGGAATCACTGCTGTCCGCCGGCCTGAGGAGGCATCTGCATCGCCTGCTGCATCTGCTGTCCTCCCATCTGCTGTCCCTGTCCCTGCTGCGGTCCGAAGCCCGCCTCCCTCTTTCCATAGTAGCCATAGTAGCCGTAGTACGGGTAACCGTAGTAGCCGTAGTAGTTACCGTAGTAGCCGAGTCCTGAATGGATACTGTAAGCTTGATTTTAGCTACTGTATTACCGTATCCGTAGTAGGGGTAGGTGTAGTAGTACTGGGCGGCGGTGTCGACTGCGAGGCAGAGCAGGACGAGAAGAGCAAGCCTGAATTGGGTGAGGGTGAGAGACGCAGAGGAAGGGAGAGGAGAAGGAGAAGAAGGAGAGGGAGGAGCAGGAGCAGGAGAAGAACTCACAGCTTGACGGTCTGCATGTTTCTAGTGGTGGTAGATGCGGCTGATCTATACTTTCTTCCCCGATTACTACTACTTTTATACCGCTTCTGTTTCAGTCAAACACTGCGAGAGAGTTTGACAGGTAATCGGGAGAGAGCGTGGCAGAGTGAGAGACACTAGAGAAAGGGGAGGTGCGAAGCGGACAGTCAAACACAACGGACGCTCGCCGTGGCAAGCACCGATCCCTCGGAGAGAGAGAGGGGGGATGAAGAGTGCATAAAAAGATCGAAGAGCTTGAGACTGACAAATGCGAACTCGAGTGGTTTCGAAGTATTACCAGCGAACCACTGATCAGAACAATGCAACAAAGAACACTTCAAAAATGAACATATAGTATTGATTGACTATTGATTATCGATTGATTTCAGGAAGCGCAGTCGAGTCGCAAGCGGTTCGACCGGCACAAGCTACTCCGGATGAGCAGCTCCCTCAACAAGGACCGATACACTGCCGGGGCACAGTGCGAAGGTGCGTAGCCTGTGTGTGTGCCCGATCACTTTGGATCCTGACTCGTCCCCGCTTCCATTTCGCTTACTATGCATGTGTGTGTCTGTGGTGTGCGTGTTTCCACCGCTGCTGTTGCCTTCCCTCCCTGCCTCCCTTCCTCCCACGCACCCTCGGATGGCTACCTTGGTCTGCAGATACGCGCGCGTGCTCCCCGCGTCCCCGATCCGCCTCCACCATATTCAAACTGCCCTCCACTGCTGCCACCGAACTCTTCATCGACCAAGACGCACCAGGCACGGTTTTACATAACATGTGTATAGAGCTCCTTTCTAACCAACGATTTCTCCTCTGTGTGCGTGTCCGCATGGTCTCTTTTCGCTCTTCTCTCCGATTGTGTTTCGATCTACTCGAATAAGCAGTGTGTGTTTCAGAGCCTGCGGAGGCTGCTGTCGGGTCGGCGGGTTCGGCGGGGCACACGTCGCGCGGCCGGCGGTCGGCCACGGACTCGACGGGCGGGCGGAGCGACGCGAGCGACGAGATGGAGCAGGGACGACGCAACTGCGCCTTCTTCCTCATGAACGACAACAGTGCGTTGCCTGCCAGCAGTGCCATGTAGAGATTTGCGTGTGTGCCTTCTCTCGGTTGCCCTAACCGCACACAAGATTGCCTCATCGATCCGCACTCTGGTCTGCTCTCGATCCACTCCTCTCTCTGTCTCCGGCTCCCTCTCCTCCTCTGCAGTGTGGTGTGTTCAGTGGCAACGCGGCAGTCGCCTCTCATGCGGGGTGAGAGTGTGCGGCGGTTCGGGAGTGATTCGGACGCGGGCGCCGTGTTTGATGACATTCGAGCGTTCCGCACCGCGCAGTCCGGACACAGAGCCATGACGCGCGTGCAGAGCGCGCCGCACAGAGCCGGCGCTATCGGTAGGCACAGCGTAGCTCTAGAGAAATGCGCGCGACGCGGCGCTACTGCGCACCTGTAAACGCAGTCGCGGCGCGGCGCACGTCGCGTGCGTGTCTTCTTTTTCTCTGCTTTGTCTCTATCGCTCCCTTTCTCCCGCACTCACCGCATGCTACTGCACACTCACTGCACTCACGTTCTCACTCTCTCTCTCTAGCCTAGTCACTAACAGGGGATAGAGAAGGAAGCGGGGAAGAAGGATACGAGTGAATGGATTCAGGCCGGCAACATCAGGAGGAGGACCCCAAGTACACCCATTTGAGTCGACGGCTAGACACAATTGAGAGGTAGGAGAGAGCACGCGGGGATATCATGACGTCACTCATTTCAGCCAGCTGCAAACGATGCAGAACAAGCTGAACGGCGACTTCGAGGTGATCATCCGGCTGTTGAAGCTACACGGCAAGCTGCCCAACGACCAAGGTAGGCGTGGCGCCTTCGTGGGTGGTCCTTCAACCGCACTCCGACCTAACCCTGTGACCGTGACTCTGCACGTTGCGTGTGTGTGTGTATGACGACTGTGTGGTGGTGACTTCTCTCTCTTCTATCGACTGCGTGGACACACACGGACCAATGAGGTTTCAGACGCGCCGCCGCCGCCTCCGCTGCCCACCTCTGTCAACATGCGACGCATGGCGCCCGGACAGACCATCAGGGTACGGTGGATTTGTTACTCTCTCTGGGTTGTCTGCGGATGCAATGATCTCTCGTGCCGTGCACTCATTCATTTCACCTTTAGTTCCCGTGTGCGTATGCTCGGAAAGCGTATGAAGTGCAAGCGAGTATATATGTTCTCTGAGTATTCTCACATCCGGGATAGATGAAGGCAACGACACGTAACAGAAAGAATCATGCTGGTGACGATATGGATCTGATTTCAGATGCCTAACGGTGGGGACGAAATGAGAGTATCCCGATTGTCGTCTCACGAGCCGTCGTCCCCTCCGGATCGACTGCCCGACGAGACGGACACTCTACTGTAGCCCCGCCCCTCAGGCTCCGCCCACACACATACATACAGACTATGACGTGCCCTCTCGAGAGATACGGTGATATGTAGCGCGATGTCTCATTTGCATATTATTGTCATTGCATTATCGATCACACATCATCATGTTCCCTATCAATCACAGTTTGCATCACATTGGTTCCAGTCACCCCCTAATATTTCATGTGATACGGGTTCTCGCTTCCCCTGTTCATTTCGTTTTGTGTCTCTGCGCCCTCCTCGTTCCTTCTTCTTCTTCTTCTCCTTCCTCCAATTCTCGCGTGAAATTTGTAATATAGACAGATTTTTATTATTTACTTTTTGGAAGATTTATATATTATATATATGTGCGAATACAAATGCACTGATTTGGTGTTGTTGCGTGTTGTTCACAATGCAAAATAGGACGCATGATAGTCACCGAATAACACCCATTCCACATTGCGACAACCCGACAAGTCAATTTTGCTAAAACCACTGTGGAAGTGAAGGTCATGAATTCGAAGAAACTTTATAACAGCAACTTGATATCGAAAACAAACGACGCGTAACAAAGAAAATACATACAATTGGCTTGTCTCCATACACATCCCATCTCCTCTGTGGCCGTTCACGTGATGAGCAGCTTCTCCACAGATCGCACCGCCTCCCCCGACGAGGTCGAGCCGCCCAGCACGTACACATACTGGACACATACAGAAACAAGTGAGCACTCACATCATGTAGATACCTTGCCAGAGTAGACCATGCCTGCCGAGTGGCGCGGGTAGGTGAGAGGGGAGCGACTGCCACGCACCATCTACCAGCATCTGCACAAGTGGTCAGTCTATTCTCACTACTTCCAATCGCCTTACTGCCGAATAGTTTGCAACCTTTGAAAATTACTTGCCCTCCCACAAATTCGAACACCTTCGGAAACAGTTCTCGAATTCGCCGCACTCACCAGAACCGACGTCTGGGCTGTGTCGTTGCTGCTTCCGCCGCCGACGACGAGTCTCCCGTCGCACTCGACCACCGCGGCACGAGAGAGCGGCTGAAGCGGTCACATCACATGATTGGAATGATGCGCACCTGCGGCAAGGGCGGCCAGTCGGACAAGGTACTCGTGGTGAAATTGTAGCAGTGCACCTGAAATTAAATTAAACGTGAACAGATGTGGCACGGATCACTGACCTTGTCAGTTTCGACGTCGTCCTTGTCGAATCCACCAACCAGCACCAGATTGCCGTCGATCACACACATAGAGAAGCCATCCTTCAGGGAGGCAGGCACGCCGAATGCACTGAATCCAGCTAAATGATTTCATGTCACAGCAACAACTAACCACACGTGCACAGTACCTGCACCAGACGGATCGAACTTCCAAAGCCGGGCGTGATCGCGCACCGCCATGTAAATCTGTCCCTCCCTCGCACACGAGGAGACAATAATGTCGGATGGTAGAGCTGATCTGCAGGTGAACGATATTACCAAATAGTCTCTAATACAAAAGCCTACTTGAAAACTCCGGACCAGAGAATGTTCCAAGCATCAGTGTGCTTCCACATCTCCACCCTAAAATCAGGACAATGCCATCTGATGAATGAACACGTGAAACCCATTTTTTTCGAAGAAGGACAGCATAGACGACTCGATTGACCACAAATAGGTGGTAGTCTTCAGTGGTTGGCAGGGAGGAGAACACATCCCATCCTGCGATGTCCCCTCAAACAAACAATGACAAACTACACCAGCGCGTTGTGTTCTCTCACCGGTATCGCTGAGCCTGCCAACAGAGACACGCCCATTTGATGAGACATAGATCTTCCCGTCGGCGTGAAAACAACGCAGCCTGGAACAAACCGTATGGACACCGCACAAACCGCGAAACCGCACTTGTCTGTGATCGTATCCGGCAGCTTGGCAACAGTATAGAAGCAGCCGAGTCGATCGCTCGACGCTCGATGCGAGTCCATAATCATCGCCTAAAACGCGACAATTGAATACTGAAAGCATACAGAAACAACATGCCTTTAATGCGGCAAAGTATAGCTGGAAGCAGGCGGGATCCGCGGTGACAAGCGGTTCAATGCCGACAGTCTCGACCAGAAAGCGGCTGTCCAGATTGGAGAGACGCACTAGGGACAGCAACCTAGAATCGATACAATCGATGGTATGGAACTGGACACTGACTCGTGCATGTGCCGCTCCCTGCCGTCCCCGCCGCGCACCCAGTTGCACTCTCCAAGGAACACGCTCGACTCGCGACAGCACAAACGAACATCTACAATTCGCACATTAGCACCGCATAGCTGCGCTCACCAGCTCACCACTAATCAGCTTGACGAGGTCGGTTTTCTCGAGTGAGAGGAAGGAGGGCGTGCCAATGACGTCACTACACAACATGTGAACATACGACAACATTGGATGACCCACTCGAAGTTGTTGCAGGCGGTGAGCCAGGCGCGCTCGCACAACTTGTTGATCTGATTGCAGGGGAACAGCCGGGTTGCCTGCCAGATATCGAGGCAGTTCGACGCAGAGACACACTCGAGCAGAACCCTGTCACACACTCCTTCATCGATTGATTAATTGATTGCACTCACTTGACACAGCTGTCCTTGAGCGCATCGAGCTGCAGGTAGCTGGTTTCCGGGAGGAGACGCAGCGCCTTCTCCTCGTCTCAACACAACTACATACATCACACAGTGAACGGCCTCATACCAATGTCCAAATGACGAGTATAGAGGTACTCCAGCAACAGCTCAACAGTGTCAGCTTCCATGTCCTCAATTCGAAATTCGAAAGTCAACCACGCAGTGGCAGTACCCGAACTCACAAGTCCCACAGCTCCGACGACGGCCTCCTTGAACTCCGAGTTGAACATGGATCGGAAGTGCGGCGACGAAGCCGCCAGAACGTTCATGTGAGCAAAGAACTTAACATTACATGTTTTTAAAAAGAAGATAAAAAGCAAGAACGTTCACCTCTTGTCCTGCCGTCCCTCCACTCGAAGGCCGAGAGGTGATCTTCACATCGCACATCTCACCCGTGCTGCACGAAATCAATAAATTAATAATAGTCCATTCATCGATCGATCACATCGGCTAGAAGCTCACATTCGCATCTCGTTTAGGTGGCGTAGCAACACACCGCATTCTGAGCTGCACATCGCTGAATAAAAACAATTACGAACACATCGTTAAACCATATAAAGTAAACAAAGTAAGAAAGTAAACAAAAAACACCCGAAAAAAAACTTCAACACGTTCACAGCATTCACATTATTTCGATTAAGGCATGTTTATAGTCGCGCATTTTCCAGCAATATTGCGCAATAATGCAACGCTTTAAAATATGTATCGATTTTGCAGCAAAATTTTGTACCAAAATCGATACGTATCCTAAAGCATTGCATTATTGCGCAATATTGCGGAAAAATGCGCGACTATAAACAGGCCTTTAGAGATAAATGTCTATCACTCATTCGACTAGCTGCAGATTTTCTCTGCGCACTCCTATTTTTATTGTGCGCTAATTGTTCTCTCACACTGAGTCACGGGTGACACAAACCCGGCCCGAATTGCGCGCGGGTGGCAATGAGGAGGCGGCTGAAAAATTCACCGTTGGAAACCACCCAGAGTCATGGGTTCCTAATAAGACTGGTGTAAGAAGACTAAGACCGTAACCGACTCTAGAATTCTGAGGAGTGCCGGCTTTGTCGATCCATGGGCTCGACTCAGCGACTGGTTCCGCACCAATTTTTGCAAGCCGACCGGGAGGCCTACCGGAAGGCAACAATATCTTTCAGAAGGTTCTAGGAACTTGTTCTCTCACACTCTGTTTGATTGACAATAATTAATACAGAGACAGCAAGAACAATAATCGACACACATGAGTGAAACTATGTATCTGACGATACAATACTGCTTCTTAAATATTCTGCTCCATCTCCTGCTTCTTCCACGCTAGCCACATCTTCTCTCTATCTCGCATGAACTGTTGCATCGCGGGAGACAGAGACACGGAGAGAGAAGAAAGATCCTGAAATCAAAAAAAGGATCGCAAAGACAATTCAACCCACCTTTCCAGTAGTTGTCCAGGGTCCGTTGCCTGCATTGGGATCGCTAAAAAGGAGAGGTGAAGCCCCGCCCCGTGCCGCCCCGCCTACCCGGCGCGCGCAAAGTTGGTCCACTGATGCGTCCACCAGGTGAACACTTTCTCGTCGTCGACAGAGAATGGATAGGGAAACAGCGTGCCTAGATCGACAGACAAATCTATACTACAGATTGCCAACATACCTTTGTGGAACACGTAGTCGATGTCAGTGCAGTGCGTGGCGGCTGGAATGGATCGTCCATGCCCCGCCCCTCTTATCCCGCCCACCTACGAACGGCAGCATGCGTGAAGCGTCGCCCATGCATTGGGGATTGAAGTGATGGAATGTGTATAGATATGTGGAGGAGTGGTTGATGAGAGCTGTCAGAGCTGTACCAGTGTTCGCGAATCGGTCAGAGAGGAGCTGCAAGAATCACTTTCCCTCTCTTTCTTGTTCTCTCAGCACTCACATCACACAGCGCTCGCGGCTTTCCAGTCGGATCATCTGGTCCGTAGGCGGACAGCAACTGAGATATGTTTGATTCATCTTCAAAATGTACATGTACCTTCTCCTTCATTCGCTGTCTCCTCCCGGCATACTCGCTCATTGTAGAGGGAATCATTTCAGCTAGAATATCGTCCATGTTCAACTTCTCAGCGTGCGGGTCCACTGAAACAAGTAAAGGCAAAGAGAGAAGGGAGAGAGAGAGAGAGAGAGAGAGAACAGCGAGAGAGAGAGAGAGAGAGAGAGAGAGAGAGAGAGAGACTCACGGAAAAACACAAGCGCCTCGTACTCGGTGACTCCCACCATCATCTTCTTTCCAGTTGTCTGCAGCAGACCAGTGGGAGAAGAGGGAAGGAGGCAGCCGTCTAACCGCGGCGCCACCCGAACCCCGCCCCCACAGACTCCGCCCACTGTCCGAACGATTAGGTCGTTCTGAAAGCAGATGTTTAAGACTTCTTCAGAGATTAAGAGAAGTGATCGCACCTCATCGCCACTCTCTCCGGCTTCTACCATCTCCCACGACTCGTCGGTGTCCGCGTACATTGAACACGCGAACTCTCTCGCCTTCAGACACATTAGACCAGCCAGCATCTGAATGTTCTTGCATGTATGAAATATGTATTTCGAATTACCCACTTTCCGCGTATTATCTGTCGGAATTCCGTGTCTTTCCGCGAACCGACGACACTGCTCGGGCTAAAAGGGGGCGGAGTCAATGGAGGCGTGGCTGATCACTCGCCATGTCATCGGAAACGGCGCCGTCCGTGTTCGCAGTGCCACCCATAAGACCAGCCCGGTGAAAGAGATCTGAAAAAAATAAGAGTTCAAAATAAAAAGGACATTAAGAGATACAGAGAGAAAAGGGGAAGAGAGAAATATGTAGAGAGAAGGAGAGAAGAGAGAGGGGGGAGAGAGAGAGAGAGAGACTCACGTTTTTGACTCGACAACGCAAGCAAGTGGGCGGAGCATCCACCGGCAGACTGTCCGAATACAGTCACGTTCGAAGAATCCCCGCCGAATGAGGAGATATTGCGCTGGAATAGTGTTCCCTTCTCTCCATATTTCTCTCTCTCTCTCTCTCTCCTCCCCCCCCCCTTCTCTCTCTTTCACTCTCTCACCTGCACCCAACGCAAGGCCTCGCATTGATCCCACAGTCCCAGATTATCCGGCAGCACTCCATTCTCTCCCACGGAGAAAAATCCAAGCAGCCCAAGTCGGTACTGGATTGTCACGAACACTACTTCCTCACTCGCCTGCAACAGATGGTAGATGGTTCCGCCCACTCAGGCTTCGCCCACTCACGATTCTCGTGGCGATCGCGACGTCCCCGCAGTCCTGTGCGCTGCCCTCGCAATAGCCGCCGCCGTGAATGAACACCTGTGGGCGGGGCGTAAGGGGCGGAGCCAAGTATGCTCACCATCACCGGGAGTGATTCTTTCTTGAAGCCTTCATATGGCGCAAACACGTTGAGAAACAGACAATCCTCGCTCAGTGGTAGTTTCTTCAAATAAGTATGTGATAACTAAAAATATCATTATATGATAACTAAAAATAGCATTATACATTATAGAAACATGTCTGTCTAGAACATTAGTCAGACTCATCACATCTAGCTAGAGGGATGTCGGTGTGTATTGTATGCAGGAAAGGAGGCGACCGACCTTCTGGGCTTGTTCAGGTGTGCGGTCCTTTTGCCACGCGCGGTTTCCGAACGAGAAACACTCTCGGTCGTGAGTCCACGGAATCGGAGGAAGTGGTTTCTGAAAGACACAAACGTACTCTTTATTTCTGTTCACTTGTTGCATACCTTGAATCGCAACTCTCCCACTGGCGGCTGTGCAAAGGGAATGCCTTTGAACATACTCACTGTTCGTGAATCGTCGAGTCGGATTATCGTGCCTGGTTTGTATGTGTTGTAAATGCCTAAACTAAGAAAGCTTGCCTACCGATCAGTGGCCCATCTTGCATCACAACACGGCGAGTGCCCGATTCCGTCAGCATTACTAAATTACAAATATACACACAAAAGTATAGGCTCAAATAAGTGCAAACAAACAATAAACGCACAAGAATTGCATAAACAGTCAGGCAAGGGTGAAGCGCCGGTCAATCGATGGCAGAGTACACTCTGGCATCGGTGCACAACAATAAGCAGACGCTGATATGCCTGGGGTACAGTGCTGGCAGCAACTGACGAGAGTCGAACGGGAATATGGGGGCGAGGTACTCCTGAAATACAGTGATACTCTTAGAATACACCTTTCGCATCACATTTAATCCTTCCAAACTATGAACAAGCACAGGTGAGAGATAGGAGAGAGGAGAGAGAGGAGAGAGAGGAGAGAGAGGAGAGAGAGGAGAGAGAGGAGAGAGAGGAGAGAGAGGAGAGAGAGGAGAGAGAGGAGAGAGAGGAGAGAGAGGAGAGAGAGGAGAGAGAGGAGGGAGGAGAGAGGAGAGAGGAGAGAGGAGAGAGGAGAGAGGAGAGAGGAGAGAGGAGAGAGGAGAGAGGAGAGAGGAGAGAGGAGAGAGGAGAGAGGAGAGAGGAGAGAGGAGAGAGGAGAGAGGAGAGAGGAGAGAGGAGAGAGGAGAGAGGAGAGAGGAGAGAGGAGAGAGGAGAGAGGAGAGAGGAGAGAGAGTTCCCTGCCTACCTGCATGGCCTGGTTGACGTGTGCGAGCAGGTACTTGGCCGCCTGTGCCGTCAGCTTCTGCGCCTCCTCCAACCGAGAGAGAGAGAGAGAGAGAGAGAGAGAGAGAGAGAGAGAGATGAATGGATAGTGTCTCACAATTGGCTTTCACTAACTGCGCTCGGATGCGGTCTGGCTCGCGTTCACTACGCTGCGGCGAAAAAGCATATTTCACACGACCACCGGAAACTATCAAAGTACAAGTATTTATCTTCATATATCAAAGTTATTTACACGCAATAGACAAAGCAAACACCTCTTCACATGGCTAACACGGGGTCCTCTCTTAATTAGCAATTACACTTCTTCGAATAAAACAATTAATCAATAACAAAAAGCGAGCTTCTAATTTGCATACATTCTTCCAGAGGCAAACTCGTCGTTTGAGATTAGAGGCTACAAAACACCAAACCACTGTAAGAAATGAAAACACAAATATCGATCTAGGTGGGGAATCATTGCGGCGGCTGGTAGTTGGGCTGGAACGGGTTCGAGCCTGAAACAAAGTAATCTCTTTTCTGATCAAAATCACAACTCCTCACTGCTACGAAATAAGCATTTTCATCCTCCAATGTACATAACATTTGCCAGAGATGTTAGTCAAACCTCCTACGTAAAATAAACAAATTGAAGATGTAAATAAAAACCAACCCTGGGGGTTCGGCGGGAACTGGCCGTACGTGCCGCCGGGAGTCTGAAACGGAACAGTGATACTCGAATCGATCGTGTCTCTCCGCTCCCCTACTCTCTCTCTCTCTCTCTCTCTCTCTCTCTCTCTCTCCCTCCCTCCCTTCCTCCCTCCCTCCCTCCCTCTCGCTCACCTGTGGTTGTTGGTAGTTGGGGAATGCTCCGGGGAAGGTCGGGTACGGCTGCGCAAAGTTGGGCTGGTACACCGGTTGGTAGAACATGGGCTGCGGCTGGCCTGAACAACTCGCATACTCTACACCTTCCCTCCACCTCCCACCTCCCACACATCCACAGCACTACCACTACACCCGAAACCACAAAAAAGCCGAAACAAGAGTTAGCGTGCAGGGGAAACACGATTATGCATTTTACAGCGTACAGTACTCTCAGTAATCTACCGTATCCTCTGGCATACCGTAGGGCACGGCCTGCTGGTAGTAGGGCGGAGGGACGGCTCCGGCCTGGGGAGTCATCGCCTGCTGAGGCTGCTGCCACTGCTGCTGCTGCTGCGGGGGCGGGGCTGACAACGAAGCCCATGTACAAAACACAAAACACACAGAGAAGCAAGTATCACACAACACTACGAAGGCGTGCAGTGAGTATCTAGTCCCACACACAGGTCTATGTCAATTGTGAATGGTGTGCTCACCCTGTAGAGGCTGGGTGGTCCTGGGGGGCGCAATAGGGGCCTCGGCCTGGGCGCGGGGAGGAGGAGGGCGCGGCGGGGCTGCCGCGCCTGCAAGCGATTGCATAACATAGACAAGGACAAAGTAGTCCAAGTAACAAATAGTTTGAAGGCAATTTGAAATAGCTTGAAGAGACAGGTCACACATACCCCATCTCCCCTCATCCATCATGCACCCACCTCCTGCTCCTGCTCCTGCTCCTCCTCCGATGATATTCTGCTGCAGCTGCCGCATCAGATCCTCCTTCTCCGTCTGCCGCGCGAACGAGAAGTCGCTCACCTTCTGCTGCAGACGCACCACAATCGGCGTCAGGTCGTTGTAGAACTGAAACAATCCGAATGGCTCTCCCCCCCCTCTCTCTCCCCTTTACCTTGGTTCCCTCCTCGAGGTTGCCCTTAAGTTCAGCGTACGCGTCGTGTGCGACTGCGAGTATCTTGAGAATGTTCTCCCTCTCCGCCCCGCCTGCCGAGCCACTCTTCTCCGCCGTGAAACGAGTGTTCCACGTCTGCAAACATGATTCCATGAAATCTGTATACCGTATCCCAATTCATCTACCGTACCCCTCTCTCCCCGAATACCGTACTCACCTGGACCTCCGCCATGACGGCGTCTTGCTGGCGGATGCTGGCCTCGACTCTCTCCCTCAGGGGTCCGTAGATCTGCTGGATCTTCTCCTTCGACAGGTGCTCCTCGTTCAGCAACTCACTAAAATGTATCGATTGATTATCGATTAATCGATCGCATCCGCTCACCTCTGCGCCATCGCCGCCAGAAACTCGTTCGCCATGTCAGACTTGACATTCTTCAGGTCCTGGAAAAAACCAAATCAGTTGCATCAATCCATCAATCGCAACAAGCTCATAACCAGTCTATGTCAACATAACCTGTTGTCTACTATCGAAACCACCCCAAATCACAACAAATCAATGCCCGCAACAAATCTATAATCGCCTAATCAAACCTTTCTAATCCACCCCCATTCCCACTTCCCATCCCAACCCCTACTCACATTCTCGCACTTCTCCCGCTCGACCTTGATGGCCTGTACTTGTTGCATGAGTGTTCGCAGCTTGCCCACCGCCTCCCCGCCTCCTCCCACCGCATGTGGCTGCTGGCCCGGGATAGACGCACGCAGCTCCGGCTAAAAGACACTCGAGTTACGAGGATAGAGTACGATCTACCAAACTCATGGTGACCTGGATAACCATCAGTTGCAATCAATCAATCAATACCCCGCCCCCACCTCATTCTTGCTGAGCAGCTCGATGCCCTGTCTGTTCTGCTCGAACTTCTCGCGTACCATTTTGTCCGCGTTCGAAGCAGTGTGCAGAATACCGCGGTACTTGCCAATCTCCTGGACACGAACGGTTCATACCTCCCCCCCTCGCTCTCTCTCTCTCTCTCTCTCTCTCTCTCTATCTCTCTCTCTCACCTGGATGAGGGGTCCAGTCAGCTGCTCGCTGCTCATCCTCGTCCACTTCTCCGCAAACTGGCGACGCAGATTGTCGTCGCTCTCCTACAACACACATTCATAGAGAGAGAGAGAGAGAGAGAGAGAGAGAGAGAGAGAGAGAGAGAGGAGAGAGAGGAGAGAGAGAGGAGAGAGAGAGGGAGAGAGGGAGAGAGGGAGAGAGGGAGAGAGGGAGAGAGGGAGAGAGGGAATCCGTACCTTCTCCTCCTTGAGCACCCTGTTGGCCTCGTCGAGAATCTCCTCGTTCCTCTTGTACAGAGCGGGCAGCTCAGTGAACAGACGCTGCAGCTCCGCGATCCCGCCACTCTGCTTCACCTGCAAGCAAACATGTAAACAACAACAACCAACAAATAAACAACAAACTCACCTTCGCGCTCTTCTGCTTGATCGACTCTGGCAGTGTCTCCGTCGACGTCACGTCATCCAGAGCAGCGGGCAGGTTGAGGGAGGCGAGGATGCTGGAAACGCACCATCATTATCTCTCTCTCTCTCTCTCTCTCTCTCTCTCTCTCTCTCCCCCCTCCTATCCGTACCCGTTCATGAGCTGTGTGTGCTCCCTCATCCGCCCAGTCTCCATGCTGACCAGCTCGGCCTTCCTTCCCTCGTATGCCTGCATCGCATTGTGCACCTGCACAGGCACCAGAGAGTCGAACATGTCTGCAAAACAACATATATAAGATATAAGTACAATCGCAATGCCGAACTATATACTTTCGCCAAGGATGCAAGACCAAAAGCACACTTTCGCAAAGGATATGAGATGAGAATGGTGAGGACTTCTCGACTGACCCTTGTATCGCGGGCTGAGAGGCGCAGTGACGGGGAGGGGCTTGGCGAGGGCCATCTTCGGAAGAGCCGGCAGGGAGCGGAACTCCGGGACGCGCTCGTGGTACTGAGAACAAGTGATTGATAGTATAATATATTCAATTAAAAACTCACAATAAAGTCATTGTCCTTCTTGGCTAGGGTGTACTGCTTGGCGATGGGGGCGAGGTACTCCTGAAATACAGTGATACTCTTAGAATACACCTTTCGCATCACATTCAATCCTTCCAAACTATGAACAAGCACAGGTGAGAGGAGAGAGAGGAGAGAGAGGAGAGAGAGGAGAGAGAGGAGAGAGGAGAGAGAGGAGAGAGAGGAGAGAGAGGAGAGAGAGAGGAGAGAGAGAGAGTTCCCTGCCTACCTGCATGGCCTGGTTGACGTGTGCGGGCAGGTACTTGGCCGCCTGTGCCGTCAGCTTCTGCGCCTCCTCCAACCGAGACAGCTGCTCGCCAATCTGAAATGCGTGTTATAGAACTAAAACAGAATTCCTAATATAGTCTTCATGAGATGTTCATCCTCAGTCTCTTCAAAACACGGCAAAACGTTATGAAGGGGCAAACCTTCGAAACTGATATGTTAAATAACCCAATCTCAGCCCACTGACCGACTTGTCCTCTGCACAGCACTCTGCCTGGTGGAGCTGCGAGATAGCCGTGTACGCCATCGACTTGCCCGCCACGGTCGCCAGCCACTCCTGCACCAAATCAATCGATAATCGATACTCAAGGGAGAGATGGGGGAGACTGAGACAGCTAGACGCACCTTGTCCCACAGTCCCTTGACGCCGTCCTTGCCCATCGCCCTCTGCGCCTCCGCGTAGAAGTCGGCGATTCCAGCAGTGATCTTCACCAGAGCGCTCGGCTTCATCTTGTCTGCAACACATCAATCCAAATGATAGTTATAATTATAGTTAAATTCATCCAGAACTATTATGCATGACAATGCTACATCTACATAATATCCGCAGTGCCCCTCACCCCTGCTGGCCTTGACGTATATGGCCTCCTGTGCCTGTGCGACCATAAGGTGGGAGAGGGCTGCCAGGGTGTCCGGCAAGAGGTCAGAGGTCGGCTCCTGCTGCACCATGCCCAGCACAGTGTCCCGCAAACGGGCGAACACACCTGAATGCATTGTAAACTGTATTATATAAACAACTAGTATCCAGAGACAAGAGAATTCCCAGAGATAACTGACCGGCGCTCTGCTGGAATAGTTTGGCGGCGGTCTTGAGCTCTTCATCGGTGAGCATCGGCTGAGTGGAAGCGATCTGTGACATCAGAGCACCGCAGTTGAATAGCACGGCCGCGCGCTCGAAGGAGCCATCCGACAGAGACAGCGACGCCTGAACACACTCCATCAACACGTGTTTGTCAACAAGTAAACAAACGTCGTCCTTCTTTTTCGCATTCATTATGAACAGCTAGAAGGAGGGAAGGTATTAGGCGAGAGAAGAGAAGTAGTGCTGACCTTGCTGAAGAACAGGGTTCCTTTGTCGAATGCGTCCTTCCACTTGAACACCACCGGATTCTGCGTTGCCGAGATGATGATCTTGTTCTCAATCGACACCAGCTGGTCGTAGTACCTACGTAATCAATCGATAAATACGCTTATAAATCAATCAATATACCTGGTGAGAACATCGAGGGCCGACTGGTGCTTGTCGAGCGGCTGACAGCACGCCTTGTTGCGCAGCTTGTTCAGCTCCTGCAGTGATTCCCTTAGCCACTAGCTACAGTACCACGGATACCTGCACAGCCTCGGCGATCTCGGCCTTGTCGTCGTCTGACGTGTTGTAGACCTGTTCGATGTAGCTAGTCAACGGCTTCACCAGGTCGACGTCGCCTGTCGACTTGAGAGGCACCGCCAGGAAGTGCACCATCTACAATGTAAACAAGTAAACAACCAACGAAATCGAGACGGCGGCGCTGCGAGGGAGCTGTTGGTTTCACAACCGCGTTATCATTGATTTGATTCACGAAGCGGGGTATGTGTCACTTCTGCTATCAAGGACACGAGAAGACGCGTGACCGAGAAATGCGACGAGTGCAAATACGGAGGATTCGAAACAATCGATAGCGAAATGACTCTGATGAACAGGCGATCAGTGTTGTCAACAGGTATCCGTGGTAGAAAGAAATAGGCGAAGCGAGAGTATGCGACAATAGTGCACAGTAATTGGTATCAAACACCCACGTCGCAACGGGTTTCACAATAGTTATATAACAGATAACAAAACTGAAATGATGACGTCATTTAACGAGATTAAGGTGAGTCATCACACTTCAGCGCGCCTCCTGTCCCATTTCACGAGAGGAGGAGGAGAAACACATTTCTCTCACTATTCAATCAAACTATAGATGAGAGAAGAGAGAAGAGAGAGGACACCAACGAGTGCGTTTGAAGATAGATGACCAAAGGATATATCAACCATTTGGTAACACGTCGAACAACGGTGACACCATCACAACGAATCGATGAAAACAAGTTCTACTACAAACAAAATCACATGTTTCATTTTTCGGCTCGCCGGCGGCAGGCGGGATATAGTGAGTGTGTAGAAAAAGAGAGAAACGAATGAATCATAGACCGCCCCGTGCTATCGTGCGCTCAGTTTCGCGGCGAGAGTCGCCCGACACGCAAATTTCGCTAAGCAAACACTACCCATTTCTCTGCAAACACAAGGTCATCCGAGCAATAGGTAGGCGCGTTTCAGTCAGACCACACCCGCGCCGTGTCAATTGTGTGTTCCGGAGGGATTTTAGTAAAATTGAATTGGGCGTGGCGTCGCAGTTGTATTTCGCACCGCGCTGACTCATAGTGAGATTTGTAGGACGTGGTGCGTGTTGGTGCATGATGGTGTTCTCAGCTGACAAACCTCTGCCGCCGCCGCATCGACCCAAGCCCGCACCTCCCACCTCCGCTAAGCCCATGTTCGGAAAGTCTGGAGGTGAGCCCATTTATCGATTGATTGATTGATTAATTAATTGGTTGTGTATAAAGTGATTGGTGAAATATATGTTTCATCAAAGAAAAATGATATTCCAATTATGTGAATATTTTTGTTGAAAAATATGCAATATTTGGCCTCTTGTCTTGTCACCGCTAGAAAGTGATAATTACCTCGTGTTATCACTTTCCAGTATCGATTTTATATCTGACGAATTCGTTCCATGGAATTCACTTCGCGGTTCACGATGATTCATTCCGTTGACAAAACAGCTGATATGTGAATGATATGATCGCGAGATTAGCTTGAATTCGACTCTCCGCGTCATCTCAGCGATTTCATAAACCAGGGGGTCGAAGCTCTTTGTTGATTTAGAGCTCCTCAGACCGCAGAGAAAGACTACTTGTAGTGTCAAGTTGTAGTTCCAATCTCCTCAAACATTGGCGCATACCACACATCAATTGTTTCAGAAGGCGGAGGCGGATTCGCCGCTGCGAAGGCACTCTTTGATGCTGCTAAGAAGCCAGAGGTACACAATTATATCAAATTATCAGTATTGAATACTTACTTACTTTATGATTTACGTGTTCAAGTAAGTAAGTAATCAATTCTCAATTCCTACAGGTTCGCGCTGCAGCGGCGGCTGCCGCCAAGAATCCACTCGTCCGCAACGTCGCCATGGAGGCCGCCAAGGTATCAATCGATTTACTTATTGATTGATTTATCGATTGATTTACAACCATCCCAGAACCCGACGACACGGCAGATGATGATCGACACTGTGGTGGCGCAGAATTCGCGGCCTGCCCCGCCCGCCAAGCCAGAATCACTCAAAAAGTGTGGGTGTTTACGTTGAGTTGAATTGATTTATGTTTATATATTTCGAATCAAATCAATCAAGTCAAATTTTTGTTCGGAATCGCAAACATGACACGTACAAAAATTAAATCACTCATAAGAACCTAATATGGTCGAGGTTTTTGCGCCGAAGACTCTTGCATTCCCATTCATTGAGGGCATTCGTCTTGTGGACCATGGAAGTTTGCATATTTGTTAATAATAATGAGTACGAGTACTCTTTCGTGTACATGATGCGTTTCCAGCACCGTCCCCTCCTCCCAAACCCAAGTCGGTGTACCCATCTCTCTCGAAGGAGATGAACTCGATGAATCTGGACGACTCCGCCATCTCAAAGTCGGACTTCGCCAGCAGACGAGCTGGTAAGCGATTTTGATTCGATTGCTTGATTCATTGGATGTTTCAGCCATTGAACGGAATCTCGGTGGGTTCAGTCCCGTCTCCCCGCAGCCGCCCAAATCTCCCAACCCTGCTCCTTCCTATTCCTCCACCTCCTACTCCGCCCCCGCCCCCGCTCCTCCTGCTCCCGTCCCTCCCCCCGTCTCCTCCGCCTATCAACCCAGCCCATACGAGCCGCACGCCTTTGTCAAGGTACTTTTCAATTACCGTATATCCCGTTACCGTACTCGATACAGTACCCGTTCGCCGGTACTCAGTTCGACGAGCTCTCTGTCGAGATCGGCGATGTGGTATTGCTGAAGAAGGAGGTCGACCAGCAGTGGCTATACGGTATGTTCTAAATGTATTAGATTTAAAAGATTTGATCAGTCAATAGCTCGATCCTTGTCAGGAATGAATACGCGGACGGGCCAGCACGGTATAGTGCCCGCCTCGTACCTGGATGTGCGAGTGCCATACACGGATCCCTCAGCCTCTTCTGCCGCCCCCGCAAACACCGCACTCGCACTCTACGATTACGACTCTGGAACGCCCGGAGATCTCACCGCGAGTCTCTCTCCCTCCCTCCCTTCTCTCTCTCTCTCTCTCTCTCTCTCTCTCTCTCTCTCTCTCTCTCTCTCTCACCACTTCCTCTCTAGTTCCGCGCTGGTGACCGCATCTCCATCACGGAGCGCGTGGATGCCGACTGGCTGCGCGGCACGCTCAACGGCAAGACAGGTTTGTGTTTTGTGTTTTGATAATACCCCTTTTTGATAACCCTTTTCGTATTTTGATGTGTCGTGTCGCAGGAATGTTTCCGGCCAACTTTGTCGACTGCAGTGGGGTTCAGGTTCCAGCGGCTGTGAGTCAGGCGAGTGTTTGGTTGTTTGTTTGTTTGTATACCAGCCTGATTCATACACACAATATTAGCATGATGGGTAACACACACGATCCTACAATGGGGAGTTGGGGCTCTTTGGCTGAAACAGTGCGGCGTGACTGCGCATGGTAGATGGGACGTGAACATTGCGGAGTGACCAGTTCCGAGTGCGACGACGTAGTTAATAGATGTTGGAAGTAAGAAGAGTCCTCTCCCTTCACTCTCTCGGATGTAGGACGTTCCCTTCACATTTTTAGAATATGTGAAAAGGACGATTCCTCCACTGCCATGAACGATTCCTCCACTTTTCTAAAACGTGGAGGGAACGTCATAGTCATCGCAAAGTGAAAAAAATCGTTCATGGTCGGTGGAGGAATCGTTCATGGTAGTGGAGGACGATGCAAAAGTGGAGGACCTTGCAAAAGTGGAGGGAACGTGCTACATCCACTCTCTCACCCCACTGTTGCAGGCCTCTTCGTCCACTGCACTCGAGACAATGACAGTCGCATTCGACTATGACAGCGGCATAGCCGAGGATCTGGTGGTGAGCATCTCTCTCTCTCTCTCTCTCTCTCTCTCTCTCTCTCTCTCTCTCTCTCTTCTCTCCCCCTCTCTCAACCGCCTTGGTACAGGTGCGCGCAGGGGACAAGGTGGATGTGGTGGAGCGAGTGGGGACAGACTGGATTCGGGGGCGATGCCATGGAAAGGAGGGACTCGTACCGTGCAGCTTCCTCTCACAGACGGTGCGCCTCTCATCTAATCCCCTCTTTCTCTCTCTCTCTCTCTTTCTCTCTCTCTCTCCCTCCCTCTCTCTCTCCTCTGACTGTTCCCTTCCAGACCGTTCCCTCCTCATCTTCCTGCTTCTCTCTTCACGACGACACTCAGCCCCTGCGCACTGTCAAGGCGAGATATTGATTCAATTGACTGATAGTTTATTGATTGATATCAGGCGATTGAAAATAAACCTATAAACACATTTTAGGCATTGACCGACTACCATTCGACAGAAGAAGGCCACCTGTATGTCTCCGCTGGAGATGACCTCGTCCTCATTGAGAGGGTTCGTCCCCTCTCTCTTCTCTCTCCCACCCTCTCTCTCTCTCTTTCTGAGTCCTTGTTTCTAGATTGACGACAACTGGTCTCGCGGCAAGTACGCGGACTCGGCACTCAAGACCGTTCCGGCCGGATACTTCCCCACCAACCTCTACAAGTAAGCGTCGTAGATGTTCCCGACCCTTCATGGGTAGTCCTGCTCCTTCGTGGGTGGTCCTGCTCCTTCGTGGGTGGTCCTGCACCTTTGTAGGTGCCCTAGTCACATTCATTCTGACATCCCAGCAGCTTTTTTTTCTGATTTTCGCAGCTTCTATAGCTCTACTATTGCCCCTAAACTATATAGATTCGAACGTTTTTATTGTATATTGCATCACTGAATCAGTCACTTTTAGTCACATACTCGCTAGGCCATAGTCTCATTTTATGTTTGTACTGTTATTTATCATTTCCCCCGCTTGTGAATGTTTATGTAGTTAAACCGAGAGTGTGATCGATAAATTTCTACGGCGTTTATCTGTTTGGCTGGTTGATTGTGTGGGCAAAGGAACGCCGATAAAGGCACGATTATACGTTCATGAAACAGTCGGAGACAAAGCTCGGTCAAATGCATAAAAGCATGAGACATGAGAGTCCTCGCAAGTATGCGGGTGCAAATGTGACTATTGAAGCACATGATTCGAGGAATCCGAGGAATTTCTACCTTTCACGCGATGAAAGAAAGATTCGTCTAGTGATAAGCTGTGGTTTCATCATTTCCGGCGCGCATCTTCTTATAAATGCCACTCTTCACTGCTATTTTCGGCCTGTCAATACCTTTATCGCATTATATTCGTTTTTCGTGGCGATCGGTAGCCGTCGGAAGTCATGAGATAGATCTATTGGAAAAGATAACTATTTCGTTGATAAGTCCGCTAGATTTTCATGGACTATGCGGAGATCAATTATTAATCAGAGAAAATGATTTTTACGAGCCAGTATATAATGAGTTCTGCGCTTCTGTCCGAAGACTTCTAATGAAATCTCATATCGTTCATCATCGTTTCCATTCATGGAAATTTCCCACTGTTGCCTGTTTTCTATAGTTGATCGTTTAGATGGCAGATGTATATATTCCGTTTTCGAAACATTTGTTTTCTGCCAGTGTTCGCGTATTCTCTTTCTCTTATCGCCACATTTTGGTAGCTCGTGAAAACGTCACAAAACACTTATCTGGCGGCTGCTCTCTCAAAGTTTGCATTGTACACCGCAGTTCGCCAACTACTATTTTCGTATAGTTCGCAAATAAATTGTTTTGTATTTTGTTTTAAGACTGTGGTTTCAGGCTTTTTTTCAAATACTCAGCTGACAACTCTCCACGGAAAATGGGTGTTTTCTCGGATCTACGCGACAAGGTAAGGATTGCACAACGTTGCATTTGTTCAATTCATTATCGCTCTATTGCCTCCTTTACAATACCTCTCTCACTCTCTCTCCTCTTTCTTTCTCTCTCTCTCACTCTCTCTCTCTCTTTCTCACTCTATCTCTCTCTCTCTCTCTTTCTCACTCACTCCCTCACTCTCTTTCTCACTCTCTCTCCCTCACCCCGTCCCTGCCTGCAGGTAGTCAAGTCCCTCACAGTGTCCCGAGAGGAGAGGGAGCGGAAGCTGAGTGAACAGGAGAGAAAGAGAAGCGAATCCGCTTCCATCAGGACATTGTGAGTGGGGAGAGAGAGAGAGAGAGAGAGAGAGAGAGAGAGAGGGAGGGAGGGAGGGAGGTTGCCATTCCAGCTCGCGGGTCTCGTCGATCTCTAACGACGGTTCGGAGGTGCACATAGTGATCAGCAGGGGCAGGAGTGGAAGCAGTATCTCGGTAAGTTCAGAGAGTTCACACATTCATCCGGAATTTACAGTACATGACATTGCAATCACAACAATATGAAACTTATGAATGACAGGCGTAGTGCGATAGAGTAACCTCTTGAATCGAGGGGCTACCTCTACGCCTTTACCTTTACCTTCACAATATGAATGGAAACATGCAGAGGGCAATATCTTTTTAGCCTGACAGTTTAGCTATCGAGATTAGTGGTGGGTGGACGACGATTATTGATTATCTTATCAGCGCGATATTTGATCGATACTCAGCTTGTAGGGAAAGAACAAAATGAGCGAGACCCGAACTGTTCGACGTAGCGGTAAAACTGAGAGTGAGGTGGATGGACAGGTGATAGGTGTGCCGTGTGTAGGCATGTCAAGGCGTATTTTCAAGTGTTACGGTTATATGCTTACTGTATATCAAAATGAAGTGAATTATATAATGTCGAAAATAGTACTACTTGAATTAGTTGTTTTCTTCCATTTCCGCGTTACGCGCTGCCTCTTCAGGTGGGTCGTCCGCGCGCGCTCTCCGTCCCCCACTTGGTCTCCCCCCGACGTCGTAGCACCACCACCATCCGACCAGCCACCGTCATCCGACTACGATCCAAGTAGACGTCCTCACGTCATCCTTCTCAACGACGTCTTCGAAACAACCTCGTTTATCAGTTCACTTTGTAGCCAGTCATGACATCATATCACATCGTGTTTGAACTACTCATCGCTATAATGTAGCATAGTAATTACCGAGATTAGTAGTGCTCTGGTCTGACAAACCGGTCTCTTTCTCCCTCCCTCCTCTCTCTCTCTCTCTCTCTCTCTCTCTCTCTCTCTCTCTCTCTCTCCCTCATCTCTCTCTCTCTCCCTCCTCTCTCTCTCAGCTGACCATGTCTGTCCATAACTATGTATGAGCATGTAGTCTCTCTTCGAAACTGTCCAATAATGTGTACAAATTGCGTGTTTCCGCCTTCATTTCAAATGATAAACGTGTTGATAGCCATTGATTGTGTATCTGTCCTGTAGGCGGTCCGCCCGTGTGGTGTTTGTTGTTCAAACCCCTCTTATCAACCAGTCAATGATGCGATTCCCAAAACACAGTCAGTGCTCTGTTGGTCAGTTCAAACCATTAACGCACTTGCTGCCTCTAAAACCAGCAGGACCATATTTGGCAGGGTGGGTTTGTGGTGCGGATTATAGTGTGACTTGTATGCTGAAATCCCCCCCCCCCCTCCCCTCTGCTCGCTCGCTCTTCCAAAATAGTCATGTCAAACAGCCGGAATCGATCACATAACGATCGCATATATCACTCTGGTGTGAAATTGCGTTGTCTATTAAAATCGCACTCCCTCTCCCTCCCTCTCTCTGTCTCTCTCTCTCTCTCTCTCTCTCTCTCTCTCTCTCTGTCTCTCTCTCCCAATTCTCTCACAGTCGCATCCTTGTTCCCACCGCTGCCAAAAATATGTGTGCTTATAGTGTTTGTTCAGATTTATGATCGCATAACTACTTGAATATGCCTTCTTGTGCATTTGAGAAAGGCACCTCATTGGTAATTCAAAACCGCTTGCTGTTGGATTTCGACCATGACTCACAACGTGTTGTGTGCCTATAAACCTTTCATGTACTTTGTCTGTTTTCTTATGGTCACGCAAATCGTTTGAAAACTCTTCGAGTCGTTCATGTGTGTGCATTCCACGCAGTTCTATCAGATGTTGTTGTGTATCCGTTCAGTGAGATGGGTCACTCTGTGTCTCACCTATTCGAGGATCCCTGCCCTCCGAGCAGGCAAGTCGTCACTACCTATGGTCCGATTATTGGTGAGACATTTTCCATAAATGAAAGTTTCACTTGTTTGATTGGGTCGAACAAATACAAGTGTTCTATTAGCAGTCAGTAAACCATATTGTACAGAAAACGTTTATATACTGATGCATCGGTTTGCAATTTTGTTGTGATCAATAGAGCAGTTTTTGAGAAATTGTACTATTTCATTATGTTGCTTGAAATTTAATTTCCCATCAAATTCTTGTTATCTTTCGCATTGATTCCTAATCACCTAATCGTCTGATGACGTGCCATATATCACTCTGTGCATGTGATGAAAGAGGAGACGAGATAAGCACACGATAACTACAAAGAGCATGGACAGCTGGAATATCAGAGATCTTAGAGAGGAGAGAGAGAAAGGAGAGAGAGAGAGAGAGAAAGGAGAGAGAGAGAGAGAGAGAGAGAGAGAGAGAGAGGTGACGTCATGCAGGTCGTCGTCTGGTCCACTCTGGCGAGAAGCAGGTCGATGCCTTCCAGGGAATTCCCTTCGCGGCCCCGCCCGTCGGCGACCTCAGGTTCAAGGTAAACCTGAACATTTGACTCAATACAACATATGTGTACTTGATTTTAATGTAAACAATGGATGTGCAGCACCCGCAAGCCCCGGAGCCGTGGTCGACTGTGCGAGAGTGCACCTCGTTCGCAAACAGAGGCATGCAGAACGATAGACTCTTCTGGGAAAAGTGGCATGTGGGTCTCCCTTTTTCTCTCTCTCTCTCTCTCTCTCTCTCTCTCTATCCTTTCTCTGATACGGTTAACAATACACTCATCTACCCTTTACTCCTTTACAGAGCGGCCCGGTGTCGGAAGACAACCTCTACCTCAATGTATTCACTCCCGTCTGGTCTCCGGACAACGACAAGGGTTTCCCGGTTATGGTGAGGCTCTCTCTCCCCTCCTCTCCCTTTCTCTCTCTCTCTCTCCCTCGTTCTCTATCTCTTTCTCTCTTTCCTTCTCTCATATTCCCTCTCTAGGTCTTCGTGCACGGCGGGGCGTTTGTGAGCGACAGTGCGGTCAAATACGGCGACATCGGAGTGTCCAAGCATTTGGTGAGTACGAATATCTATGAGTACAGACATGACACAAAACACAAACTAAAAACTTCGGAATAAATGAATGCTCATAAACCTTTCTTCCCTATCTCTGTATTGTTCTCGACTAGGAAGACCCCGGATTCAACCGGCTAAACCAAAAAAAAAAGAAGAAAAATCAATATCACTAGTGTTTTGCAGGTGACGAAGGGAGTGGTGGTGGTGACTATTCAGTACCGCCTCGGATATCTCGGATTCTGGTCGAGCGGCGATGACTCCGTGCCAGACAACCTCGCCCTATACGATCAGACATTCGCCCTCAGATGGGTGCAGGTACGTCTGACCTCCCTCCTCTCTCTCTCTCTCTCTCTCTCTCTCTCTCTCTCTCTCTCTCTCTCTCTCTCTCTCCTCTCTCTCTCTCTCCTCCCCTCAAATGACGTCATCTGCAGGAGAACATCGCTTCTTTCAACGGCGACCCATCAAATGTGACTGTGATGGGTCAGTCAGCGGGAGGAGCCAGCGTCGATCTACTCAGTATCAGTCCGGAGAGTAGGGGTGAGGAGAAAGAGAGAGAGAGAGAGAGAGAGAGAGAGAGAGAGAGAGAGAGAGAGAGAGAGAGAGAGAGAGGGAGAGAAGTCTATTTCCAGATCTGTTCCACAAAGTTATCCCTATGGCGGGCAATGCGAGCTGCGACTGGGCGCTAAGCAAGAACGCCGTCGAGATTTGCAGGTGGGCGGGGCTTGAGTGGGCGGGGCTATTGTAGTGTATTACAGGGAGCTGGCCGCCAAGCACGGCGTGAACACAGCGAGAAGTGCGGAGACGGTGAGTTTCCTTTTTAATAAACAAATATTTTACAAACTCCTTTTTAGGTCGTTCAGCAACTTCGGCAACTAGACGCCCACAAGTTCGCCACAGCCATGAGTCTGGACCCGAAGATGGTGAGGGAGAGGAGGGGGGAAAGAGGGAGACGGTCTTTCTCTACAGAAGGAGATGTCGACGGAGATCGGTCCTCGCCTCGACGGCGTCTTCATTCCGAAGCCGATCCCGGATTTGCGCAGGGAGGCGCCCGCCAAGCCCAAGCTCGTCGGATGCTGCGAGCAGGAAGGACTCATCATGAGTACGTATTCGTTAGTATGCCGTTTCAGCTCGTTTTGTTTTTTTCTGCATCGTTCACTACTAACATGAAGAAGCGTGGACAGTCTCTTCGAAAACCGTTTCCGAAGTAGTTCGAAGTATTTGAAGGGCATTCGAAAGTAGTTTGAAGTGATTGGGGGTATTTCGGGAGTAGTTGGGAGTAGTTGCAAGGCAAGTTGGAAGGCGTTTTGCAAGGCGTTGCGGAGATAGTTGGGAGGCATTCTGGCAGTAGTTTAAAGAGACTGGCCGCTACTTGAGTGTGAGAACATTCCGATAATGAGGGTCTTTTAATCTTTTTACAATCCAATTTAAATGTGGTTACATTTATCTTTCTTCCAGTGATCATGGATTCGTCATCTTCGATTTCCAAAATGGAGGAAATCATAGCGCATCAAATCCGCGAGGCAGATCACCCTAACGACTTCAAGCAGCTGCGAGAGAAAATGCTCGCCAAGGTGGGCGAGGGGGCGGGCTCTGCAGAGGCGGAGCCTAATTCGACATTTCAGTACGTTGACGTGACCCAGGAGAACGACAAGCTAACGCTCCAGCGCGCTCACTGTGAGGTAGGCGTGGCGAAAGAGGGCGGGACCTGATTATTCTTTAGCTCTTCTCTGATATGTTCCTCAACGTCGGGTGCCAGTTGCTCGTACGCGAGAGTCTCGACCACCCCAACCCGCAGCCGGTGAGTGACGTCACAATGACGTCATCGTATCATGTCGTCACTACAGGTCTACTTCTACTCGTTCGACCACTGCAACCCAAAGATGTGGGGTACGTTGGTCGGACTGAAGTTGCCGTTCAAGGGTGAGTGACCGGGGTACGATGGGCGGAGTCTAAGTGGGCGGGGATACGATGGGCGGAGTCTAAGTGGGCGTGGCTACAGCGGCGACGCACTGCACGGAGCTGTCGTACATCTTCAACGTGGGAATCATCAACGACTTCCGCTTCACCGCCGAGGACCTGAAGATGCTCGACTACACGTGCACGCTGTGGAGCAACTTCGCCAAATACGGGTATGACGGCATTATCCTCCTTTTTTCTCTGCCTTTCTCCCTCCCTCTCTTTCGCACTCTCTCTCTCTCTCCCCTCTCTCTCTCTCTTTCTCTCTCGAATGACGTCATTTGAGCACTCCGAACGGCTCTCCGGACGACGTGGAATCGCAGCGCCCTCTCGAGGGCCACGAGAGGTGGAAGCCGGCGACAGCGGTGAGATATTGATTGATTATACATTGGTTATCGATTGATTCCAGGAGAACCCGCAGCAACACCTGTCCATTTCCCTTTCTTCTAAGATGAATGATTCATACAAGGATGGAAGGGCTGAGTTGTGGCTTGAGATAAAGAACAAGAAGTCTGAGATCCATGTGCCGCACGCATGAAACGATCGATAACTTGTTATTTCCAATTGATTTTTTAACTCGTGAGCAAACGCCACTTCGTATAGCCATCTCAATGTATATGAACTATGACATATGTCAGCCTTGTGTAATACTTTTTTGTTTGTTTTTTTGTAATATAAAAATGTATGAATGAATAAATCATATCATATTCAAATGTGCTCGCTGACGGGGTGCTGATTTGGTGTCTGATTTTCGCAAAACACGAGAACAGTATAATACAAAACAGTCTTTGTCCAAGGACTGGGATGTGAACGTGTGATTGGTACTTTATTAGTATCCATTTATAGCGTGAATCCGTTGTGTCTTCTTGCAAAGATAAGTGTTACGGTTTTTTTTTATTGTTGGTATTGCGTTTATCTCACTACTCATAGAGAGTAACGAGGATATAGCCGTACCAATTGTTCTCAGCCGAAAACAAGACAGAGCCTTGGATTATAACGACTGTGAGAACTAGATTAGTTCAACCAACGTGCTATATAAGCACGCTAGTCGATAAAAGCAACTGTTAGTAGGATAAAACACCGTCTCCGACGGTCACAAATTCACAGATTCTTGACAGCACGCTTGAACGACTGTTTGGTCTCCTCCAATACAGCCTTCTCCGGTAGGGCATTCCATAGCCTTCTCAACTCGTTCACCGGGTAGTCGTGCAATCTCGCACTTGTCACCACAGGCTCCATCACTCTCAGTGAGTGGCCACCGCGTGCTGTCCTTCTCACTCCGCTGTCCGACACCAGGACCAGCATTCCATCTGGAGGGGCTCTCACTCCGTGCACATAATTCCACATGAGCACCCTCCTTCTCTCGCTCACGGTCTTCTTTACCGTATTCCACTTGGCCTTCTCTAGCACTCGGTCATCCGATGACGTGAAATCATTCTGCACCAGCCTCGCTGCATGCACATTCACTCTTTCGAGTCTTGCCCTGTCCGTCTCGTTTGCAGGAAACCATCCTTCTGCTGCATATAGCAGTCCTGGCTCAATACACGCCTTGTACACTTTCTCGAGGGCGCTTCGAGGAGCCCACTTCCTCATAGTTCGCACCAAAGCACCAATGGCTTGGCGAGCCTTCGTCACTCTCTCAGCCACGTGACCACTGAAGTTCATCAGAGGATCAATTGCCACTCCGAGATACTTGTACTGGCTAGTGCACTCGAGCTCTGTTCCACCAATGTGCAGATTTACCTCGAAATCTGGTTCCTTCTCATACACTCCCATTCGAATCACCTTGCACTTTCCCGCATTCAGCTTCATTCCCATCTCTGAGAAGAGCCCACTCAGTTTCTCCACATCTTCTTGTGCATTCTCCTTGTCTCTATCGGTAAGATACCGAGAGACATACACCGTATCGTCGGCGTATTGAACAATGCGCGCCCCTTCATTCAATTGTATCGACCCCACACGATTCACATAACAATTGAATAGAAGTGGTCCTAGGATACTTCCCTGCGGAACTCCACTTACAACCTCCTTCTCTTCACTCAGAGTCCCGTTCACTCGCACTCGCATCCTCCTGTTAGACAGATAATCTTTCATCAATCTGAGGTACGAATCGGCAAGGTTGAATTCATGTCTTAGAACTTTTACCAAATGTCCAAGAGGGATCGTATCGAATGCTTTCGAAATATCGAAAAACACTGCAACAGCCCGAGCAGCCTTCCTCTTACAACTCTGCAGGCACTCGCTCATTCCATACTGGAAACTCAGTACCGCATCCACAGTGCTCCTTCCCTTCCTGAATCCGAACTGATTCGGAGATAGCTTCCGGTCAACCTCTCCAACCATCATTCCAAACACGTACTCTTCTGCCATCTTGCTCACAATAGGAAGCAGTGACACCGGTCGGAAATCGACTGGGTGCTGTGGGTGTTCCACTTTCTGAATGGGTGATATCACCGCTTACGGTAGGAGATTAATTTCATCTTCGTGCAAAGATAAATGATAAATGTTACAGTTGGAGAATAATTTGATCTTCTTGCCAAGATAAGTGTTACGCTATCATAATAGTTTGATGTTTTTGCAAAGATGAGTGTTACAGTAGGAGTGTTACAGCATGTTTATCTCGCATCGCACACACAATAGGCACAGAATAGATAGACACAAGGGGAAGACATAAGTTGGGACGCGGGGACGACACCCCTCAAGAGAGAGAGAGGTGGTCTGTGATTGGACCGGTGGTCTCAGGACTGGTGACTGGGCATCAGCTACCGCCGTAATGAACCCCTTACTGAGTCGGGATGGGGGCTTATAGGAAAGGGGGCGGGGCGGGTAGAGGCGCCTCGGCCAATGGACGAGCGACGTTCGTCCCGCGCTTTCCGCTGGTGTATCAGTAGATCACCCGCCATGCCGTTGGCTGCAATCAGTGATCAGAATAGACTCGGAGCGTCTCTTTCTCCCGTAGAGTGAGATGCGACAGACAGAGAGTGTCTCTCTGTCACACCTCCCCCCTTTGATGAGTCCGGCTCCCGACAGACTGGATTTGAACCCATCCATCGAAAGTCGAGCCTCAACTATTTCTCTCACCCACACACTCTCGCCTACCCCATTCCAGTTACCTAAGTAAGGTGAAGGGCAGGTTGGTGCGCCGAGTCCCGCTGACTCCGTTCTTAATCTTGAGTGCGTCGCCGGGCGGCTGAGTGCGCGGCTGACTCCGACTGAGCAGCTGGATCTTGGCGCGCTTGGCGCGGCACACTTGCCACTTGGCAGGCTTGGTTCTTAGTGGGAGAACTGAGAGTCGCATCTTGACTGCGCATCTCGGTTCCATCGCAGTTCGATACTGGAACTCTCAGCACCTGAATGGAATGTGTTAGTTTCCACACAGATCCATCGTACTCCAATCAATACCGTATACCTTGCCCATGTCGCCTTGGCGGTTCCCTCGACTCGACTCGACTTGGCGCCCTCGGTGGCCGCTGTCCGCTGCTGTACTCCCTGCTGGAAATGCCCGCAGGCCAGCTGCCGCTGCGAGTCGCTACCTGAACAAGAGGATGGAACACTGTTCAAAGCAATATGCACACGCTGACTACCGTAGTCATCGATCGATATTGATTACTCGGTTGTGATACCTGTATCTCTTCCCTTCCACGATGGGACGCATCGGGGAGGGTGGCGAAGCGCACACGTTGGTTCACTGGCGTGGCATGTAGAGCAGCGTAGCACTCGCAGTGTCTCGTCGCCTCCATATGGCCTGGTGGGCTGGCCCTCCGGCTCCTTCACGGCTACAGGCGTCGCAATGTGCGCCGCGGCGCCGTGCAGCAGCTTCTTGCCCGTTGCCTGAAGAGAACATGTGAGAACTCCGGAACTGACTCTAGTACCATACTGGCATCGCTAATCGATGGCTATCTAAATGCACCCGCCGTTGAATAGATCTGACTGGTCGTCTAGCGCAACTTGGAATCAGTTGGCGTCGCACCTTTTGTCGGTGTCGCATTTTATGTCGCAGTCGCATCTCTTGTTGCGGCACTCTTCCGGGTTATCGGGTACTAGAGAGACTTGTACTTGTTTCGATTCCGCTGGAAGTCACTGCGCTCGCTGACCAAAGTGCACGCAACCTCACTCTTCATATCACTCTTCATCCCGCTGAACAGTTACCTTATCGCATCGTGGGATACCTGTGTGTCCGTGGTCGGCGGTTGAGTCGTCGTTTCTAACAACTGCTACCGAACCTGAGCTGCGCCGTGTCGGGTTGATGGGCGACCTCTGAAACAGGCACAGTTGGCGCACACCACACATCGACCGATTGTGTCAACTCCATACCACAATTTGAAAAAAGAATAAGAAAACCCAGATGGCACGGAGAATCGCAGCTCGACCCTCATCTGTTGTGAAAACCGGAGTCGTGTTTGATCGAAATCCACATCCTTGGAAGTCCAAAGCGCAGGTCCGCTAGAGTGTGGGGTTCTCTCCTCGGATCGATTTCGGACATCACATCATCGCATCGTCCGGCATCTTGACGCCTCCCGCGTCTTTTTTCCTCCCGATGTCGCAGCATCCACTCTTTCGCTTCCCTCGCGCCGCTCGTCCGCTTTCACTCGCTTGTCCGGAGTGACGTTGTCACTCCTCGCGAATTACGTCATATCCGGTGACAGAAATCATCGACTCAGCTGGTTCGATACTGAGGGAGGTGATCTTGAATCTCCAGTAGTGCTCGGCGGTACCTCTCCAATCGATGGCGCCGGATAGAGAGAAGATGTGAGGTCTCTCCTCTCTCCCTCTCCTTCCCAATCGACTGGATATCGATCCGCTCGTCGGTCTCTCGATAGCACAGTATGCCCATAAGCATACCCATAGTCTCTATCGACCGGACAACCGCCTGCACCTCAATGCATATTGAGTACTCACCTGGTGGTGGCGACTCCCTGTTGGTGTGCCTCGGACCGCGTCGTCTCGGATAATCGACTGCCGCTGTCGGTCGTGTCTCGTCCGCTACGTTCTGGAACAAATAACATCTTATCAGTTCTCATAATGTTGACATCAGAATCAGTCAGTAACTTCACGTTCACAGTTATCACCGCTCGTGCGCATCACTGTTGGATACCGTACTGTTGTACCGTACCAAAAAGCCTGCTGACTACCGTAACCGCGCTGCGTACAGTAACCGCGCTGACTACAGTAGTTGCGTTGACTGCAGAAATCACGCTGATTGCAGTAAATGGCCATGTTGACTACCGTTCCACCGTTGAATGGTCGGCTATCCCATCGTACCGAATGTGGCCGTCTCGTCGACCTGCTCGCCGCGTCGCCACGTGGTGGCGTCGTGCCGCGGATCGGGATGAGCCGATGTCGCTCGTCGCGAGGTGCGGGTGGCGGGTGTGCGCGGCTCGCTGCCGAGTGGCGCGGCGCCGTGTCACACAACCTGAGATGAGATGGTGAAGCACACCGGATTACAACTACCTATGAGTGGGAAGGTGATCGTCCCTTTTCCCGTCTCTCCCGCGGATCGATCGGCGTGGCTGCCCGTGGTAAGGTGACCGATGCGTCTGCCCCGGTGGAGCGTCGCACACTCCGGCACAATCCAGCTCGACCTGCAACGCTGCTTATAGTGGAAAGAGAGATCGTACTCACATGAGCGTCTCCCTCCCCATCTGCTCGCTCCGTGGCCGGTCGATGGCACTGTGCGGCACTGTGCGTACCGGCCGCTCTCTCCTCCCGTGTTGGCCGAAATGACCCTGGCAACGCAGTGACTTGTGGGGGAAGATGCGAACGGGGTGTACATATGAACGTGCGAGCGGATCGCTCCCGTCTTGCACTCGGTGGCCCGTTGACTGATAACGCATAAAACTGTATCCAGTAACGTATCCACAACGTATATACCTGATTGGACGTGGCAATACGCGATCGAACTGTGTCAATGAGAAAATGATACAATGATCAATACACCACTGAAATAAATAACTGCTGTCAAAAAGAAATCTAACTAGAAGGAAACCGGCAAATAAATTGGACCTATACACTGATACTATTGTTTCACTGATAAGATACATACCATGGTAATCGCTCACCTCACATCTCCTATCCATCCGCTGCTGGTCGGATCGGCGACGCTTGGCAGGTGATGATGCGCAATCGATTTCGGTCGATTCACTTCATCAATCGAGAGGAGGGGGGGGGGGAGAGTATGCGTCTCTGCCCGCGTTCTTGTTCGACTCTGCCAATATCGATCGATCGACTGCCACTGCGTGTACCCGGTGCCGGCTGTCTTATACGTTAGATGGGAAGGTATCTCGAAGTAAGCTAATAAAGGACGTTATAGAGTTGGTCCAACCCGGCGTGTCTCTTTACTAAGGCCGTGTATATTTGTGGAAATGCACTTGTTTCTCTGCGCTGTTTTTCGAGGACCCTCATTCGCTCAATCATGATGCAATAAGTACGCTGTTCTTCGCAGTGCTTATCTTAAAGTTCTTTTTTTAAAAGGAGCATACCACTCTAAATTTTGTGTATAAACTACGACTACCTCGTGAATGAACATGAAAACACAGTCAATTTTCATATATAAATTATATGCTGGAAATGAACAGACTATGTGAATTAGGATTTTTAAATTTCGTAGTGTATGGGATTGTCCCCAGTCTGCGCGCACACTCGCTAAGTTACTATTGCAGATTGTCCCCACACTACGTTTGCCCAGCAGCCAGCTGACCTGCATCATCAATGTTTCTTTTTTTGTTGTTTTATTCTGTTTTTGTTTGTTATTTTGCAATTCTATGAACTGTAATAACACAAAACGTTGCTTGGAACATAACAACACCACACTACGCCGTTGTATGCTGTTATTAAGCGTGTTCGCATTTTTGCGCATCGTTTTCGTGAACGTTTTTGATAGTATTTTTATAATATCGATGCAAATTAATTATATTTAAAAAAAATTACAGTGGTACTGTTCATCGTAGAAGTAGATGGCGGTGTGCCAGACTCATCGGCGGCAAGTGGAACGCCGTGTAAGCGGGATGAAGATTTGTCAGGTGAGTTTTATCATGTTTTTAATTTTGTTTATGACCTAATCATTTAGTTTATAGTTTCGTAATTGTGTAATGTAGCTTATGTTTTGTTTCGGAACGCGTGCGCACTGCTGACAGGCTTGGTGGGCGAGGAAGGCCATGTTCTGTTATTAAAGAAGAACTCCGGGGAATAATGAAATGCCGGTCAAAGGCACTAAAGTGATAGTTTCGAGCTCGATTCCGATATTGAAAAATTCGAGAGGCTTCAAAAATTTGCATATTTGATTTATTTAGTACGATTCCGTTGTCCGATCAGCCTAACTCGTCGGGGGTGGACCCTCCAGTATGTTAGGCAACGCCCCCATTCTGTTAGGCTGACACGAAACAGCTGATTTCGCCGTTTTCTGTTGATTTCTTGTTATTTTGTTGTTTTTAATTATGCATAACTCACTCTTTTTACTTTTCAGATGTCTGGGTATAGTTTTGAACCTACTATTAGGGATTTTGCTCACATTAAACGTGAATCCGCTCTCGTCAAACTTTTCGAAGTTGCACCCGTCAACGAGTGTGGTTGCGAAAAATGCATTTTCAACTCATCTGACAATGTTCCTTCTGCAAATGATTTTTGTTGTCATTCTTTCTGGTCATCTGATCTCACTCGTGCCGGTAAAGCGATTCGCGATACCATTCTGCAGTGGGGTGGTGATGATGTGCGGTCGCAGTGCATCACGCTCTGCAACGAGTTCTCTTCTATGCTCGATCCTAAGGTGAATCGCGTCTATATCGAATAATAATGTATAGATCATAATACATTATATTCGGTTTGCAGCTGCTGAAGGTGGCTAACATGCAGTACGCGGCGGGAAGGCTCGACGCGATGGGTAAGGGTGCGACAGTGGGAGAGGCGCGCTCGCTGCTCGTCTGGCCCGAGAACGAAGAGGAACAAAACAAGTGAGTCGCATTTACTTTCTCATTCACCTTGTTCTGTTAGGCGATTGCGCTTCTCTTCTTATCGCGTGTCTGCTGTGACGTGGTATTGCGCGGGGGGAGTTGGTGAGAGGCTTCCGCTTTCTAACTGCGTTGTTGCTGATATTCATGCCCGTTTCCCTAGCCCTAGTGGTGTGTACACGGGGTATTGTGATGTTGGAGACTCTCTTCAGCACATAGAAACTGATGAGGACGGATTCTAATGCTTTATTTCATTATTAGTTTGCAATAACATCATATTTCAAATAGTTCTTATTATATTTCAATGTTACAAGTTGATACAATCTTGGTTGTTAAATGAGTCCATTTCCTAATTCGAATAAACAATGTGCGATAATCTAGAACAATGAGTGAGAATGAAAGTGCATGCATGAGTGGAATGCGCTTGACTAGGTGCCTAGTACTCATCCGAGTAGTCGTCCTCGCTGTCATAGAATTCATTGTCCGCGCCCGCTGCCCGCATGAACTTGTCCAGCTTGTCGGCCCCATTGTCCGTGTCGTACTCACTCGAGTCCGAGTACACCTCCTCCTCCATCTTCTTGGCCAGCATGTCTCCCTCCGGCGGCTCCGGCATGTCCCGGCGCCTCTGCCGGATCTCCTCCATCAGCTCCTTCTTCCACAAGTGCACGATAGGCTTCCGATACTCGCGCATGACGTACTCCTTGCGAGTCTGAACATATTACGTGTATAACTGTGATGCATGCTCATTCACTTTATTCCAGTAACGTCTCTTGCCGATGACGGGCCTATCGGCGCACCTCGTTGCGTTGAAGTGCAACTCTGCGAGGTTGCCGCGCACCTCGAACGCCTCCGCGCCACTGGACAAGGTGAGTTGGATTGAATGATTGCATTACATTCACTTACTAGTAGTACTCTTTCCTGCAGTAGATGCGGGAGGCTATCGAGTTATACGACTCGGTGAAAGAGGTGGAGAAGTGGGGAGAGATCGACTTGAGGTCCTGTAATCGATAATCAATCGATAATCAATCGATATCGTACCTCCAACAGCTTTGGTGCGAGGACCAACTTCTTCAGGACCTGGTAGACCTTGGAGTCGGTGGTGAGGTGCGGCGCCGCGTCGGGAGCGCGCTGGTGAGGGTGCGAGTGGCGGCACTGCAGTACGCGCTGCATGCCCGGAGTCTAGTGAGTTTTTATTACTTTTGATTGATTGATTGATTGATTGATTGATTGATTGATTGATTGATTGATTGATTGATTGATTGATTGATTGATTGATTGATTGATTGATTGATTGATTGATTGATTGATTGATTGATTGATCGATCGATCGATCGATTGTTCGTTTGATGTATGCGAGTATGCGTACTTACCTTGCCCCATTGGTGGATACCGCGCACGTGGTTGAGCACCGAGCGGAAGAGCTCTACGGCCAGCTCGCCGTCTCCTGCTGCCTCTCTGATCGACCACCATAAGTGGTTAGAGATCATACGCAGCCAAGGACGCAGCTCCGCAGACCTCTTCTTCTTGCTCTCCTTTAAATAAATCAATAGCAAAGAATAGATTAGTTCGCACCTGCAGCAAACCGAGGAAGAAGTTCCGACACAGATGCCAGCAGTCGAAATAGTGCTTGATCACCTGGTAGTTCTCGCGCATCATCTTACGAATCACAGTGCACCTGTATTTATATGCTAATAGATGTAATCATTCTATATTATACCTATCTGTGGTGAGACTGGTGGGCGTAATTCCATTGTCTTGTAGGGTGTGTAGCGCTCGCCGGAAGCCCTCCGGCTCGATCCCGGACGACTTCTTCCCTGGAGGACAGGTTTTCAGGCATGTTTACTTTGCCCATTTCCATTTTTATCAATTTATATTGGTGTTCTAGTTCTCATACGTTTGGTTTGTGCTTTTTTGGCAGTATTTCAGATTGCTCTTCTCTGTTCCGTGGCGGTGTGCCGAGAGGAAGGCAGTATTACGGTAAGTGAACTCACCCGTCTCGTCGTTTCCAACAACTTTGGTGAGAAGAACGAAGCCGTTCCAGAGAAGAGCATATCGTCCCAGCCGAGCAGACCGCCCACGACTGTCAAACTGAGCGTCTCCAGCGACGTGCACAGGCTGACCATCCTATGAGGTGAGTGATATTACACTGTTCACGTTATGTGTGTAAAATTAGATGTACGATTACGATGTACCTCGTATAGAACTCTGACGGTTTGAAGCAGCTCGCGCTGCTTCTTGCCGTGATGTGCCTTGATGCTGGGGAAGACGTAGGTCTTCTGGTGGTCGTAGTAGGCCGTCTTGTGGATGAGGGGAAGTCCGAGCACGAATGCGAGATGCGCGAGGTTCTGAAACATATGAATAACGGAATTCTCTCTGCCTGCTACCTTGTGTCCCAAAGCGGTCAGTTCTCCCGCGGCAGCCATGTCCAAATTGATCCTGCGCAGCTTCTCCTTTGATCCCTCTGCCTGTGTCTTGACCACGCCACTGTTGTGCCACGTGTAGACTGCAGTGCACAGGTTGCAGCGCTGGCTTATCTGAATTTGCATAAAGTAGCGGAAGAGTGTTTCATCTTTCTAACCATTACATGCGAGCCGTTCTCAGTCACGTAGAGGGCAGTGTCGTCCGTAGAGTGGCATGAGTGGCAGATGTCAAATAATTTGAAAATCTGGGAAAGAGGTGTATTGGGAGGAGAGAGAGAGAGAAAGAGAGAGGGAGGGAGGGAAGGAGAGAAAGAGAAGAGAGAGGGAGTGAGGGAGAAGAGATAGAGAGAGAGAAAGGGAGAGAGGGAGGGAGGGAGAAGAGAGAGAGAGGGAGGGAGAAGAGAGAGAGAGAGAGGGAGGGAGGGAGGGAGGGAAGGAGAGAGAGAGAGAAGAGAGAGATAGTACTTTGATACCTCTGCGTACTCGGTCATCAAATACACGTGTCCCTCCTTCTGAGGCTTGACCACACCCTTCTCCGGCTTGTCGCGCTGTGCTGCGGAGCAAGCACTGTCCATGGAACAATTAGCTGTGGATAGCACGTAGTCGGGGTCAACGGCGGACTGAACAGTAATAATGCAAAGTGAGACGCAACAGTCATTTCACCTTACAGGTCGAGAGAGAAGGAGAAGGAGGAGCAGCCGGGAGAGGGCTAGATGGAGAAGGCAGTGAGGCAGCCGCACGAGAAGAAGACGGGAGAGGGGAGCTGTTGCGAACAGGAGGGGAGGAGAAAGTGTGAGTCGTTTCCTCCTTGCACTTGTTGACGAGAGTCGGTTCGGTCTTGATAGCCTGAGAGACGTTGTTGGCGAGTGACTCGTAGTTGTTGATCTGGGATGTGTTGTTCGTGTTCTCGTAGACGTGATCATGCGCAACAGGGTCAACTGGTGTCACATCGAGAAGCGAGTGCTGAAACATGCAATTCATTAAAACATATCATTTCGCCAAAACGCACTCTGAAGGGGACCGCGTCTCTATTGTACCCCTTTCCCATTCCTCTGAAGTCTGTAGGATAGAAGTGCGTGGAGCAGAGGAAAGCGCGGTTGCGGAACGATAGACGAGCGCGAAGTTCATTCTCGTATCCCTTGTCACTGGCCACAAGAGCGTTTATCCACTGCTCCGAGCGCTGCTTGCATGTAGTCCAACTTACAGCCATGTTCACCTCTGGGCGGTTCAAACACACCACACATTCTCGAGTGAGTTTGTGCTGCTTGACAGACATCTACAAAGAAACAACCATAGAACATGTAAAAACAAACAGAAAATATGAGCGAGAAAAGAAATCGATTTGCTTCCATCAGAAACAATAATCTTTCAACAGTTTTTCAGTGTCTCTGGATGGATCGATTGGCTGCGACTCGACCACCTCGGATGTGGGATGTACTTTGGACGCGCCGAAGGGAGTGGACAGAGAAAGCCAGGAATGAAGATTTCAAAAATTGTGACTGTGATAATAAATGTATTGTGCTATTGTGCTATTGTGCTTTTATGTTGATACAAAGTGATGGTATAGGTATAGGCGTGTAGGTGGTGTATCCAGCCGCAGAGTGGGATGTTGCCACGTTTATGTGTGAGTAGTATTTAGTTGTTAGAAGCATGTTCATGGAATGTATTTGTGTTTATCAGAAACTAGTGAACTTTCTCATTAGAAGAATTCGCTTGGGTGTGCGCGGACATTAGCAGTTGCCAGCCGCTAGCGTGAGCAGGCCGTGGTGTGAGCAGGAAGCCGCGCTCGATAGGGGATTGTGTGACCCCACACACTCACACTCACAATTCGCCGTTCTATAGTTCTTCGCGCCAAAACTCACATATGGTTCCGGGCGCGCTTATTGTTCGGGCGGGTGACTCTTTCCCCGGAGTTCTTCTTTAAGCGTGTTCGCATTTTTGCGCATGCGGCCATGTTCAAGGCGTTCGACCTTCTGGGAGAGTCACTTGGAGTGTTTAGACGATTAGGTATGACTTATTATTGTATTACATCTATTGTACACAATGTAAGTGTAATATTTCGAATGGTTGTTGTAATGCAAAGACAGTTTTGCAATAAATATACATTCGCTTGTAACTGTTCAGTTGTTTTGCGCTATTTAAATACACATTTATTTTTAATTTGATTCCAAAACGTTTCTCTTTGACTTAGGTTTGGTTTCCTATTCATTTCCAATGAAAATACCACACAAACAAATACATTTCTTTATTGTTTTGTTTTTGCGACGTTTACCGGCGATCGCGCCAATTCGCTGATCGCGAGTAAAACACGTAAGTTTGATGTGTCATTTGGAACATTGTACAACAAAAATAATTTTGAAAATTAATATTCATGATTCGAGAAACACATATTCGCAATCCTCAAAGTTGGAAATGTATGTCGTATGAATTTGAAGAAAAATGGTGTCGTGAAATTTAGAGTGGTACTTCCCTTTAAGTGACTTTTGCCGCGTTGTGCGCACTCAGTTAGAAAACTCTCTTTCTTTGAATGGATTTATGAAACGCATCTCACTCTGTTTTATTGTTGATCATTGATCAATTGATTAATATTAATTAAAAGGTCGGTGAAGGTTATCTTTCCCCCTTTCATACTAAAATTTACTATGGTGTCTGTCTGTCCGTCCTTCCGGAGAGATATCTCTTTTCAAAGTCTACTCTAACTACTCATTCTTTCCAAAAAGTTTCTTCAATACCTGAGAACGCAAAATTCCAAATATCTCGTCAATAGCGATCTCCTAATCATAGTTATCACCTAATCTCTTAACTATGGAGAAAAATTTCAAAATACTTCAATCAGAACCAAATTTGGAGAGTAGGTGAATCGACCTAGAAAAAGTCGATAGCCGCGATACCAGCTGCCTGTGACCTCATCTTCATGCCCAAATAGGCGAATGTACCCAAAATGCACCCAAAATTCATGATCTTCGATTTCTATGAAAAATGAATAGAAGAAAGATTACGTATAATAGATTATAGAAACTGGTTTCTTTTTTCGAAAAGTCACCAAATATGGCGAATATGATCGACTTTTCGTACAGACGAGATAGAGGGTCCAATTTGTGAACTTAAGCTTTTATGGGCAAAAAAGTCCTTCTGTCAAAGTTTCAGATCGATCGGACTTTGTCTTCATACAGTATTAGACATTTTCTGAGCGCGCGTTACTTGCTGGGGTCGCGCCCACCGGATTGCTCGCTACCAGCCGCCAGGTCAACCGATAGATATCGAATGGTTTGCATTTGCAATCACTGGCCCATATCCACTCAGTTGTGTCATTTTTGATAGGAATATGTCTAAATATAACAATAATGGATTGAGTCAGTTGAAAAGGACAAAATTTCTATTTTCAACGAATAACTTTGACAAAACGAAAAGTTGAAGGTTGAAAGTTAAGTAAAATGTTATGAGACGTCGAAAATTGTGCTTTATGATAAAATCAACCTCAAACTGTTTCAAACTCCTTCACACGTGCGCACAACGTGTTAGGCGTGCCACCCGGCTTCTTTTCTCGAAGTCATTGTAGACGTAATATAGAAGTTTGTATTGTTTCTTTCTTCAGTTGAAACTAAGTTTTGAGTTTATTACTTGTACTTTTGTACATATTCAGTCTGAAATTCCGCTTTTCGATGCAGTACAGTGTCGAGTAGAAGTGAGGTGAGGTGAGAATCGAGTTCACCTTACATGTCATTTGGCAAGCACAGGCGGTCAAATTATATTTTTAGAACGTGAGAGAGTAGACAGTAGAGAGAGAAGACAGTAAAGAAGACGTAGTACTTTCTGTTAAAAAAGTTTTTTTTACATAACTGTCTCTCGAAAGTCACAGTGACTACTGCAGATGTGAGAATAGAAGAGTAGACAGAAGGTACCATAGTATGTACTGTCTCTAGAAAGTTGTTGTCACCGCAGCGGGACGTGAGAGTGTACAAGAGAGAGAATAGGAGAGAAAAAGAAAAAGAGAGAGAGAGAGAGAGAGAGAGAGAGAGAGAGAGAAAGAGAAAATAGGAGAAAGAAAAGAGGAGAGAGAAGGGAGAGTAGACATAACTGTCTCTCAAAAGTCGCAGTGATAGTGATTACTGCAGATGTGAGAGTGAGAGTGGGAGAGGTGACAAGAGGTGAAAGTAGACAGAAGAAAACAGTAGTTTCTCTAGAAAGTTATTGTCACAGTAGAAGAAAAAGATGCAGTAGACAAACGAGAGCATAGTATTGTCTCTAGAAAGTTGACAGTAGACAATAGAGAATATAACACTGTTTCTAGAGACTATAATACTGAGAGAGAAAGAGAAAGAGAGAAAGAGATAGCGAGACAGTGGAAGAGGGAGAAAAGAGAGAGATAGGGGAGAGTAGAACTGTGTCGAGGAAAGAGAGAGAGAGAGAGAGAGAGAAAGAGAAGAGAGAGAGAAGAGAGAGAGAAGGAGAAAGGAGGGAGAGTAGACATAACTGCCTATTGAAAGTGGCAGTGACTGCTGCAGACGTGAGAGTAGAAGAGTAGACAGAAGGTGCCATAGTACTGTCTCTAGAATTTTGTTGTCACCGCTGCGGAAACGTGAGAATAGAGATAAAATATAGTGAAAAAGAGAGAGACGGAGGTGGAGAGAGGAAGGAGGGTAGAGAGGGAGAGAGAGAGAGGGGGGAAGAGATAGGGGAGAGATATGGAGGAAGAGGAAGTAATGAGTTGAAAATAGAGAAAACTAGAAAGAAAACAGAAGAAAAAAGTAGGTGAGAGATAGTTAAACCAGACAGAATTTGAAAAAGATACATGTTTCTACGCAAAAAGCAACTATTTTTCTATTTTGTCTATTTTTGTATCTTGTATGTCTAGTGCGGAGGCGCGCGACAGCGCGCCGGAGCGCTAGTCCGTGAACATAGTATTTTCGTGCAATTGGTTTTGACAGAAACTCTGCAAACTCGGGAATGGTTTTTGCGGATGAATATGCAAAAAAAACTACGTTCTTGTGTTGAACTTTCTGTCTTCCCTCATTGCATTCTGGCGATTACTTTAATTATTCTGCTTTGTAAATGTAACTTGTTGATTTATTTATATGTGATGATGTTGTGTTACAGCCGTGGTCGATGGAAGAAGCAGTGCGTCTGCTGAAGCTGCGCCGTGTGCAGCTATCTGCAATAGCAGCCTCGGACAGGTCTTTTTTGACCGACGACGTCGATGCGTTTGAGGACAGCTGCGCGAACGTGAGTCAATTTATCCATTAAGCCTATTGTTCGACGTTTAACACACATGTACTAAATTTCCCGCACATTTCATTATTTAATTTTGGAATTCAGATAAGGCAGATATGGTTGTTTGCCAACATGATATCGTTATCATTTTTGTAGACGTCTGAAGAAGACTCTCAAGTTCGGAGCCGAAATAATTGTATGTGTGGATATATTTGCTATGACGATGGTTGTGACTCAGGAGAAGCAGCAGTTCATCGCGTCGAGCCGGCTCTGCATTGCCGAGAAAATGATGTCCTTCAACGACACGGCGTGGACGGTGACGTCAGTCAAGCAGGTTTGTACTATGAATAGTTGATTGTTCGATATTGCTTTCTCTGTTTGTTTACTATTTCCGAAAGTAGTTTTTACGCAAGGTGTTTTTTCGAACTGTACATACATGTGTACGTGTGTATTGTTTTCCATCAGGTCATGAGGCTCATCGAAAGCTGGGCTCGCTCGCAAGTCGAGAACGCAACTGGCGTCTACAGAGAGCTCTTCTTCAAACTAGCCAACCGCATGGTTGGTTTCTTTCACTTTTTCTCTTCTGTAAATGTCCTGTCGGGTCTGTGTGTATCGTTATCGTCAAGACAGCAAAATATATTTTTTCTGTACATTACAAACTCTCGGCCCGGCCATAGTTTTTGGCCCACTCATTTGTTTAGTGACCGGTGACCCCAGACGCACGCTACGCATCAGTCCGCATCGCGGTTGACTCGAGCAATTTTGAAAAAAATGTGCCGAGCCAAGGGCCAAATGTACAGACTGGCCATGTCGCGTGAGTGCAGATGCAAGTGGAGCTAGTCGAAGAAGGATATGTTTCAGAAGCTGGGCACTGTTCTGCACGCCCTGCAAGAACACGCGGTACCGTCTGGATTTCGTCTGCGTTGCCTTTACTGCACGAAGGGTAGAGCCCGGCTGCACGAGTACTACTGTGAGTGAAGACGTTATCATTATTTCTGAAAAAATAGAGAAAAAATGGCGTGAGTCTTATATCACACGATACGCGTAAGAATTGAACGAATTTCGGGCAGGTGGGACCTAGGAGGAACTGCGTGGATACAGGGGTTGATGTTGTTTCGTTTCGAAACAACATTAACCACTACTATATTCGGATTCTACATCTTCTAATTAATATATATGCTAGTTTATAGCCAAATCCGGTGTTGCCTTTTTCTCTTCACTTGTCACTTTTCACTTGTCATTTGTGCCATTTTCTTCGCCCTGCTAGCGCCGTTGATTGACATCCCTCATTTTACAGTGCCGCATGGTGACGGAATGGCGGAGTAGCTAGGACGCACACATTGTGTGCCAGTATAGGTTGATAAGTTGGTGGTTTTATTATTGTACATGCTAAATTATCTTTTAATGGGTTTTTGATTAGAATAGTAACGGGTGTGTACCATTCTAGTTGTTACGGAGTTGTGATATATGTTTTATGAGAGAGATGATCTATTTCTTTGTTAGAAGAGTGCTAATTGCAGCTGTGAGTGCGATGCGGCAGCATGTTGACAAGGTGCACCGCGAGCTGATCGATGCTGACCCCATCATCAAGAAGCATAGCTACGACATGTTGTCTTCTTCCCAGTATCAGGCCATCACTTCATTCAAAAGGGCGATAGAGGGGGTGAGTTGTAGCGATAATATCGTGTTTTGTGATGTGTGTGTTTTAGTATAATGTCGTGATGCTCTTGCTGTCGACGTCTACGACGGCGACTAACATCAACGAGTACGTGGGGAGGATGCTGCCCGGACAGCGAAAAATCTACTATGCAATCGGCAAGGACGACGACGAGGTCAGTTACATTTTTCACGCTCTCTCTCTCTCTCTTACGATCTCTCTCGCTCTCTCTCTCTCCTCTCTCTCTCTCCTCTCCCTCTCTCTCTCACTCTCTCTCCCTCCCTTTCTCAAATATTTTGTTCAGTTCCTCTCTCGCCCCTCTGTCAAGTACTACGCTCAGTGGTGGGAGGTACTGATGGTGCCCCCTAGCGTCGCCGAGTGGCTGCGCTACCAGCGCTACAGGGGTACCTGGGAGGGGGGACACTGGAAGGCGTTCCGTCTGGTCGGCGGCTACGCGTTCTCCAACGTGACCAGGGCATGGCGAAGCGCATCGCGCGAGCGGAGTCAGTTGCACTTACTATTGTAGATAGATGAACTCATATTGCAGGGGACCGCCGCTGACGGCCGCGGTTGCTGGGGCTGCCGAGTCGACGCACCGCCGTGCAGTGGAGGATACTGAGGTGCGCTTTAGTGTTCATAATGGTCGGGGAGTGGATCGTTAGCGTATTACGTATGAAAGGAAAATAATGTTGGGTTCTAGCGGGTTGGATCGAGTGAGCTCGCCGCCGCCACCGACGACGACGACGACGACGACGTGGTGTTTGTGCGAGAGGTGACCGTGTCGAAAAAGGGCGGTGCGAGCACTCGTCGCGAGGCGCACGGCAAGGAGTGAGTGGAGGGAGCGGAGTGGAAGGTGCCAGTCCCTTACCGTAGCTTTCCTTTTGTATGGCTAGTGTCTCACCTACTGTTTTCTCATATATTGTTTAGTCTCGCGTATGAGACGTCTCCCCGCTCACTGTAGCTTTCCTTTTGACTGTGTGTATCTCACACACTGTATTCTTAAAGTGTTTAGTCTCGCGATCAGACTGCACGTATATTGATTTGTTTCTAGTGGGGGTATGAGACATCTTTCCACTCACTGTAGTTTCTCTCATGGCTGTGGTGTGTCCCACCAACTCTATTCCGATATATTGTTGTGTTTCTCTTCTAGACTATGTATAAGTATTGATTTGTTTCTGGCTACAAGATTCCGTGTTTATTGATTCTCTATCTCTCTGATTTCTAGTATGATGTTGACTGGTTTACTTGATTTGATTTTCTCCCGTGGGTTCTTTTCTCTTATTCAGTGTTTGTGTATCGATTGCGGTTTTGATTCTCCCACTGATTATGAATACAGTTTTTTTCATGAATAATGTTCTTGGAAGCGTGCGAGGTGTTTGTTGGTTTTTAGTATCACATCCAGACGCCAGAACTGTGGGAATGTCAGTATGTATGTGGAAACTGGGAAAGGATTAAAGATACAGTGGCCTATTCGAAGTCGCTTGCTTGCTCTTCACTCATTTCGCACTCCGTGCAAGTGTGTGGTTCCTTATCAGGTGAGAGAGACGCGCTCTCTTCAACGTTTCTTTACATTTTTAATGGGAAACACAATCGTGAGTTTATAATTCCATTGAAATGGCGACCTAACATAAAAGAAAGACCACAAATTAATGGCTTCACAATCAGGTTATCATTGTTGAAATGATTAGAGAACAATATAGAGCTACGATATGTTTGGGTACAACCTGAATGGAATATCAAAATGCAGTACCCGTATGTGGATGAGCTGTGAGTAGGATAAATGCAAATCAAGGGCCGAGAGCGAGAAAAAAATCAATACCGGATCAGGTAGATCAGTCCTATGAGAGGGGCAAGAGAGTATATGGAACGATGAGAGGCGGATAGTGCAAACAGCATGTCCTCTGAATTACATGTCGGCCCCACGCATGTGCACATTTTGACCTGAAATGAAACATATATGTATATGTATATATATAATGTGTACGTCCCTGTAGCAGAAAACATGTGCGCGAAAACAGTCGCGATGGGACCCAGGTGGTGTGCGCGTGCAGTTATTATTCCCGCATTGTGGTGTATTATAAGCGGGCGCCTGGGGCTCCTTCGTTTCCTCCCTCCTCTCTCTCCCTCTCATGCACTAATTCCAGCGACACACACATAATAGAATAATCAGATTATTATGCCACGCGCCCCTACGAGTGCGCGATAGTTGCCGAGTATACCCACCCAACCCACCAGGTCGTTCTCATCTGAGAGTGGATAGAGTCGCAGGATCTTGCGGTCCGTGTCTCGACAGATGCGCTCATGTCCGCTGCCTGAACACAGCATTGTCCACTACTCGTGTCGTCAGTGCGTACCTAGAGCGTCCCGCACGTCTTGATCCAGACCGAACAGCAGCAGTCTGTCGACGCATCCTCGCAGCACACCGCGCTGCTCGCCCAGAACTGCAAACGTGCACTTCTTGCCTCTTACTGCCTTACTGCTTGTCATTTGCTACTTGTTTTGTTCTCTTTGAAAATCCACTGCTGACCGCATACCAATTCGGACGCGCATTCTCACCACAATTGACCGCAATACAACTCGAGTCACACAGCAAAGCAAAAGTATACAACAAAACATGCAGTAGTTTAGTTCCCTGACTACCTGAACTCCCCCCTTCCATTTCACTCCCTCACTCCCTGCTTTCCGCCACTGCCAGTTATCGCATATCATTCCCAATTCACGACGGCAACGAGTAATGCGCAATCCCCAGTCGACCCACTCCCAACCACCCATTACTACCAACCACTACTAGTTATGCTGATATGCTAATTCCACGCACCTCAATCTCACCGTCGTATACGTATAATCTACACGCAGCTAGTCAACAACGACTATTGTCTTGGAAACTAGTTACGAAATCACCAAATGTATTACAAGCAATATTCACGAAACATTACGGCGTTAGAAATCCTTGTTGAAATACATCAACATTTGACTGCCACGATTCCATTACCAGTTATGTACAGGCGTGTGAGTAATGCGAGTTTTACTCGAGCGTGATGTGATTACTGGTAATTACAACATGCCCCGTAAGTTATGTCTCACTCGACACGTCGCGTCGCAGTCTCAAAAAAAACGCTCGCAACACAAGGCTCATATAATAAATACATCCCCCGAGTCTGGAGAGACCATTAAAAACTCACTGCTGCTTCAAATACCGCAATCACGCATAAAAATTTTCCTTCATTCTTATAACGGAATCATTCTTTGCAGCTGGAAGAACGCTGAAATCATTTCACACAGCTCAAAAAAGGGGCGTGCGAAGGAATAGATGTTGCGAATTGTACGTCGTCGACGTTTTACTTTTTTGTTCGATTCGCAGTCAATCTTGTTGCTCCCTGCTTGTTTCTCTATTCATATCCGAATTCATAGGGGACTCCAGCCGTTCCCGGCGCGTCTCGATGATACTCAGTGTACGCAGTCGATGTGTCTTCCTATTGACCCCATCAACAAGTGTCGGCTCTCTACTCATTGCCATGAATTAGTGATGATGCCATGGCCGCGAGACAAAAAGAGAGAGGGGGAATAGCTGCTATCGCATATCCCAATTCCATATCAACTTTCAGCGAATTCAACCTAACCCATCTCTCTCCACTCCAAGAAAACGATGCAAACAGCTCGTGTTTCACTTTGCAAGAAGAAGAATTGAAGTCTCACATCTGATACTGTACCGTTACCGTCCCATGCAGACAAAAACCACCGTTTTTAGGTGAGAGTTGCGTGCGCATCCAGTTCTTCTATTCGTACACATTTCGAATACACCCTCCCTTCTTATTTTGCACTAATGATATCTATTCGAAACAGCAATCGCAAGAGAGAAGGGACAGAGGGAGAGAGGGAGAGAGGAAGGGAGGGAGGGAGAGAGAGAGGAAGAGAGTAGAGGGTAAAAAGAGAGTCGCACACAGAAACAGCACCGCCTAATAACAGCTCTGTCTAATTCTATGCGAGTACTCGCAACTCTCACTTTCTTCTCCCATCCCTCAACGGGCCCTTTTTAATGAAACCTTCCCACCGCACGCACAAAATTGTTTGATCCCTGCCGTCCACACATGCACGCAAAATTAGCTTTTCCACACCCGTCGTAAAGCAGACACCGGCAGGCGGTACGCACGAGGCGGCACTACGCAGAATGCACTACGAAACACTACGCGACGATTAGCCGGTAACCATGTTTGCCCGAAAGGAGCACATAAACACACAGACTCCATCTGTCACACTCGAATTGGAATCGCCAAAGTGCGCGCCGTTTCTCTCTCTCTCTCTCTCTCTTTCGTTTCAATTTCAGAATTTACTACCTCAAATTATTACATTCTCCTGCGTTTCTAATGACTACGTTAGTTTTCGCAAAAACGATTCGCCCGACTAGTGTAATTGTATGTCATTCCATTTCATTTGCACGGCAACAATCAAAAGTAATGAAGAGCTTATCTTACGTTTTCATTGTCAGTCAAAATGTCAATTACAGGTGTGGTGCGCGGTCAAAAGGTACAAGCCACCAATCAATGTGTCTTTTCCAGAGACTCCGGACTGGACAGACCTCGGCGATACACATTCGAAATGCACGATGACCATTTGTCGTCGCCGCCGCGGCCGTACTACGTTCTTTCAGAATATCTCTCTTCCCTCTCCCTTCCCCTCTCCCCCCCTCTCTCTCTCTCTCTCTCTCTCTCTCTCTCTCTCTCTCTCCTTCCGAAATCGGCTTCCCGCCTTTTCACCTATATTTACCACCTTTGGCGTCTCGGTGGCGCTTTTGATATAGCCACTCGCTCTCCCTCTCTCTCTCACCTTGTATATTTCATAGCTCGGTCAACAGGTGTCCAGAAAAGGCGCACACCACATAAATTCGCCTGTCTCTCTCCACTCCACACACTCTCTCATAGCACTCTCACCACACACGCACGTCAACTCAACCCACTCTTCCAAAATATTGCCAAATGTGCATGGACGCCATAAATTCACCAGAATACTGGGCTGGCCAATATCTCATTTGAGGTGCTACCTTTTAGGGAGGGGGTGGGGTGCGTCAGAAGACGGAAACCCCTCAGGGCATATATATGGAGAAGAGAGTGGATACGGGTCTGGCGACCACGCGACACTCTCAATAGACTCTAATTCACCTCGAAATCACGCCGTTTTGCAGAAAACCCACGATTCAATAAAGCTATAATTACGAAAGAAAAAAAATCACTACAAAATCGACAGCGTAGCGTCACTTACCGTTCTCTACATACTTTCTTTTTATTCCGGAACAAACCTCAAACACACCAGTATGGCAGCTGCAATTAGGCAAAAAAATCTCACTCGCGCACTTTCTCTCTCTTTTCCTTTTGCCCCCTCCCTCTCCTCTCTTTCTCTCCCTCTCTCTCCCTCTCGCATGCGTACTTGTCAACGCGGACACACTACTTCAATGACTTTCCATAAAAAGGCGCATCGAAAAGGCATACAAAAAAAGAACGCTCGGCGCGGCTAGAATAAAACAATTCGTGCACGCTCCAGAAGGTAGTGTCAAAAGGCTGCGCGCTATCACGGCTACGTTCGTGCAACTATCGTTCACAAGCAAATGGGGTGAGAAACGCATGGCGGTGGGGGGAAACGTACACTGGTCGTGCGGGTCGATCTTCTCTACCATGGTGAAACAGGCCGTCGAACACGGCACCATTCCGATAGAATCGTCCGGCTGCCAACATCTGAAACGACACTCGACATCGTCTGTAGTCAAATCATATGCCCCACTCATTTGTACTTTCCCACACTCACACTATAATACCTCTAATAACGTTTGCAATGCACGCGAGAAAACCATTCTCCTCTTTTCCTTGCTCCTGATATCACACTTCTCCGACTTCAATCAATCCCTCCTTCTCTCTTTCTCTCTCCTCCTTTGCTCTCTTCTATCCCGTCGCCACAAATCCCCAAGCGGGCTAATCATAAACAAAAACAAAACAACACACATCTGAAAATAGTAATAGAGAAATGAACAGTGAAAACAATTTTTTTGTCTTTCAGTGGTCGTGCAAAAGTTCATTCGAAAACCGGGAGCATATAATCTATGATTCATCCCACAACGAAAATGAGACAGTGCGAAAGTACTTACCTGTCGGTGAAGTTTCTGGGTGGGAAGTAGTGATGCATGAGCTGATTCCACAGTGGCAGGTAGGCGAACGAGGCGCAACTGTAGCAGCTGAGGCGGGGAGGCACCGACAGACTCCCGACCCCCATGCCTCCCATCTCGCTGTCGTAGCTGCCTCCCTCCAGCATACGCCGCTGTCTGTGCTCCCGGCCGCGGTGCCCCTTCCCGGGCGCCTGTCCCAGCCCCGTAACCGGCGCCCGCTCCCGCACCTCCGCGGCCGCCACAACGAACAACCACACCACTTCGAGACCGCGCATCTACAAGCAGTGACGTCAAAATAGAAGAAAGTGGAGGGAACACCAAAAAGGGAAGGGAGGCGGAAAGGACGAATCCACTCGAGAGAGGGAGACTCCACTCTTTCTCTCTCCGGCGGAAGCAGGCAACGAGAGGCGGATATGATATGGCTGTGGCTAGCAAGCTAAGCCCCGCCTACTCTGAAAAGACTGGATACACGCTGGCAATACACGCCCACTGGATGCAACTCAATTCAACAACACTTACTTATTTGTGTGTACTTATTCCGCTTACTTAATAAACATTCAGAAATATCTTTTGAAACCATCTTCTGAGAATAATTTGATGTGTCTGTATCGTCCTCTTCACGGTAGGAGAATGATTTGATCTGCATCGTACCCTTAGAATTACGGTAGAAGAATGATTTGACTTGCATGATCTTCTCCTTATGATTACAAGAGGACATTATCTATCTAACTTCAATGAGGTAGATAGCCGACCTTCGAAATATCGGGAAGCAACGATTACCAGATACCATCTATATCGAATGAATTCACATTTACAAAAAAGGAAATGTATTCATCATCGTAAAGCAACATAAGGTTCAAATTATTTCAGATCGGAACAATCCAAATAACCAAATATTCAGAAAGGCACTCAGTGTCAGTGAAACAACATATCAAACATTGATGCACACAATAAGGCACATAATCTAAAACGATATCGGAAATACCCAATTATTTAGAAAGACATTAAAAGTGTCAGTGAAACAACATATCAATCATTGATGCAAACAATAAGGCACATAATCTACAACAATATCAAGGCACCTCCCTAGACTCCGTGCCTGCCTGGTTCGTCTTGCGTTTCCTGAGGTATGAGTCGCTTGCATCGCAGTCGCCAGAACTTCTGATCACTCACTTCCTCGCGAATCTGAAACACGTGATACTCGAATCTCACAGTCTTCCATCGCCCACCTTCTCCTGTTCCGGCTGTGGGGACGGATGTGCCCGTTGCTCCTTCTGCTCTCTCTCCTCCACCTCCTTCTCCTGTTCCTTCTGCTCCAGCTCCAGCTCCTCCTTCTCCTTCTGCTGATCCTGCGCTTCCTTCTCTTCCGGTTCTTCCTTCTTCTGCACCACCTCCCGCTCCTCCTGCTCCTGCTCCTTTCTCTGCTTCTCTTGCTCCTTCTCTTCTTTCCCCTTCTCCTGATCCTTTTGCTCCTGCTCTTTCTGTTCCTCCTTCTTCTCCCGCTCCTCCCTCGTATCCTCCTCCTTCACTTCTATCTCATCCTTCTTCGTCCTCGTCTGTCCATCTCCCTCCTTCATCTGCAGTGCATCCAGCATATCCATCAAGTCACTCTCCCTCTCTTGCCTCTCTGTCTGTCGATGAGCCTCCAACAATCCCAGCGCAGTCTCTATGCTCATCTCTTCCTCCTCCTCTGGCTGCTCCGTCTCCTCCTCCTCCTCTCGCTGCTCCGCGTCCGCCTGCTTTGCCTCCCCATTCTCCTCCTTCTCCTTATCTTCCTCCTCCTTCTCCCCTGGCTGCTCCGCATTCGCATTCTCTGCCTCCTCTTTCTCCTCCTTCTCAATATCGTTCTTCTCCTCCTCTTCCTCCTTCTTCCCCTTCTCCTGCCCCTCTGCCTGTCGATCTGCCTCCCACATTCCGAGGGCAGCTTCCATGCTGATCTCCTCCTCCTTCTCCTTTTTCTCCACACTGATCTCCTTTTCATGATCTGCCTCCACGACGCCCTCGCCACATCCCTAAATGAAAAAAATTGGAAACATATAGAATATAGCAACTTCGTAACTCACCCCGCCTCCTCCTCCTCCTACTGTTCCTTCATTGTCCACGCCAGTCGAGCTTGGTTCGACGCGTTGACTAGAATCCTCCACCCGACTACTCGGAGTCACGTTTTTCAACTAAACAGACCGAATTATCTCTCTCTTTCTCCCATCTCTCACCTCTATCACATCCTTCTCTGTGCGTAGGAATGGATTGAACCTGTGCTGTTGCTTCATAGTGTAGGGGATGCACTGCTGTCTGCCGAGGCCAGTGTGGCGCCGCTCGTTGATCCGTCGTTTCTCATCTTGCACATCACTGTCTTGCGGGTACACCTGACAATTGACTATCGTGAGATATGTGGCATATCTCTGTCTCACGATCGTCTCTTGTTGTGGTTTCCATGTGTTGTGATGTTATGTTCGATAATGTGTATGTAACGGATCAGTAAGATCGATAGATGCTGATTACGATAAACCTTTCTCACTGACACGTTGACGTAGACCATGCTGAGTCTATACCATATTGCTTGCACAAGTGACATAGGGAGGAAGCTGGATTGAAGAGAGGCTACCTTGGAAGCGTAGTCGATTTGCTCGACAGCGTATTCGTGGGCCGGGAAAGTGAGCGTTTCGTCAGGAAATGAGTCGAGAGAGTCCAGTGACCGCAGCATCACATCCTCATTGCCCTCGAACAGCTTGCCTGCAATCTCTCTCTCTCTCTCTCTCTCTCTCTCTCTCTCTCTCCATTCTCTACTCACCGATACCACATACGAAAAGAAAATCGCCAGTGAAAAGCACATGCGGGTGTCCTTCTTTGGTTGAGTTCCATATCTGCAATACACCTCTCATATCCCTCCATCACATCGTCGTCTCATCATACCTCATACATCAGATGTCCCCTGGTATGTCCGGGGGTGAGATGACAGATCACCCGCAGATCTCCCACATCCATCGTCTCTTTATCATCCACGAACCTGAACTTGTCACATTGACTCCGCCTCTCTCGCTCCGCCCACTCACTTGGTGGTTCCTCTAGGATTGTCGATCCTGCTCGCATAGACGGGTGTTGCGGGGTGATGGCGGAGTAGCGTGCGCACACCGTAGCAGTGGTCCCTAGAACATATCAGTACAGCCCACATGTAGGCCACATCTCGATACAATAGAAACATAAGTTACTCTCACCAGTGTTTATGTGTGGTGAGGACAGCAGTCGGCGTCTTGTTCATATCTCTCAGAGCTCTATCGAACGGCGGCCAGTCGCCACAGTCGATCACCTAGAAACAAGGGTAATTTGAGAAAGAGAGAAGAATAGAAGAAGAGAGGGGATAGAGTGAGAGAGAGAGAGCAGGACCACCCACAATGCACGCGTTTTCCGCGAGCACAATGTATCCGTAGTTGTCGCGACCATATGGGACGGGGTAGACGATGACACCTAGACACATGGTCGAACCATGGCTCGCATCAGTCGCTCGCTCACCGCCGCAGTTCTTGCTCTCGCAGTGGGTGTGGCCGTTGGGGTACTTGAGTCTGTTCTTCTCCGCCGATCTCCGGTACATCCATCGAATCAGCGGAGCCGTGTCGTAGAAAAAGTAGCTAGAACAAGAGCCACGCACCGTCGGCACCTTCTATTCCACACAACTCACAATGACTGCACAAACGCTCCTCTCTCATTATTCACTAGCCGATCCCACATCTAAATGAGAGAAGAAAGAATAGACTTATCACTTCACAATCACCAGATATCACATCGTCACAATCACGATCACACCACGCACCACGAGTCGCCGAGTATGCTGGACAAAACTTTATTAGAATATATCAATCTGTGATGCACATACATATTCACATTCAAAGAGATCACACAACTGGGAAAAGGGGCAGAGATCGAGCATAGAGAGCAGGGAAACGAGAGTGACTGTACGGAACAGGTGGGTGTGAGGTGAGTGGGAAAGAACCAATCGATAATCAATACATCATGCGCCCTCAGTAGAGGCACGTCTTTCGCATGATGGCGAAAAAGTCCTTCTCCTCCACCCGGCCGTCCGCTCCCGCCGCCTCGGACAGCATTTCCTACACCAACAATTCACTAATCGAATAATCAATCAATAACACCCACCTGGAATAGTTCGTCGTCCATATCCTCGGCCAGCTCAGCAGCCACCTATACGGACCATCATCTCTTATCCTCCCCCTCCCCTCCCTCGCGCACTCACCGCCTTGAGATTGTCGACGGTAATGTATCCTTTGCCCTCCTTGTCGAAGAGACGGAACGCGCTCCTGCATCATTTCGTATACAATCAGTCCCTCCTCTCTCTCCTTCTCTCACCTCATCTCTTTCTCTGTCTGATCGATTCCGAGCCGGTCGCTCATCGCAGCGATGAACTCATCCACATCCACACAATCGGGCACTGAACAACAAAAAATATTTAATATAAAAAGACGATGAAATATCGTTGTTACAAATCTTCACAAGTCCACGCGAACTCCAGAACGCCAACCAACCCTGGTGTCCTCCCGCCCGTTTGCGCTGCGCCTCGCGAATCTTCCTGCTCATCTCCTCGACCTGAGCATTGCGTGGGTCGAAGCCCAGAGCACGCATCACCAGCTGCAACACACTCGGTGGAAGAGGGGGAACACACAGAGTGCATGCTTGCGTGCCTTGAGGTCGGCGATGGCGATGAGCCCCGGCTGTGTGTTGGGGTGGGCGCACTTGGCGAACGCCGCTTCCACCTCCGCACGATCCAACTCCGGCTGCGACATAGCTGCGAGGGGAGGCATACATTCATACCATCCACACTTGACACGCATAATGCGACGCTCAGCGGTACAACCACGAATTATGCACGCCATGGAAACAAAGGTAATGCTTTCACAAGCATCGGGCCAGGGAACCCTTCACATAGCAAAACAAAAAATGAACGAGAACTTGATATATTTATAATCGAAACAATATTATATATCTAACTCTATCTAACAACACACAATGAGCAAACCGCGATGCGTACAAGGCAACACACTACACGTACTCACTAATCTTCATCCTCATCTACGGTATCCTCGGTCTACTCGCTGGGTGTGGCGACTATCCTATACACGATGGTGGGCGCATCGAGTGTGCTCGAGTAGGGGAACATGCACGGCACCCGAACCTTCTCCGAGCCCTTCTCCACGTCGCCCGCATCCTACACAAATCATCACATTCAAATTATCGAGTACAAACTACAAATAACGATCGACACACCTCAAAGTGCACCCATCCGTACTGCATACGGAGCTGCTCGACGATCATCAGTCCGGATTCAGCTGCAATTAGTAAGATTCCATCAGATTAAACATAGACGATAACATCAAGTGTCAATGAGACGGACCGATCTTGCTTCGGAAGGCGGCGAGTGTGTCCGGGTCGCGGAGTGTGCTGGCGACTATGGCCTGTCGTCGTCCGCCCAGCCACTCCGGCCCCTCCTCCAGGGAAACTCGCAGCACTCTCTCCAGCACACCACACAACGCACCCAGGATATGACGGTCGTACACCACGTCTGCAATGCGTACAACATGCGAACAGTCTTTAACAAACCGTTAATCATTCTCTCACCTGCAGCTAGCACCAGTTCGGGAATGGTGTCCAAATCAGTCAGCTCAAACTGCGTCCAGTCGATGTTTTGCGTACGCACGCGCTTCGTCTTGAAAAAATCAATAAAACTTAGAGAACAAGACAAATATACCTGTCCATAGTTGAGTCGAACGTTCTTGTCGAGCTGGTCGACCACCTTGATATCGTAGTCGGTGAGGAGGACACGGGGCTGCAAGCACAATACCATTTCTCTTTCTCTGCAGCTCCACTCGCACCTCTCCGTGCGCGGCAGCGGCGGTGAGTCCGACGAGTCCGCAGCCGGCGCCCAGCTCGAGCAGAGACAGACCCGACAGGGGCAGCGAGGTGAGCAACAGAGACAGGTCGCACGACGCCTGGAGAGAGCAGTGGAGAGAGAGAGAGAAAGAGAGGGGGAGGGAGACGCACCTGCCAGAGACTGAGTCCGGTTGTACCGCAGCTGAGCTGCTGCGTCGCCTCTCGGAGAACAACCCGCACGTGCTCGCCACACTCACACATAAACAGACGGTACGCCTGAACAAATACATCAATACAATCTATTTAAATGATGACACTACAAAACAAACTCAAAAAATTGTATATCTTACCCATTCTCCGTCGTTCATTTGGGATGCGGTGAGGGCGAGGTAGAACTCGTCGGGCACCTCCACTCCGTGCGACTCCAGCTGAAAACATAAAAGATATTGCAAACTGCATAAATGAATGATAATGCAGCAAACGCTCACTTCTCCTACAAGCTGCTTGAGGACGAGCTTCCTGCTCGCATTCTTAGGTGGGTACTTGTCGAACAGCGGCGAGTCGATGACGAGGGAAGCGAGGGAGGACAGCAGAGTGGGAGACGCACACAGCGAAGAGACCTTGAAAACGTTCAAATATCCCATCTCCGACAAGGAGCTCACCACGCTGTCGAGGACGTCGGACGATGGTCGCGCGCCCGCGAAGTAGCACCGGATGAAGCGACGGACAGGCTGCGAGAGGAGTTGTCTCCATGTTGCATCCACTCCACCCACCTCTTCGTACTCAGCCCACTTGTCGATACGGGTGCGCAACGCCCCGTCGTGCTCACATCTCGCGCTTCTTGCTGTGCTGAGTGTACTGCTGCTTGCGAATGTTGACAGCTAAACATGTAAAGTAATGAACAAGTGTTGCCAACAAGACTCACTATATGCCGTTTGAGGGGCGAGGTACTCGAGTCGTTCATAGGGAATGCGATAGTGGTCGGCCTGCACGATGCGCTTCTCGCATTCAAGGATCAGTGAAGAGATCACGGTCGGGTCAAATTCCTGTAAGGTCGATAAGAATAACTTTATACACAATAATAAATACAGCATATTATTGTATAATGAAAGAAGAGGATACGTGTTATGATATGCAACAGGAAACATTGAATTCAATTTTCAACTAACCGTTTTGTGCTTGTTGAACTTCTCGCGTGCTTCGTTGACGATCGACTGCTTTTCAGCCAGTGTCTTAGTCGGATCACGCACCTACGACAGAACGAGTAAACAAAGATGTAAACATGTCCAATAACCTGCCAGTTGCGGGCGATTCTGAAGATTTGGCGGTAGAGTGACAAGACTTTCTGGCGATGGGGTAACACGGTAGACATGCAGCCAGCCCTACAATAAACGTAATTATACTTTTAAAAAAATACGCGTAAATGTAAAGCACAATGGAAATGATGAGCATACGCCAATATGCGCTGCGCTGTGCTTGTTATCGATTATCTTCAACTACTCGGAAATGAGGAAACGATGCTTTCAAAACGAATCTCTCTAATAATCTCACAAACTCTATAAGAAAAGTGGTTGTAGTAATAGTATAAACACATTGTCTTTATAGAAGCCAAAACACGCCGAAGTTAGTGTGCGTTGTGCATCATGATGCGTAGTAGTACAATATTCGTCAAATGGAGCTCCGTAGCGTTTTATTATTTTGAATGATAGACATTTATCGCGTGCCAATAATGTGTGATAAACATTAATAACGAGTGGACAGCAACAACAACAACGACAACGACAACAAATGATATATGAGCATAAGCTATGAAACACGTGAAATAAGCCAAAACAAAGGAGAATAAATAGAAAGAGAGAAAGGAATATCACACGATCCGCGTAAGAATCGAACGAGGTGGGACCTAGAAGCAACGTGCCTGATTACAGGGGTTTTTAAGGGTGCTCTACAAGGTAGTATAAGTGGTTTTGTCCCAATATGCAAATTTGGTCCCGTAAGGGACCATCATCTCAAATCAGTCAGTTTTTGTCCATAACAACTTCTGAAAAGCTTGTTCATTTTGTCTTGTGATTTCAGGCCATTATCGCCCTGGATGAAAGAAAAGGCAACACCAGATTTTCTCGATAAAAATCATAGTAACTAATTCAAATACGTAGAATCTGATAGTGTTAGTCGTTATTGTTGTTTCGGGACGAATAATAATAATAATAATAATAATAATAATAATAATAATAATAATAATAATAATAATAATAATAATAATAATAATAATAATAATAATAATAATAATAATAATAATAATAATAATAATAATAATAATAATAATAATAATAATAATAATAATAATAATAATAATAATAATAATAATAATAATAATAATAATAATAATAATAATAATAATAATAATAATAATAATAATAATAATAATAATAATAATAATAATAATTGTTTATCCATAAAACAGTCAAGCACTGAATGAGGATAGTGGGGATGGTTTGGTCGGTCGATGTGTCGAGCAATCCAAGTCCACACACCGCAAGGCGAGACTGCAGCGCGCCCCTCAGAGGCACAAAGTGCTTGTGTGAGACACGCGCTCCCGGTAGGAAGCAGGCTGAAAGGTGAGAGCAGGGAAAGCCTGCTACGAGACACTACAATCAATGATAGTACTCACGCGATATACTAAAGCCTAGTGGGGTCGTCTAGTGGGTGAAGCAAAAGGAATCTATTGAGGGATAACTTAAAGCAACAGTGGCGACTTATTTTCGACTAGGAGTATTATTAAAAATTATATTATCCTAACACATTTGCAATTTTTGCGAAAGAACGACGATTCTGCGTAACTTTCAATTCTGCCACTGCCAAAAATGCAGCTCAAAAATTGAATTTCCCGCCAACACTTCATTGCAAAAACTGGGGTCGGAAACATAACCGCAAATAAACAACGCCCGGTCACTTGTTTCTTGGCTCAGTGCATGTGCGCTGCGTTGTGCCCCCGATCTTCGCGGGTTCGAATCCGGTCAGTGCCAAATTGTGCTCGTGTGAAAATGAGGAGTTGTTCCTTTAACCCCTACTAAGACATTCCTCTTCCCATACACTTATCGTTAGTTGTATGCTTTACCGATAAAAAAGTGATAAGAATGTTTGGGTTTCAATCGTGATACTATGTGAAATTAAAAAAAAAACAATACTACAATGGGATGAACCAAGAGAAGATGGTCATCAAGAGAAGGTGGGTGGTCAGCAACCGCATCGCATCCGGCCGTACACCATAACCGATGACTCGAATGCGATCAAGTATTTCAAGCAGTCAGTTGCATGAAATCTGCATTGATGCGCACAGATTCACACAGATGCTCAAACCAGATATAGCCGTTTATTCAGAATGTGAAACATGTTCATGCGTTTTGATCGATTTGCCTTCAGTCAGTTCGTCTGACTTTCAGTCCGAATTGGACGGGCCGAATGAGACGACATCCGGTCGAATCACTTGTCTCGAAGTAGAGGCCTTCTGTTAGAGTTGCGGAAGAAAGACCGAGAGGTAGCATGGGCTGGCGAGTTGACAAGTCTGACGCCCACCAAGCACTGAAAACAAGCATCTATCTCTCCTTCCCCTCTCTCTCTCCCTCCCTCTCTCTCCCTCCCTCCCTCTCCTCTCTCTCTCCCTCCCTATCCCTAACCCCCCCCCCTTTATTCTCTCTCCTACCCATGTTTCCCATCGACAACGAAGGTGGCTCCATTGGCCGAATCGTGCATGTCGAATCCTTGGCAGCCGAGAGAGCCTCCGGCCTCAGCTGGACTGATGGACAGTTTCCACGACGATGAGACAGAGAAGGAAGAGTACCTAAAGGAAGTCTACAATTCCCCACCCTCTCTTTCTCGCCTCTCACTGTCTCTCACCGTTGGCTCCTCTTCGTAATTCCATCTCCGCGGTCTCTCTCACCCACTGCTTCAACAATGAGCTCAGACGGGGAGGCGGTTAGCTGCGAGATCACTGTAAGTATTTCCTCTCTCTCGTTCTCCTTCCCCATCTCTCTCTTCCTCTCTCTCTCTCCCTCTCATTCCTATCACTCACCGGATAAAGATTGCCAATGGCTGTTTCCGGGCATTCCAATCAGCTTATCGTAGTCGGCTACAGTAGCTTGCACGAAGCCATCGGATGTATCCACTCGCCTAAACTCTTGTACTACCTACTGCATCAATATAGCTCACCTGAGAATGTAGGTCCAGCCGCCGCCATCGTTTTCCATGTCACAGTAAACGGTCGTGCCTAGCGCCTCCGCATAGTAGACCTGCAGAATGTGAATAGTTTCTGAAAACAAGAGATTGTCGCACCCCGCTCCTGGATGCGTGTCGGAATCTCTGGATGTCGAGGCAGTCGCGGTAGACGGAAGGAGGCGCCACTATGATTCAGTTAGTTGACTCGCCCCATTCTGTCTACCTGTTGTGGTGATCACTGTGGTTGTCGTTGTGGGGACAGGAGTCGTGCCCGCAGCAGGCGTCGCAGTGGCTGCTCCAGTGGAGCTGGATACAATGGGAGTGAGGGTGGTTGCGGGCACAGTGGTCGGGACAGATGTGGTCGTCTGCCCCACTGTGGTCCTGGCTGTTCGCGTTGTGCTTGTTGCCGGCGCCACTGTCTTGGGCGCATCTGAAATGGTCTCTCTCTTCTTCTCTCCCTCTCTGTCATTCTCCCTCTCTCTCTCTCTCTCTCTCTCTCTCTCTCTCTCTCTCTCTCTCTATCTCTCTTCTCACGCGTGGGCGGATGGTAGTCTGCCGGTCTCTCGCACACGAAACAGTTAGCCGTCTCCATAGCCAGCGTATTCTGCCAGGTGCTCTTCTGTTGTGTGATTTGCATGAAAACCACGGTGGACGAATCCGTCTTGATCGGATAACCTGAGAAGTGGATCTGATAGAATGATAAAAAAAATACATAAACTGTATCTGATAAAAAATACATAAACTGTAAACAAACTACAGTCTGACTCACCGGCAGCGAACCGCCTGTATGTGGACGAGTCGCCGTCTAGCCAGTAGAAGTCCCCGGGCGAGTCCAGATCCTGCAGGCCGATCCACACATCGCAGACGACGTCGTGCGAGGAAGCCAGGTCTTCAGAAGGACTCCGTTCTCATATTCCACTCTTCTCTCTCACCATAAATGTGTGCGTTGTCGAATGCACTCGTGATAGTGACCAGATTACCACCCTGTTCCTGACAGTACTGCATAGCATCCAGGAAGGGCTGAAGAAGAGGGTAGGAGAGAGAGAGAGAGAGAGAGAGAGAGAGAGAGAGGAAAAGAGAGAGAGAGAGAGAGAGAGAGAGAGAGAGAGAGTCCGACCTTCTTGTACTTGTATGGGTGGAAGCACCTGACGGGCGGCTCGTTGAAGTCCGGCACCCAATCGTTACCCGCGCATGGCTCAAACAATATAATAGGAAATGAGTGAGTAGCAGTCAGTCTCTTCAAAAGAAACCAAAATGTTTTTCCACTTGATCCGCAATGTCTGGCAAAACGCCTTTCAGCTTGCCTTCCAACTACTTCGACATTTCTGAATAACTTAAACTATTGGCGACACTTCGAACTGCGACAGTAACGGTTTCTTAATCAGATACTAACCACGCTGTGAAATTTGAAATAAAACTTACGTTCTTTGCACTTGTCACCGCAAATAGTAAACAAAACAGAGCGGCATGGGCGCGCATTGTTCCAGTGATGATCAATCGCGTGGTGAACCTTCTTATGGGCGGCTTTTCAGGCAAACTAATCCACTGATAACATTTCCGATCAACTCAATACATGACGCAGCGAAACGATTAGATATTCTTTATTCATTTGTATACACACCGGAGGGAGTATATTGCACGATCACGAAGCTAGTATGGAAGTGGAAACGAGTAGAAGCAGTGTGTTTGGTGAGTGAAAGGTCAGATGGGTCGTCGCAGCATGCGGGGGCTGGCAGTGCCGAACTTGCCCGGAAGGGCATGGATCAGCTTCCGGCCGAGCGACTTGGTCTCCACTGGAGACGCCGGCATCGAACCGAAACCGCTCGAGTCGGCTGAGCCGGTGGCACTCTTGAGGAGGGAGAGCACGTGGTCGTGACCCTGTAGGACAGCCACATCGATCGGAGACCGGCCAGCACGGTCCCGAAGGCCCGGGTCGGCACCGAAACGGAGCAGGAGGGCGACCAACTCGCGGTTGCCGAGCTGAGCAGCCACGCACAGTGCAGATGCACCCTGAGAGAGGGAGGAGATGAGAGGGAGGGAGGGAGAGAGAGAGGGGGGAGAGGGGGGAGAGAGGGGGCTCACCTGCTGGTCGACATGATTGGGATCGACTCCGACATTGTCTAGCAGGTAGGCGGCTATCCTCGCATGCCCCGCCCACACAGCAGTCATCAAAGGAGTGCGACCGCCAGCGTCCACTCCCTGAAAACGAGGAAAGGTAAGATCAATACCTTTTTAAACCGAAGCAACCAACGATCTATGATGGTTTTATAAATAGTAAGAGTATACTGTGGGGGTTTAATAAAGCCACCATAAAATGACACATCGCTCCCACCTCGAAGCTGGCGACGAGTCCCCTGAGCATGCGCGCGCCCTCTATGTCATCGAGTGAGGCGACGACGTGGGCGGCCGTCCTGCCGTGCGCGTCCCTCGTTGACGTGTACGCCCCGAGTGCCAGCAGCTGGCCGGCCATCGCCAGTCGCCCGTCGATGAACAGCTGGTGGAGGAGGGGAGTGCCGTCCAGATCTGCCTGCTCCCAGTCATCCACCAGGGACGACAGCGCGTCCACAATGTCCGCGTTGCCTGCGAGAGCAGCCGCGCGGAGAGCAGTCACTCCCTCCAGAGAGGCCGCCGACACCGGAGCCCCGAGGGCGAGCAGCTCTTCCACCACCTGGGACAGGTTGTATACACATTGCATGAGAACAGAGCTCACCTGTAGACTGGCTTGTGGCTGTTGGCAGGCAATGATGAGTGGCTGGCATCCTCTCGCGTCGCTGGCTCGCAGTGTGCTCTCAGTGGCCAGAGCCCGCACCAACTGCACGCAGCCGCGGGCCGCCGCGTAGTGCAGCGCCACCGCGCCCTCGTTGTCCTGCACATCATAAGCATACTGTATTCTGTATTTGAATCAGATCAACAACTGTTACAGTATTTACATGTGTCCGGTACCTTGTGTGCCTCGTCGGCTCCGAGACTGAGTAGCAGGTCGACGACGGGTAGGTGTCCTGCGATGGCAGCCAGCATGAGGGCAGTGCGACCCTCGGAGTCGATCGAATCCAGGCAGGCTCCCTTCTCGATCAGCAGCTGGACCGCCTGCAGCTGACCCTGGCCCGATGACAGCATCAACGCCGTCCGACCGTGCTGGTCCTGCAACGAAAACTTGCACTTGTTAGGCCCCCCGAAAACTGCTGATCTAGCAACATTTTTGTGACCAATACTCTTCAGATGATCCAGCAAAACAAATTTTCACCGTTGTTTGTAGGTCCCTCGAAAACTACTGGAAAAAACTTCTGACCGCTACCCCACCCTCATTATTCGTCCTCCGTCTCTCTAAAGACACTAGATGCAGTGCGATAATCGCACTCGCGGACTAAGCACCCTCGGGAGAATAGCAGAGGCGAGTGGTCGACTGACTGCGACTCTCGCACCTGGGAGTCGATGTTGGATGTGAGTTCGATGACGAGTGGCATGTTGTCGTCTCCGTGGTACGCGGCCAGGTGGATACAGGCCCGGCCGCCCGCATCACACATGTTCACGTCACCGCCTCCTGGAAGAGAGGGAGGATGAGAGAGAGAGAAAGGGGGGGGGAGACGTACTGTTGATGAGTGCCTCGACAGTTTGTTTGTGGGCGTCTCCCTTGGCCCCATTGGACAGGCACAGGTGCAGTGCAGTCGCCCCGGACGAATCGCGCTGCTGCAACACAGTCTTCAAACTACACATTACATATAAAACACACATACACATCCTACAACACCCACTGTTTCTATCACAGTTGTGCAGTGTGATAGCCAGAATTGATCATCACTGTCGTGCTCACCATGAGATTAGCCCTGTGATCGAGTAGCATGTGCACGACTTGGTGGTGGTCCATAAAGGCAGCGGCGATCAACGCCGTCCGACCCTCCGCGTCCCTCAAAACAAGTCCTATTTCTGCTTTCTCATTGTTCCTGCCACATTTAACACCCATGTAGAAGTCGTTTAACATTGCTGATTTGTTTCCTGTTTCATGCTTGTTTATATCGTCAATAATTTTTCCTAGCCGTGGAAATGAACACATTCATAAGTACGTGATGCCTGCTTCGATCCTCAGTGTACTGCCTACCTCCTTTCCACATCGGCCCCTGCTTCGAGCAGCTTCTTCACAACCGCGCAGTGGCCAGACCTGCAATCATCCATGGATAGCTCCTGAGAGTCAAGCCCCCCCCCTCTCTCCTGCCTCCCTCACACCCAATTCAATAGAGTGAAAGCCGCTGACAAGTGCAACCCGATACGTTTTGCAGCGCTGCGTACACACATAATGCATCCCGGGCGCATTCCCGCGCTCTAAACAGCTCAATTTGCATAATTCGAAAGATTCGCCGCGGAGGCCGCGCAACAATTAGCGCCCCCTTCCTGTGAGACGAAAGAGCTATCGTTCGGGTTGCGAAAGGCGTGCACTTCGAATGGGAGAGTGAGTGAGTGGGGGACAGGACTGGAATGTAGTCGTACTCACCAGGCTGCGGCCCGAAGTGCCGTCCGACCGCCATTGCCACACTCATCCACGCTCACACCTAAATGAGAGGTTGTGAAAGACACAAAGAAATATAGTGCGTTGTCAACATGTTGTGGAAACTGCAACTGGTTTCGGACACATCGTTAATCTATGCGCGTCCCTCGGTTTGGCATACGATCCCCCGGCATCTCTTCCCGCCTGGATGTGCTCGAGTCAATAGGCCCTCGAAGACACCTGGCGGGTGTCAATTCACGAGCCCCCACTCATCTCTCTCTCTCTCTCTCTCTCTCTCTCTCTCTCTTCTCATCGAAGCACCATCGAAGATCATAAAACGCATCGTAAAATGAAACGCGTTGACAGCTTGCATGCAACAACTGAAGGTCATAAACGGGCGGCTAATGATCGCTGGCATACGGTGGTGGTAAACAAGTAAACAAGTAAACAAGTAAACAAGTAAACAACCCCGTACCGTGTTGTATGAGCATCTCGAGGACGCCCAGGTTGTCGTTGCAGGCGGCAGCTCGAAGAGCATTCCACTGACCGTCGCATCTGAAACACCAGAGGTTAATCATGAACAGTGAACACATTAAAAACAGTACCTCCTAGCACAGGTCGGTCTTCCGGACAGCAGCCGCGCGCACACTTCGACCCGACCTCGCGACGCCGCAGCCAACATGCCCAGACACGCATCCTGGTGTAAACAAGGTAAACAAGGTAAACAAACAACAACAACAACAACAACAACAACAACAACAACTCACTCTTTCACTGGTGGTGTCGATCATTCGATCCACAGCATCCACATCACCCATAGAACACATGTACACAAAGTCTTCCTGAAACAATGCATTCGCATTTCAATCCCTCGATGTTTCCACCCCAGTAATTGTTTGCTTCTTGGGGGCGCATTTTCCGAAATGACCGCCTCTTCCTTTTTGCAATTGCATCTCCAGTCTCGAAATGACCCCCGTTCCCGCGCTCCCTCTCTAATGGCTGTCGAATGGACACCGGAAGAAGCCACTCTCTCATCCTCTCCCTCCTTCCCTTCCTCTTCTTTCCCCCTCCTTCCCTCTCTCCCTCCCTCCCTCTCCCTCTCTCCGAGTGAATTACCAGCACATCGCCCGCTCCGTAATAGGTGCATCTGCTTCCATTCCCCCCTCCACTCCCTCCCCTCGCTAATTCCCCCATTTCGGAAGAAGAACGGGACAAAAAGTCGATTTCCATACTGGCACAACCAAGTCATGAAAAAGTGAAGTGGGTGCGAACCTTTTCTCCTGATCCAATCCTGGCACCGGCCCTGGCTAGAAGGGCAGAGGTGGGAACATCGACGACCGAACAGGCGAGCTGCAGTTCACTCGCGCCCACCGATGAAAGGATCTGCACAGAGTCACGCGCCGCGACATCTGCGAGGAAACAGTGAGTGGTACCAAAACACTGTGGGTGATCTCCTCCTCTCACCTGAGTGCGCGAGATGGTACGCCATCTCGATCACATCTTGCGGTGTCTTCCCTGGTCGCATCTGCAAACACGGTCTTCTCCATTCATTCTGTCTTCTCCCGTACCTTGATGAGGTGTGCCCACGCAGCGTGGTGTTGTTGCATGTCCCCATCCAGATCCGCCCACGATCCAGCAAGAACAAGAGGGTCGAGACACGAGAACATCACCTGAATACGCAGGTAAACAAGTAAACAAACAAGTAAACTAACAAGTAAACAACTCTCACCTCGAGATCGTCGAGTTCCCGTTCGATGTTGGCCCGAGAATCGTGGATCATGATTTGTGCGGCGGCCAACAAGGCCTGCAGAAAGATGATGCAAAATGGAAAAGTCATCCAGAAGCTCGTGAGATCTCACCTTTCTAGCTGGTGGACTCCTGGCTGCTTTGACTAGTAGTAGGTAGATGGGCAGGCGGGGTGGCAGAACCACACACAACTCATCCAGGAGCTCCTGAGACGTCGGTGAACACACAGAAACCAACCCATTCCCACCTTGGTCCCCGCCGGTAGATGTTCGCCATCCTCGAACGCCCCGTACTCCCGGCCGCGAGACAGGGCGTCCACGTAGAACCACGAGTCCTGCAAGGGATGGGAGTGCTACTGCTTCTCCTCTTCTTTCTTCTTCTCCTTCCCTTTTCCTCCTTCTCCCCCACTCACCTCGCACACTTCGACCACGTGTTGCGTGGAACAGTGTGGCAGTCGTATTCGAATGAACTCGTACAGTTCATCCACACACTCGTTCAGCTGCACTGTGTGGAATCGACTAAACCTGGCCTCGTCAGCCTTGTCCACTGGCCGGGATAGACACACCAGGTTGAGCCAATGCGGCAGACAGCGCTCCATCTGCAAGTGGTCCCCTTAGATGACATGGTCCCTCATATCCCTCCACTAATCCCCCACTTGTAATCTCATCATCTCGCACAATTGTCGCGCCGCGTTCGCGCAATATTCGCTCGTACAAAGACGCGCCGACCTTCCTTTCCTCCCACTGCCTCGCCGCCCTCCGAGAACTACACACTCTCTCGCCACTAGTCTCTCTCTTTCCCACACTCTCTCACGTCTACCTCGAAATCGTTTATGGTATTTATGGGCATTTAACGCCTTCTGTACACACAAATGGCTTCCGAGAACCGGATGCGAGAGGAAACTCAAGGTTATCCCATGTTAGTCAGAGCCATCACATATCCACGACAAGCAAACAGAGTAAACAAAGAAACAAATAAACAAACAAACAAACAAACAGCTCACCTCCAAAACGAGATCATACATGTGTGGTTGGACATTGTCGATGAGGAGAAAGTGAGGGCGAGTGGGCGTCGGAAGAGAAGCGAGTGGCAGAGCAAGGTAGTGGTGGAGGGCCTGAACCATCTCTCTCTCTCTCTCTCTCTCTCTCTCTCTCTCTCTCTCTCTCTCTCTCTCTCTCTTTCTTTCCCCTCTCCCCCCCTCTCTACCTGTTCGCATTCTGCCAGCAGCGTGAGAGTGTGTAGTTGTGGGAGTACCAGGTTGGGGAATCTGTCAGCCAGTTGTGTGGCTATGGACCGTGTGAGACTCGCAGCCTCCCCCGACTCGGGCACCTCCCGGCGACAGAAGTGCGCAGCCACACACTCACGCTCACTCGCGATCTGGAACGCAGGTTGATTATAACAAGTGCTCTTTTGATTCTAATTATTGTACTAACTCAGTGTGGGTAGGACGAAGTAACAAGGCTGTCTTCCCATTCCCCCTTTCTCTCTCTTCCTTCCTCTCCCTCTCCCTCTCCCTCTCCCTCTCTCGCAGCCATCTGGCACCCCAAAATACGTGCACATGACACCTCATCACACCCTCTTCTCTTTCGCGCAATTATGCGAGGGACGCTAAATATGCTCATACCCGAGCATCTCTCCTCTCTTCTCTCATCATTACTGCCTGCCCTGAGGGTATGTGCCCTGGGGGCGTCCCGGGGTGACACCCGTCCACTCACATCATCGTATGTCGCATGACAGAAATATCTTCCTCTCTCATCTCCCTCCCTCCCTCTCTCTCTCTCTCTCTCTCTCTCTCTCTCTCTCTCTCTCTCTCTCTCTTTCTCTCTCTCGTATTTCGAACTTGCGCAGCACATAACATATCTCGGCGCCAAAATCAGATTTTGCGCAAATTCGAAAGAGAGGGCGGAATTAGGAGTAGTGGATGGGAGAGTGTGGTGGAGTGAGAGGACGGGAGGGAGACTGATTGAATGTGTCTCTGGGAGTACACGGAAAGAGACAAAGCACATGCGATGCCCCCGAGGGAAGGAGAGTCGCGATTCTTTCGCCATCAAAAAGAACAACGGTCAGTATAGGCACGAAAAGTATACAAAGTAAACAAGTAAACATACCTGCTTGGCGAAGTAGGTCTTGCCGGCATAGGGCGGGGCAGTGATGAGCAGCGGTTGGCAGCAGGTGCGCAGCCACTCGGAGAATATCTACAAGGTAAACAAACAAATAGTAAACAACGTAAACAACCTCACCTTGAGCGATTCGTCCCTGCGAAATTCGTCGCGGGGTGAAAGCGGCGTCATAGTATAGCAGAGAGGGGGAATCAGTGCATAGTCTCTGGAAGCATAAAGGGAATACACACGGCAATGGCGGCTAATCAACTCGGTAGCGCATAATGACATGATTATCGGGGATGAAATGATCAGTGGGGACAATCCAATTGCCACGCGAACGTCCGGAGAGAGAGAGAGAGAGAGAGAGAGAGAGGGGGGGGGGGAGAGAGAGAGGGGCTCTAATAGGATGATCGGGGCGTGGAGTGGAGGTGTCTCGAAGAGGCATCCGACTGTTACTCATCACATTACCACAACTGGCGAATTCCAATCGGCCAGAATAACGATGGGAACCGAAAAAGGCGCGCCTTTGCCGTGTGGGTGGCTGATAACTGATAAGAGACTGATAACGAACAGGTAGAGAGGGAGGCAGGTAACGACTCGAAGACACAACATGATAACATCCACAACTCGTCCATTAGACAAACACGAGGGACACTGGATCGATCGAAGGCACAACAGCGGATCTGACAGATCTAGCCGGAGGGCGAATCCCCGCACTCGAGATCATATGCAAATAAACACAAGATCACCGGCTCTCCGTCTGCGCTCTCTCCGATCCGGCGCGCTCTCTCGATCTGTTTATCCACCATATTCGAGCACTATTATGCGGCGGGCAATGGTTATAGATATGACTTCTTTTGTGAGTGTGCAATGTGCAATGCTGAATGGATGTGCGTGTCTAACATGCATAGGTAAACATATGGTAGCCATTCGTAGTCGCATGTATACTCTCGTACTCTCGCGCACACAGCAAAACACCCGTAATTGCAGCATATTCAATGCATAGCTGCACTCTCGGCAGCGAACGCGGCTCTGAATACATCATTACGCAACAACGACCAGTCAAAATAGGAGGGCGGCTCTCTCTCTCTCTCCCTCTCTTCCTCTCTCTCTCTCTCTGTTTCTCTCTCTCTCTCTCCCTCTCTCCAGGAGAAACACATTTCGCATGTATGACTCAAGTTTGCGCAGTTGTAAGAACCCCCGAAGTCGCGCGTACGACACTACTTTTACAGCTATGCGAACCAGTATGGGCGACACCGGAATCGAGACATTCTCGCGGAAACAAGGAGAGAGAGAGAGAGAGAGAGAGAGAGAGGGGAGGGGAGAGGGGAGAGGGGAGAGGGGGGAGAGTGTGGAAAGTGTGTGCACACAAGGAGCAAACAAAGAAGTGCATTTCGGGAGTCGGCAGGTGAAAAGTAAACGGGGCGCGAAAGTAGCCCGGCCCGATAATCCAGAAAGACGGGTGGGTGGAAGTAGGAGCTGCAATTTCTCGAAACTCTGCGTCGGCCAGCGTGAATCACCTCGCTAATATAAACAATGTGGTGGTATGATGGAATTGGGGGAGTGAATGAGTGAACAAGGCGATCCGTCACCACAAGTGGAAGAGGAGAGGGGGAGAGGGGGACAATGGGAGGAGGACACGACCGCATAAGGATAAATCAAGACACCACATGGGAACTCGCGTGGGAGAGGGAAAACGCTCGCAGTGCACCTCCTCCCTCCCACATACATCTCTCTCTCCATCTCCCTCTCTCTCTCTCTTTCTCCTTCTCTCCTTCCTCTTGAAAAAGAGAGTGTGCGACGTTGTCGTCATCGTCGCGAGAGTGCAACCTAGACGCCGTGACTTTCCCTCGGATGAAAAAGGATAGAAAGCAGGACGGGATACGCATGGAAACGTTCCCGGAAAGAGCAAACACACACCACGGATGCCGATTTATCGACGGCTAACAAAACACCGACTAACTGCTTTCCGATCGTAATAGGAGGCGCGCGAATGGAGAGAGAGAGAGGGAGAGGGAGAGAGACTGGGTGGTCCGTGCCTTAGCCCCGCCCCTCTCTTCCTTTTTCCCTCCCGGCCGTGACAGCTCAATTAAAGCGAGTAATAAACGGTCAAGTGAGAACTGGCGAGTAGTACTAGTAGAGATAGAGTGTGTGTGGCGGAAGGAGAGAGTCGAGGGAGAGCAGAGAGTGGCTATAGCATATCGCGCGGTCTGACGAGACAGCTTGTATCCATGGAGTCAGACGATCGACAGAGAGACAGCACTAATCTCGACACGAACACGGAAAGCCAGGTAGAAAAGCAAATTAATGGTTTCAGAATATCCGAATCATAATTCACTGCTAGCAATATTGCAGGTTAGAAAAAGAAAACGAATTTAGAGAGGAGGGAGAAATACTACAGATATGAGATATGTACAATCTCACGCACTCCAAACAATACCAAGGAGAGCGCGGGAAAAGGGGCGACACACGCACACAAATAACAAACCCTCGGCATAACAAGGGGGGAGAGAGAGAGAGAGACGATGCAGGTGGTTGGGAGAAGCTGGACTATACCCGGGATCCGTATTTGCATCCCGGATAGCCACTCGGAATACATGAATGCGTAATGAAAACACGGATCGAGCGAAAGAGAGAAGGTGGACTGACTAATGCATGCGCTAATGCACATTCCGGGTTTACCCTCAGGGTAAATGCTAACAGCCGGAAACGCGAGGTGGCAGATACGAGAGAGAGAGAGAGAGAGAGAGAGAGAGAGAGAGAGAGACAGAGAGAGAGAGAGAGAGAGATGAGGAATCAGAGGAATGAGGGCAATCTCGCTCCAATCCACGCGCCTGCAAAAAGAGACAGCGCGGATTGAAAGGACAAGAGGGGGTTCTTCAAATCCCCCCATTCAAACACCTCTCGCGCGTCCGACCACCAATGAGCTGATAACATGCCCCCAGGGCACACATGGAAATCAGCTGATCGCAAAGAACTCGTCTCCGGAATGGGGAGAAAAGGCGCATCAATACGTCGTCGTTTCCCGCACGGCCTGCGAGAATTATAGCATCGGAAAGCCATCTGGGCGAGACGGCGGCGAGAGCAGGCAGAAGTGAGAGGGCGCAGAGCGCGACTCGCGGGCAGCTAGGAAAACGAACAACAGAGTGGAGGAGACGCCACCTCTCACACCCGAGTGAGCCCCACCGGAAAGAACGAGTGTTGCCGGGGTGAGTGCAGTGAGAGCGGGAGTGAGAGGTGGAGTGAGAGAAGGAGAAGGAGGCGTGAATTCATCCGGAAGACGCGAGATAGTCGTAAGATGGGGAGGGGCGACAATAGCCGTCGCCGGTTCGCGGGGAGATGCGATGATTATGATGAGTTGGGATGTGGGACAGTCTCCCTTATCCGCTCTCGCTCACCCTGCCTCTCTCCCCTGCCCACACTCTCTCGCCACTCTCCGCCCTTCAAAGGACGCAGCGGCGGGTGTCAAGAGGCATTATGAACACTCCGAGACACCCTTCAGCCTCCAAGATCACACGCATCCATCATATTGTGGACCATAAGGGGGAGCGGGGACAATGGTGAGTGTGGTGAGCGTGGAGTGAGTGCTTATCTCATTACCATCTCTCGCCTTGCTGCCAAAAACCATGGAGGTCAGTCACCCTCTCTCCTCTCATCTCAATTCATCGTCAATCAACGTCTCTGCTCTATTTACAGCCTCATACAAAGACCACCCACCGTGATCCAGCCATGAAACACGCATCCCAGATCTGCCATACAACTAGACAAACACTAAACAATTAGAATACAAATGCGGTAAATGCAAATAAACAAACGCGTATCAACAATGGCGAGTAGACATGAACCAACACTACATAATCGCATAGATTTTATTGTCTCTGCAGTTTCATTCAAAACAACAAACAAAACTGCGAACGAAAATATACACAGCACAGGGCAATGCCGACTCTGATAAGAGCGATAGACGGAACATAACAATCAATGATACAAAATCGAAACATATAAAGTGAACCCAGTGAGATTTAGCTAAACTAAGAGTAAGTTTCATTTGACTTTCCTCTTCTTCGATGACCTAGTTGACTCCTCCTGAAATTCCAGATATCGCTCTCCACTCATTACCCTTCTTCAAACCTATTCCCACCTTCATCTCATCCTCATCCTTGATGTCTGACAACTCTTGCGCCGTTGTGTCCGCCTCCATCTACAATTGATTAAATCAATGAGGAATAGTGCCGGGGGCGCGGCTCAGTGGATAGAGCGTTCGTCTCTCAATCTCACGGTCGCTGGTTCGATCCCCCTCGGAGTCAACCATTCTTGCGAAATTCACCAAGCCCCTGTGGTGTGGCAATCCACTCTCATGGTAGCCAGAAGGCGTCACAGCATCATCTACGGACTCAAGAACGGAATTCAAGACGTCCGACGCCAACCAACCCAACTACCTCTGCTGACGTCGTCGTAATCCAAGAACTCTATCTTGTTCTCGACTAGGAGGACCCCGGATTCAACCGGCTAAACAAAAAAAAACAAAAAAATAGTATAAAAGGATAGGGAAATGTTACAAAACTAGGACATAACTACGTTTTTTTCTTCCTCTCTCGCATCGCGCGGTCGGGTCGAAATGATCTTCCCCCAGTACCCTTGAGCAAGGCGGGGAATAGCTCATGAGAACGATGTCTTCCTAGCACGCGGAGTCACTATTGTGGATTATAATTGAAAAAGGAACACCCGGAGCTCCGCTATCGTCTATAATGGTATCTAATTCTAATGGATTATGGGAAGGAAATCGACTGAATATCGATCTAATATCGACTTTCGACCTTCGACCCTACCATCCGCGTTGCTAAACTGTGTTTCTCCCAGCGCTTAGCCCTTGTGGTGTACCGTATGCACTTGTTGTATAGTCAGGATATAGCGATTCTGGAAATGATTGATAACTACGTTACTGGTAGAAAAAGTGGTTTACCCTGTTTCGGCCCGTCACCCTGCAGACAGGATTCTATACACAAGTGACAAATCATTACAGTAGCTGAGTTACCATCTTAGTTAAGCACCGTGGTGGGCCCTAGGCTGATGCTCATCAGTACAGGTTCCACGGTGCGACATAGTTATAAAAACTGTAACTGACTACTCAAAAATTGTTAGATTATCAGGCAAAGTAAAAGCAATTTTAGTTAACATTCTAACAAAAAAACATTCACAGTTAAAGACTGAAATAATCAATCAGTCAACCAATCAGTCAACCGATCAATCAATCCAATCAATCACCCAGTCGCACCTTTATCGAGTCTTCTATGCTGTCGTCTGTGAATGTGGCGTCGAGTCTGCGGGAAGGGGAGCCAGACATCGAACACGCCTGCGAACCTCATCTCTCCATCACTTTGAGATATCAAAATATTCACTACATCATCTCACTGCTTTCAACAACAAAAATGGGTCTTTCTACCGTTCCCTTTAAGAAGAGAAAAAAGTAATTCTCCCTAGTGTATCATCTCGTTAGCACAGCCTCTCCCCGGCTCCGCCCACCCACCTCCCCTCCCTCCGCCTCCTCCTCGTCGTCGTGTTGGAAGCACTCGTGTGTCAGCGCGTCCAGCTGCTTCTCCAAGCGCCGCCGCCCCGCGTCCCACGTCTTCTGCTGCCCCTCCGTCATCCCGCCACGCGCCATGTGACCCGTGCAAGAGTGCACACACTACAATCGCAAACACTCCGTGATGTATGCCCAAAAATCGATAAATCGATCAACCTCATTTGTGTTTACCTTAAAGTGGTTGACCGCCTCGTCTACGGCAGCAGTGTGGAAGTCGCACTGCGGGAATGGACACGTGAGAAGAGCGGGCAGGTGCGAAGCCGCGTGAGACTGAAATAAACACAAATTTGCCATCGAAATGCTACCGTATAGCCGTATACTCTCTAACACTTTGTCTCATATCACTTCAAAGAAATCATAACCACTTCCGAAGAAGACTATAATACGCGTACCTTCTTGCTGGCTGCGGTGCGGGTGTGGAGCTCGCATCCGCACTTCTCGCACTCCCACTCACTCGCCACGCGGCCCGGGAAACACGCGCGCATCTGCAACGCGGGAATACAGATAATTTAAAAATAAATGTGCTCAAATTACAAATAACCAAACAAGGAATAAGACATTTGAAAGCAAACACGCACAGTGGTGCTGATCTTGGCGTTCTTGACGATGGCAGGTTCGCCGGGCACAGCGTGGACGAGGTCAGCGTGCTCGGTGGACACGTGCTCGCGACGAAGATCTAAACAATAACAATATTACTGTAAGTAAAAATTAATAAAAAAAATACTCACAGAACTCGGCGCTGACGGTTTGATTGCACATGTTGCAGCGTACTTGTGAGGATGATAGCTGGGAGGTAACGGGAGAGCAAGACACACTCGGCACTGACGTCCGTTTCCTCTTCTCCTGCTCGCGGTGCTCCTTCTCCGCCCGTTTCCGCTGCTCCACCATCACCTTCTCTTCCTGCTCCCGCTTCTCCCTCTGCTCCTGCTCCAATTTCTCCCTCTCCTCCCGTTCTCTTTGCTCCTTCTCCCGCCGCTTCTCCTCCTTCCGCCGCTCCTTCTCTTGTCGCATCTCCGCCACTAGCTTTTCGTGTGCTTCCAGCTCTTGCCGCTTCTGCGATCCAAACCGTTCGTACATTTGAACACAATCCGCAAGTATACCTTTGCTCGTTCCTGCTCCAACCTCTTTAGCTCTGAATTGTCGTCGCTGTCCGAATCAGACGACGGCGATACCGTAGCGATACTGTAGACAACATGAGTTCGACATGTGCGGATCAATCACCACTCACACATTCTTCCTGGCGGTTCTCTTGACGAGTTGAGGGGACGCGGCGGCCGAAGAAGCGCTGCTCTCTCTCGCGCTACGACACTTCTACAATACAAACAAGAAATACAAACAAGGAAAAGAATCACCACCTTGATGTCTTCTCGCATGAGTGCGTGTAACTTCTCCTCCTGCTTCACATCGCGTACAAACTGAACAACACAATAACATGTAATAACATCCTAATAAGAATATGATCACCTTGAACGGGTGGCTGGTGTTGAATGCGTGATCGGTGGCATCTGTAGAGGTGGAGAATTTTCTGCTGCACTTCAGGCATGCGTACGGCTTGTACCTTAACGTTATTAGCTCATAACTAGTAAATATACAAATAAGAAACACAATACAAAAGTACTTTGTGTGTCGAATGAAGTGGTCGGCGAGGTATAAGGAGGCAACTTTGCCGCGACCGCCATCCACTTCCTCCCCACACGATGAACACTTCACTTTCATCTGGAACACATTATAAATAAACAAATACAACATATATACACAATGAAAATAACAATCATTTCGAAAAAGATCGCTTTCCCCGCGTAGTGAAAGGAACGTGAAACACGCACTTCTCACGGCAAATCGGAATTATAAGGCAAGGCTCGCGGTCCCCGCGCGGTGAATCGGCGGCTCCCGCGGGATGCGTGCGCGGTCCGCTCTGGTACAATGGTCATTATCTTTTAAAAAGGACTTCCGTAAGAGAAGAGTTTGTGTTACTCAACGTAATGCAACAAAAGCTCATGCATTTTATCAATCGAAATAGTAAACAAACCTGCTCTTTCTGCAATAAAAACTAATGCGAGCAAATGTTGTATGTCGGGAAATTGATTTCGGTATCCGATCGATTATATATAACTTGTTTGTTACGGGCCGTCCATTCGTGAGACGGGCCGTGCCGTAATCAAAATCTAAGCATAATCGCCTTTCGTGTTCAGTTGTTGAGGGTTGTGAAGTGAATAAATATTGCCTGTCTGTAGAGTAGGCAGTATGAGTAAACAGTCTTCCTACTTCTTCTTGAAGCAGAAATTGAGCCGCTATCGTCTGTGCCACTATCACTCGGGAAGACAGACGTGTGCACGATTTACCTGCCTTTTGCCCCAACGTCTCTCGCTGTTGCGACTACTCGAATTAGAGAGGGCGCGCAGCGCCCTCTCTCTTGGGTTAAAATAAGGCTCGCGCCAGAATTTTCAAGTAGCGATATCCAAAGGACATGTTAGCAACAATGTGAAGTCTTCCAATTTATGTTAGTTAGATTCGCACGGTTCCATAGGGCAGATCACTAATTGACGGCATCTTTGTATCTTTTCTCCGAAAGAAGTTATGAGCGATCTCGCACTCGCACTAGGCGAAAGGCCAGCGTGTGGGTGGGTGGGTGGGTGGGTGGGTGGGTGGGTGGGTGTCGTTTCCAGTCACGCTAGCTGATAGCTAGCCCTCTGCTGGCGGGCGAGCGCGAGAGCACGCGAGAGAGCACGCTGTTTGGAGAGAGACAGATGTACTTTGGTGGCTGCGATCAGTAGGAATTTAGTAAGGGGAGAGAGAAAGAGAGAACGAGAGAACGAGAGAACGAGAGAACGAGAGAACGAGAGAACGAGAGAACGAGAGAACGAGAGAACGAGAGAACGAGAGAACGAGAGAACGAGAGAACGATATAACGAGAGAAAAGGAGAAAAAGAGAGGAGGGAAGGAGGGAAGGAGAGACGGAGAGAACGAGAGAACGAGAGAACGAGAGAAGGATAGAAAGAGAGAACGAGAGAACGAGAGAACCAGAGAAAGAGAGAAAGATATAAAAAGAGAACGAGAGAGCTAGAGAACGAGAGAAAGAGAGAAAGGGAGAAGGAGGGAAGGAGGGATGGAGAGAAGAAGAGAAGGATAGAAAGAGAGAACGAGAGAACTAGAGAACGAAAGAAAGAGAGAAAGAGATAAAGAGAGAACGAGAGAAAGCGAGAACGATATAACGAGAGAATTAGAGAACGAGAGAAAGAGAGAATGGGAGGAGGAGGGAAGGAGGGAAGGAGAGAAAGAGAGAAAGAGAGAACGAGAAAACGAGAAAACGAGAGAAAGAGAAAACGAGAGAAAGAGAGAACGATATAACGAGAGAGCTAGAGAACGAGAGAAAGAGAGAAAGGGAGAAGGAGGGATGGAGAGATGGAGAGAAGAAGAGAAGGAGAGAAGGAGAGAACTAGAGAAAAAAGAGAAAGAGAGAAAGAGAGAAAGAGAGAAAGAGAGAAAGAGAGAAAGAGAGAAAGAGAGAAAGAGAGAAAGAGAGAAAGAGAGAAAGAGAGAAAGAGAGAAAGAGAGAAAGAGAGAAAGAGAGAAAGAGATAATGAGAGAACGAGAGAAAGAGAAACCGATAGAAAGAGAAAACGAGTGAAAGAGAGAACGATATAACGAGAGAACTAGAGAACGAGAGAAAGAGAGAAAGTGAGAAGGCGGGAAGGAGGGAAGGAAAGAAGGAGAGAACGAGACAACGAGAGAACGAGACAACGAGACAACGAGACAACGAGAGAACGAGAGAACGAGAAAACGAGAGCACGAGAGAACGAGAAAAAGAGAGAACGATATAACGATATAACGAGAGAAATAGAGAACGAGAGAAAGAGAGAAAGAGAGAAGGAGAGAAGGAGGGAAGAAGAGAAGGAGAGACGGAGAGAACGAGAGAACGAGAGAACGAGAGAACGAGAGAAGGATAGAAAGAGAGAACGAGATAAAGAGAGAACGAGAGAACGAGAGAACGAGAGAACGAGAAAACGAGAGAAAGAGAGAACAAGAGAAAGAGAGAACGAAAGAAAGAGAGAACGATATAACTAGAGAACGAGAGAACGAGAGAAAGAGAGAAGGAGGGTGGTAGGAGGGAAGGAGGGAAGAAGAGAAGGAGAGACGGAGAGACGGAGAAAACGAGAGAACGAGAGAACGAGAAACGAGAGAACGAGAGAACGAGAGAACGAGAGAACGAGAGAAAGAGAGAAAGAGAGAAAGAGAGAACGAGAGAAAGAGAGAACTGGAGAACTAGAGAAAAAGAGAAAGGGAGAAGGAGGGAAGGAGGGAAGGAGAGAAGAAGAGAAGGAGACACGCGAGAACGAGAGAACGAGAGAACGAGAGAACGAGAGAACGAGAGAACGAGAGAAAGAGAAAACGAAATAACGAGAGAACTAGATAACGAGAGAACGAGAGAACGAGAGAAAGAGAGAAAGGGAGAAGGGGGGAAGGAGGGAAGGAGAGAAGGAGAGACGGAGAGACGGAGAGAACGAGAGAACGAGAGAACGAGAGAACGAGAGAACGAGAGAACGAGAGAAAGAGAGAACGAGAGAAAGAGAGAAAAGAGAGAAAAGAGAGAACGAGAGAAAGAGAGAAAAGAGAGAAAGGGAGAAAGAGAGAACGAGAGAACGAGAGAACTAGAGAACGAGAGAAAGAGAGAAAGGGATAACGAGAGAACGAGAGAAAGAGAGAACGAGAGAAAGAGAGAACGAGAGAAAGAGAGAAGGAAAGAAGGAGGGAAGGAAGGAAGGAGGGAAGGAGAGGAGGAGAGGAGGAAAGAAGGGGAGAAGGAGAGAAGGAGGGAAGGAATGGGAGGAGAGAAGGAGGAAAGGAGAGGAGGAGAGAAGGAAAGAAGGAGAGAAGGAGGGAAGGAATGGAAGGAGAGAACGAGAGAACGAGAAAATATCGAATAAATTTGAAATGAAATTGATGAAATAATGAGAGAAGAACATGTTACATGTATGAAGACGAGAGAGAAAATTTCTATGAAATTCAACAAAAGGACATATATTATCTTTTAAAAGTACTTCCGTAAAAAGTGTTGTTTGTGTTAACCTGATTCAAGAAAAGCGCATGCATATATTATTAATTTTCGAAAAATCAAATCGTAAACACCTGAACATGAAAACTAACACAAACTTGCTCTTTCAAAACGTTGAATAATTTTTGAATAATTAATGTTGAATAATTCCATGTTTTGTTTTTTTGACATTTTTATACCTGAAACATTGAGTCAAACAACATCACGAATAACATTTTATTTTACTGATAAACCATAAATAATAAACCGCAAAAAACACTAAATAAACAAAACAATCGTATTATTCTGAATGTTACGTGTAACTATTCTATATTCGTTTGAAAGAGCAAGTTTGTGTTAGTTTTCATGTTCAGGTGTTTACGATTTGATTTTTCGAAAATTAATAATATATGCATGCGCTTTTCTTGAATCAGGTTAACACAAACAACACTTTTTACGGAAGTACTTTTAAAAGATAATACAACATTGTATCTGTTTTTGAAATGTTCATAAAGAATACTTTGAAATACAGAAGACTGGGTTCTTACTAACACTTTCGCATTGTCCCCACTCTCACTCGGGAAGACAGACGTTTGCACGATTTACCTGCCTTTTGCCTCAGCGTCTCTCGCTGTTGCGACTACTCGAATTAGAGAGGGCGCGCAGCGCCCTCTCTTTTGGCTTAGGATAGGGCTCGCGCTAGAATTTTCAAGAAGCGATATCCAAAAATCATGTTAGCAGGAATGCGAACTCATCCAATTTATGTTAGTTAGATTCGCACGGTTCCGTAGGCCATATCACTAATTGATGGCATCTTTGTATCTTTTCTCCGAAAGAAATTATGAGCGATCTCGCGCACCCATGAGGTGAGAGGCCAGCGTGTGGGTGGGTGGGTGGGTGGGTGGGTGGGTGTCGTGTCCGGTAACGCTGACTCTCTGCCGAAAGCGTACTCTCTCGGCGTTTTCTGCGCGTGTTCTCCAACTAGCACTTTGAGTGTAGTTCGCCTTGCCGCCGCCAGCGTCTAATTCGCGCCGGGTTTGCGTTGTTTTGGGTTTGTCACTCTGGCTAGCTCTCTCTCCCGGCAGGCGGGCAGGGCACGCAGAGAAATTAACGACAGAGCTTGGGAATCAGAAACAGAAGAAATTTCTATGAAATTCAACAAAAGCACATATATTATCTGTTAAAAAGTACTTGCGTAAAGATATTAAGTTTGTCTTGACCCAATTCAACAAAAGCGCATGCATAAAACGTTTACAAATACTAACACAAACCTGCGCATAACGGACAGTGGACACTAACAGATGAAATATAACAATACAAATGAATAACGTCATACGTCCATATTAGAGAGAGAGAGAGAGGAGAGAGAGAGGGGGGGGAGAGAGGCGCAGGTTTGTGTTAGTATTTGTAAACGTTTTATGCATGCGCTTTTGTTGAATTGGGTCAAGACAAACTTAATATCTTTACGCAAGTACTTTTTAACAGATAATACAACATTGTATCTGTTTTTAAAAGGTTCATGAAGAATACTTTGAAATACTGGAGACTGGGTTCTTACTAACACTTTCGCATTGTCCCCACTATCACTCGGGAAGACAGACGTGTGCACGATTTACCTGCCTTTTGCCCCAGCGTCTCTCGCTGTTGCGACTACTCGAATACAACATTGTATCTGTTTTTGAGATGTTCATGAAAAATATTTTGAAATACAGGAGACTGGGTTCTTACTAACACTTTTGCATTGTCCCCACTATCACTCGGGAAGACAGACGTTTGCACGATTTACCTGCCTTTTGCCCCAGCATCTCTCGCTGTTGCGACTACTCGATTACATCATTGTATCTGTTTTTAACATGTTCATGAAGATTACTTTGAAATACAGAAGGCTGGGTTCTTACTAACACTTTCGCATTTTATCTGCCTTTTTGTCCCACCGTCTCTCGCTGTTGCGACTACTCGAATACAACATTGTATCTGTTTTTGAAATGTTCATGACGAATACTTTGAAATACAGGAGACTGGGTTCTTACTAACACTTTCGCATTGTTCCCACTATCATTCGGAAAGACAGACGTGTGCACGATTTACCTGCCTTTTGCCCCAGCGTCTCTCGCTGTTGCGAGTACTCGAATACAACATTGTATCTGTTTTTAAAAGGTTCATGAAGAATACTTTAAACTACAGAAGACTGGATTCTTACTAACACATTCGCATTGTTCCCACTCCCACTCGGGAAGACAGACGTTTGCACGATTTACCTGCATTTTGCCCCAGCGTCTCTCGCTGTTGCGACTACTCGAATACAAAATTGTATCTGTTTTTAAAAGGTTCATGAAATTTACTTTGAAATACAGGAGACTGGGTTCTTACTAACACTTTCGCATTGTCCCCACTCCCACTCAGAAAAACAGACGTGTGCACGATTTACCTGCCTTTTGTCCCAGCGTCTCTCGCTGTTGCGACTACTCGATTACAACATTGTATCTGTTTTTGAAATGTTCATGAATAATACTTTGAAAAACAGGAGACTGGGTTCTTACTAACACTTTCGCATTGTCCCCACTATCACTCGGAAAGACAGACGTGTGCACGATTTTCCTGCCTTTTGCCCCAGCGTCTCTCGCTGTTGCGACTACTCGAATACAACATTGTATCTGTTTTTAAAAGGTTCATGAAGAATACTTCGAAATACAGGAGACTGGGTTCTTACTAACACTTTCGCATTGTTACCACTCCCACTCGGGAAGACAGACGTTTGCACGATTTACCTGCCTTTTTGTCCCACCGTCTCTCGCTGTTGCGACTACTCGATTACAACTAGGTATCTGTTTTTAAAAGGTTCATGAAGATTACTTTAAAATACAGAAGGCTGGGTTTTTACTAACACTTTCGTATTGTCCCCACTATCACTCGGGAAGACAGACGTGTGCACGATTTACCTGCCTTTTTGTCCCAGCGTCTCTCGCTGTTGCGACTACTCGATTACAACATTGTATCTGTTTTTGAGATGTTCATGAAGAATACTTTGAAATACTGGAGACTGGGTTCTTACTAACACTTTCGCATTGTCCTCACTATCACTCGGGAAGAGAGACGTGTGCACGGTTTACCTGCTTTTTTGTCCCACTGTCTCTCGCTGTTGCGACTACTGGATTACAACATTGTATTTGTTTTTGAAATGTTCATGAAGATTACTTTGAAATACAGAAGGCTGGGTTCTTACTAACACTTTCGCATTGTCCCCACTATCACTCGGGAAGACAGACGTGTGCACGATTTACCTGCCTTTCTGTCCCAGCGTCTCTCGCTGTTGCGACTACTTGATTACAACATTGTATCTGTTTTTGAGATGTTCATGAAAAATACTTTGAAATACTGGAGACTGGGTTCTTACTAACACTTTCGCATTGTCCCCACTATCACTCGGGAAGACAGACGTGTGCACGATTTACCTGCCTTTTGCCCCAGCGTCTCTCGCTGTTGCGACTACTCGAATACAACATTGTATCTGTTTTTGAGATGTTCATGAAAAATATTTTGAAATACAGGAGACTGCGTTCTTACTAACACTTTCGCATTGTCCCCACTATCACTCGGGAAGACAGACGTTTGCACGATTTACCTGCCTTTTCCCCCAGCATCTCTCGCTGTTGCGACTACTCGATTACAACATTGTATCTGTTTTTAACATGTTCATGAAGATTACTTTGAAATACGGAAGGCTGGGTTCTTACTAACACTTTCGCATTTTACCTGCCTTTTTGTCCCACCGTCTCTCGCTGTTGCGACTACTCGAATACAACATTGTATCTGTTTTTAAAAGGTTCATGAAGAATATTTTAAAATACAGAAGACTGGGTTCTTACTAACACTTTCGCATTGTTCCCACTCCCACTCGGGAAGACAGACGTTTGCACGATTTACCTGCCTTTTGCCCCAGCGTCTCTCGCTGTTGCGACTACTCGAATACAAAATTGTATCTGTTTTTAAAAGGTTCATGAAGATTACTTTGAAATACAGAAGGCTGGGTTCTTACTAACACTTTCGCATTGTCTCCACTCCCACTCGGAAAGACAGACGTGTGCACGATTTACCTGACTTTTGTCCTAGCGTCTCTCGCTGTTGCGAATACTCGATTACAACATTGTATCTGTTTTTGAAATGTTCATGAAGAAAACTTTGAAAAACAGGAGACTGGGTTCTTACTAACACTTTCGCATTGTCCCCAATATCACTCGGGAAGACAGACGTTTGCACGATTTACCTGCCTTTTTGTCCCACCGTCTCTCGCTGTTACGACTACTCGATTACAACATTGTATCTGTTTTTGAAATGTTCATGAAGAGTACTTCAAAATACAGGAGACAGGGTTCTTACTAACACTTTCGCATTGTCCCCACTCCCACTCGGAAAAACAGACGTGTGCACGATATACCTGCCTATTGCCCCAGAGTCTCTCTCGCTGTTGCGACTACTCGAATAAAACATTGTATCTGTTTTTAAAAGGTTCATGAAGAATACTTTGAATTACAGGAAACTGGGTTCTTACTAACACTTTCTCATTGCCCCCACTCTCACTCGGCAAGACAGACGTTTGCACGATTTACCTGCCTTTTTGTCCCACCGTCTCTCGCTGTTGCGACTACTCGAATACAACATTGTATCTGTTTTTGAAATGCTCATGAAGATTACTTTGAAATACAGAACGCTGTGTTCTTACCAACACTTTCGCATTGTCCCCACTATCACTCGGGAAGACAGACGTTTGCACAATTTACCTGCCTTTTTGTCCCACCGTCTCTCGCTGTTGCGACTACTCGAATACAACATTGTATCTGTTTTTAAAAGGTTCATGAAGAATACTTTGAAATACAGAAGACTGGGTTCTTACTAACACTTTCGCATTGTCCCCACTCCCACTCGGAAAGACAGACGTGTGCACGATTTACCTGCCTTTTGTCCCAGCGTCTCTCGCTGTTGCGACTACTCGAATAAAACATTGTATCTGTTTTTGAAATAATCATGAAGAAAACTTTGAAATACAGGAGACTAGGTTCTTACTAACACTTTCGCATTGTCCCCACTCCCACTCAGAAAAACAGACGTGTGCACGATTTACCTGCCTTTTGTCCCAGCGTCTCTCGCTGTTGCGATTACTCGATTACAACATTGTATCTGTTTTTAATATGTTCATGAATAATATTTTGAAATACAGGAGACTGGTTTCTTACTAACACTTTCGCATTGTCCCCACTCCCACTCGAAAAGACAGACATGTGCACGATTTACCTGCCTTTTGTCCCAGCGTCTCTCGCTGTTGCGACTACTCGATTACAACATTGTATCTGTTTTCGAAATGTTCATGAAGAATACTTAAAAAACAGGAGACTGGGTTCTTACTAACACTTTCGCATTGTTCCCACTCCCAATCGGGAAGACATACGTTTGCACGATTTACCTGCTTTTTGTCCCACCGTCTCTCGCTGTTGCGAGTACTCGATTACAACATTGTAACTGTTTTTGAAATGTTCATGAAGAATACTTTGAAATACAGGAGTCTGGGTCCTTACTAACATTTTCGCATTTTACCTGCCTTTTGTCCCAGCGTCTCTCGCTGTTGCGACTACTCGATTACAACATTGTATCTGTTTTTGAAATGTTCATGAAGAATACTTAAAAAACAGGAGACTGGGTTCTTACTAACACTTTCGCATTGTTCCAACTCCCAATCGGGAAGACATACGTTTGCACGATTTACCTGCTTTTTGTCCCACCGTCTCTCGCTGTTGCGAGTACTCGATTACAACATTGTATCTGTTTTTGAAATGTTCATGAAGAATACTTTGAAATACAGGAGTCTGGGTCCTTACTAACATTTTCGCATTTCACCTGCCTTTTTGTCCCACCGTCTCTCGCTGTTGCGACTACTCGAATACAACATTGTATCTGTTTTTGAAATGTTCATGACGAATATTTTGAAATACAGGAGACTGGGTTCTTACTAACACTTTCGCATTGTCCCCACTATCACTCGGGAAGACAGACGTTTGCACGATTTACCTGCCTTTTTGTCCCACCGTCTCTCGCTGTTGCGACTACTCGAATACAACATTGTATCTGTTTTTAAAAGGTTCATGAAGAATACTTTAAACTACAGAAGACTGGATTCTTACTAACACATTCGCATTGTTCCCACTCCCACTCGGGAAGACAGACGTTTGCACGATTTACCTGCATTTTGCCCCAGCGTCTCTCGCTGTTGCGACTACTCGAATACAAAATTGTATCTGTTTTTAAAAGGTTCATGAAATTTACTTTGAAATACAGGAGACTGGGTTCTTACTAACACTTTCGCATTGTCCCCACTCCCACTCAGAAAAACAGACGTGTGCACGATTTACCTGCCTTTTGTCCCAGCGTCTCTCGCTGTTGCGACTACTCGATTACAACATTGTATCTGTTTTTGAAATGTTCATGAATAATACTTTGAAAAACAGGAGACTGGGTTCTTACTAACACTTTCGCATTGTCCCCACTATCACTCGGAAAGACAGACGTGTGCACGATTTTCCTGCCTTTTGCCCCAGCGTCTCTCGCTGTTGCGACTACTCGAATACAACATTGTATCTGTTTTTAAAAGGTTCATGAAGAATACTTCGAAATACAGGAGACTGGGTTCTTACTAACACTTTCGCATTGTCCCCACTATCACTCGGGAAGACAGACGTGTGCACGATTTACCTGCCTTTTTGTCCCAGCGTCTCTCGCTGTTGCGACTACTCGATTACAACATTGTATCTGTTTTTGAGATGTTCATGAAGAATACTTTGAAATACTGGAGACTGGGTTCTTACTAACACTTTCGCATTGTCCTCACTATCACTCGGGAAGAGAGACGTGTGCACGGTTTACCTGCTTTTTTGTCTCACTGTCTCTCGCTGTTGCGACTACTGGATTACAACATTGTATTTGTTTTTGAAATGTTCATGAAGATTACTTTGAAATACAGAAGGCTGGGTTCTTACTAACACTTTCGCATTGTCCCCACTATCACTCGGGAAGACAGACGTGTGCACGATTTACCTGCCTTTCTGTCCCAGCGTCTCTCGCTGTTGCGACTACTTGATTACAACATTGTATCTGTTTTTGAGATGTTCATGAAAAATACTTTGAAATACTGGAGACTGGGTTCTTACTAACACTTTCGCATTGTCCCCACTATCACTCGGGAAGACAGACGTGTGCACGATTTACCTGCCTTTTGCCCCAGCGTCTCTCGCTGTTGCGACTACTCGAATACAACATTGTATCTGTTTTTGAGATGTTCATGAAAAATATTTTGAAATACAGGAGACTGCGTTCTTACTAACACTTTCGCATTGTCCCCACTATCACTCGGGAAGACAGACGTTTGCACGATTTACCTGCCTTTTCCCCCAGCATCTCTCGCTGTTGCGACTACTCGATTACAACATTGTATCTGTTTTTAACATGTTCATGAAGATTACTTTGAAATACGGAAGGCTGGGTTCTTACTAACACTTTCGCATTGTCCCCACTATCACTCGGGAAGACAGACGTGTGCACGATTTACCTGCCTTTCTGTCCCAGCGTCTCTCGCTGTTGCGACTACTTGATTACAACATTGTATCTGTTTTTGAGATGTTCATGAAAAATACTTTGAAATACTGGAGACTGGGTTCTTACTAACACTTTCGCATTGTCCCCACTATCACTCGGGAAGACAGACGTGTGCACGATTTACCTGCCTTTTGCCCCAGCGTCTCTCGCTGTTGCGACTACTCGAATACAACATTGTATCTGTTTTTGAGATGTTCATGAAAAATATTTTGAAATACAGGAGACTGCGTTCTTACTAACACTTTCGCGATGTCCCCACTATCACTCGGGAAGACAGACGTTTGCACGATTTACCTGCCTTTTCCCCCAGCATCTCTCGCTGTTGCGACTACTCGATTACAACCTTGTATCTGTTTTTAACATGTTCATGAAGATTAATTTGAAATACGGAAGGCTGGGTTCTTACTAACACTTTCGCATTTTACCTGCCTTTTTGTCCCACCGTCTCTCGCTGTTGCGACTACTCGAATACAACATTGTATCTGTTTTTGAAATGTTTATGACGAATACTTCGAAATACAGGAGACTGGGTTCTTACTAACACTTTCGCATTGTCCCCACTATCATTCGGAAAGACAGACGTGTGCACGATTTACCTGCCTTTTGCCCCAGCGTCTCTCGCTGTTGCGACTACTCGAATACAACATTGTATCTGTTTTTAAAAGGTTCATGAAGAATATTTTAAAATACAGAAGACTGGGTTCTTACTAACACTTTCGCATTGTTCCCACTCCCACTCGGGAAGACAGACGTTTGCACGATTTACCTGCCTTTTGCCCCAGCGTCTCTCGCTGTTGCGACTACTCGAATACAAAATTGTATCTGTTTTTAAAAGGTTCATGAAGATTACTTTGAAATACAGAAGGCTGGGTTCTTACTAACACTTTCGCATTGTCTCCACTCCCACTCGGAAAGACAGACGTGTGCACGATTTACCTGACTTTTGTCCTAGCGTCTCTCGCTGTTGCGAATACTCGATTACAACATTGTATCTGTTTTTGAAATGTTCATGAAGAAAACTTTGAAAAACAGGAGACTGGGTTCTTACTAACACTTTCGCATTGTCCCCAATATCACTCGGGAAGACAGACGTTTGCACGATTTACCTGCCTTTTTGTCCCACCGTCTCTCGCTGTTACGACTACTCGATTACAACATTGTATCTGTTTTTGAAATGTTCATGAAGAGTACTTCAAAATACAGGAGACAGGGTTCTTACTAACACTTTCGCATTGTCCCCACTCCCACTCGGAAAAACAGACGTGTGCACGATATACCTGCCTATTGCCCCAGCGTCTCTCGCTGTTGCGACTACTCGAATAAAACATTGTATCTGTTTTTAAAAGGTTCATGAAGAATACTTTGAATTACAGGAAACTGGGTTCTTACTAACACTTTCTCATTGCCCCCACTCTCACTCGGCAAGACAGACGTTTGCACGATTTACCTGCCTTTTTGTCCCACCGTCTCTCGCTGTTGCGACTACTCGAATACAACATTGTATCTGTTTTCGAAATGTTCATGAAGAATACTTAAAAAACAGGAGACTGGGTTCTTACTAACACTTTCGCATTGTTCCCACTCCCAATCGGGAAGACATACGTTTGCACGATTTACCTGCTTTTTGTCCCACCGTCTCTCGCTGTTGCGAGTACTCGATTACAACATTGTATCTGTTTTTGAAATGTTCATGAAGAATACTTTGAAATACAGGAGTCTGGGTCCTTACTAACATTTTCGCATTTTACCTGCCTTTTGTCCCAGCGTCTCTCGCTGTTGCGACTACTCGATTACAACATTGTATCTGTTTTTGAAATGTTCATGAAGAATACTTAAAAAACAGGAGACTGGGTTCTTACTAACACTTTCGCATTGTTCCAACTCCCAATCGGGAAGACATACGTTTGCACGATTTACCTGCTTTTTGTCCCACCGTCTCTCGCTGTTGCGAGTACTCGATTACAACATTGTATCTGTTTTTGAAATGTTCATGAAGAATACTTTGAAATACAGGAGTCTGGGTCCTTACTAACATTTTCGCATTTCACCTGCCTTTTTGTCCCACCGTCTCTCGCTGTTGCGACTACTCGAATACAACATTGTATCTGTTTTTGAAATGTTCATGACGAATATTTTGAAATACAGGAGACTGGGTTCTTACTAACACTTTCGCATTGTCCCCACTATCACTCGGGAAGACAGACGTTTGCACGATTTACCTGCCTTTTTGTCCCACCGTCTCTCGCTGTTGCGACTACTCGAATACAACATTGTATCTGTTTTTAAAAGGTTCATGAAGAATACTTTAAACTACAGAAGACTGGATTCTTACTAACACATTCGCATTGTTCCCACTCCCACTCGGGAAGACAGACGTTTGCACGATTTACCTGCATTTTGCCCCAGCGTCTCTCGCTGTTGCGACTACTCGAATACAAAATTGTATCTGTTTTTAAAAGGTTCATGAAATTTACTTTGAAATACAGGAGACTGGGTTCTTACTAACACTTTCGCATTGTCCCCACTCCCACTCAGAAAAACAGACGTGTGCACGATTTACCTGCCTTTTGTCCCAGCGTCTCTCGCTGTTGCGACTACTCGATTACAACATTGTATCTGTTTTTGAAATGTTCATGAATAATACTTTGAAAAACAGGAGACTGGGTTCTTACTAACACATTCGCATTGTTCCCACTCCCACTCGGGAAGACAGACGTTTGCACGATTTACCTGCATTTTGCCCCAGCGTCTCTCGCTGTTGCGACTACTCGAATACAAAATTGTATCTGTTTTTAAAAGGTTCATGAAATTTACTTTGAAATACAGGAGACTGGGTTCTTACTAACACTTTCGCATTGTCCCCACTCCCACTCAGAAAAACAGACGTGTGCACGATTTACCTGCCTTTTGTCCCAGCGTCTCTCGCTGTTGCGACTACTCGATTACAACATTGTATCTGTTTTTGAAATGTTCATGAATAATACTTTGAAAAACAGGAGACTGGGTTCTTACTAACACTTTCGCATTGTCCCCACTATCACTCGGAAAGACAGACGTGTGCACGATTTACCTGCTTTTTGTCCCACCGTCTCTCGCTGTTGCGAGTACTCGATTACAGCATTGTATCTGTTTTTGAAATGTTCATGAAGAATACTTTGAAATACAGGAGTCTGGGTCCTTACTAACACATTCGCATTGTTCCCACTCCCACTCGGGAAGACAGACGTTTGCACGATTTACCTGCATTTTGCCCCAGCGTCTCTCGCTGTTGCGACTACTCGAATACAAAATTGTATCTGTTTTTAAAAGGTTCATGAAATTTACTTTGAAATACAGGAGACTGGGTTCTTACTAACACTTTCGCATTGTCCCCACTCCCACTCAGAAAAACAGACGTGTGCACGATTTACCTGCCTTTTGTCCCAGCGTCTCTCGCTGTTGCGACTACTCGATTACAACATTGTATCTGTTTTTGAAATGTTCATGAATAATACTTTGAAAAACAGGAGACTGGGTTCTTACTAACACTTTCGCATTGTCCCCACTATCACTCGGAAAGACAGACGTGTGCACGATTTTCCTGCCTTTTGCCCCAGCGTCTCTCGCTGTTGCGACTACTCGAATACAACATTGTATCTGTTTTTAAAAGGTTCATGAAGAATACTTCGAAATACAGGAGACTGGGTTCTTACTAACACTTTCGCATTGTTACCACTCCCACTCGGGAAGACAGACGTTTGCACGATTTACCTGCCTTTTTGTCCCACCGTCTCTCGCTGTTGCGACTACTCGATTACAACTAGGTATCTGTTTTTAAAAGGTTCATGAAGATTACTTTAAAATACAGAAGGCTGGGTTTTTACTAACACTTTCGTATTGTCCCCACTATCACTCGGGAAGACAGACGTGTGCACGATTTACCTGCCTTTTTGTCCCACCGTCTCTCGCTGTTGCGACTACTCGATTACAACATTGTATCTGTTTTTGAGATGTTCATGAAGAATACTTTGAAATACTGGAGACTGGGTTCTTACTAACACTTTCGCATTGTCCTCACTATCACTCGGGAAGAGAGACGTGTGCACGGTTTACCTGCTTTTTTGTCCCACTGTCTCTCGCTGTTGCGACTACTGGATTACAACATTGTATTTGTTTTTGAAATGTTCATGAAGATTACTTTGAAATACAGAAGGCTGGGTTCTTACTAACACTTTCGCATTGTCCCCACTATCACTCGGGAAGACAGACGTGTGCACGATTTACCTGCCTTTCTGTCCCAGCGTCTCTCGCTGTTGCGACTACTTGATTACAACATTGTATCTGTTTTTGAGATGTTCATGAAAAATACTTTGAAATACTGGAGACTGGGTTCTTACTAACACTTTCGCATTGTCCCCACTATCACTCGGGAAGACAGACGTGTGCACGATTTACCTGCCTTTTGCCCCAGCGTCTCTCGCTGTTGCGACTACTCGAATACAACATTGTATCTGTTTTTGAGATGTTCATGAAAAATATTTTGAAATACAGGAGACTGCGTTCTTACTAACACTTTCGCATTGTCCCCACTATCACTCGGGAAGACAGACGTTTGCACGATTTACCTGCCTTTTCCCCCAGCATCTCTCGCTGTTGCGACTACTCGATTACAACATTGTATCTGTTTTTAACATGTTCATGAAGATTACTTTGAAATACGGAAGGCTGGGTTCTTACTAACACTTTCGCATTGTCCCCACTATCACTCGGGAAGACAGACGTGTGCACGATTTACCTGCCTTTCTGTCCCAGCGTCTCTCGCTGTTGCGACTACTTGATTACAACATTGTATCTGTTTTTGAGATGTTCATGAAAAATACTTTGAAATACTGGAGACTGGGTTCTTACTAACACTTTCGCATTGTCCCCACTATCACTCGGGAAGACAGACGTGTGCACGATTTACCTGCCTTTTGCCCCAGCGTCTCTCGCTGTTGCGACTACTCGAATACAACATTGTATCTGTTTTTGAGATGTTCATGAAAAATATTTTGAAATACAGGAGACTGCGTTCTTACTAACACTTTCGCGATGTCCCCACTATCACTCGGGAAGACAGACGTTTGCACGATTTACCTGCCTTTTCCCCCAGCATCTCTCGCTGTTGCGACTACTCGATTACAACCTTGTATCTGTTTTTAACATGTTCATGAAGATTAATTTGAAATACGGAAGGCTGGGTTCTTACTAACACTTTCGCATTTTACCTGCCTTTTTGTCCCACCGTCTCTCGCTGTTGCGACTACTCGAATACAACATTGTATCTGTTTTTGAAATGTTTATGACGAATACTTCGAAATACAGGAGACTGGGTTCTTACTAACACTTTCGCATTGTCCCCACTATCATTCGGAAAGACAGACGTGTGCACGATTTACCTGCCTTTTGCCCCAGCGTCTCTCGCTGTTGCGACTACTCGAATACAACATTGTATCTGTTTTTAAAAGGTTCATGAAGAATATTTTAAAATACAGAAGACTGGGTTCTTACTAACACTTTCGCATTGTTCCCACTCCCACTCGGGAAGACAGACGTTTGCACGATTTACCTGCCTTTTGCCCCAGCGTCTCTCGCTGTTGCGACTACTCGAATACAAAATTGTATCTGTTTTTAAAAGGTTCATGAAGATTACTTTGAAATACAGAAGGCTGGGTTCTTACTAACACTTTCGCATTGTCTCCACTCCCACTCGGAAAGACAGACGTGTGCACGATTTACCTGACTTTTGTCCTAGCGTCTCTCGCTGTTGCGAATACTCGATTACAACATTGTATCTGTTTTTGAAATGTTCATGAAGAAAACTTTGAAAAACAGGAGACTGGGTTCTTACTAACACTTTCGCATTGTCCCCAATATCACTCGGGAAGACAGACGTTTGCACGATTTACCTGCCTTTTTGTCCCACCGTCTCTCGCTGTTACGACTACTCGATTACAACATTGTATCTGTTTTTGAAATGTTCATGAAGAGTACTTCAAAATACAGGAGACAGGGTTCTTACTAACACTTTCGCATTGTCCCCACTCCCACTCGGAAAAACAGACGTGTGCACGATATACCTGCCTATTGCCCCAGCGTCTCTCGCTGTTGCGACTACTCGAATAAAACATTGTATCTGTTTTTAAAAGGTTCATGAAGAATACTTTGAATTACAGGAAACTGGGTTCTTACTAACACTTTCTCATTGCCCCCACTCTCACTCGGCAAGACAGACGTTTGCACGATTTACCTGCCTTTTTGTCCCACCGTCTCTCGCTGTTGCGACTACTCGAATACAACATTGTATCTGTTTTCGAAATGTTCATGAAGAATACTTAAAAAACAGGAGACTGGGTTCTTACTAACACTTTCGCATTGTTCCCACTCCCAATCGGGAAGACATACGTTTGCACGATTTACCTGCTTTTTGTCCCACCGTCTCTCGCTGTTGCGAGTACTCGATTACAACATTGTATCTGTTTTTGAAATGTTCATGAAGAATACTTTGAAATACAGGAGTCTGGGTCCTTACTAACATTTTCGCATTTTACCTGCCTTTTGTCCCAGCGTCTCTCGCTGTTGCGACTACTCGATTACAACATTGTATCTGTTTTTGAAATGTTCATGAAGAATACTTAAAAAACAGGAGACTGGGTTCTTACTAACACTTTCGCATTGTTCCAACTCCCAATCGGGAAGACATACGTTTGCACGATTTACCTGCTTTTTGTCCCACCGTCTCTCGCTGTTGCGAGTACTCGATTACAACATTGTATCTGTTTTTGAAATGTTCATGAAGAATACTTTGAAATACAGGAGTCTGGGTCCTTACTAACATTTTCGCATTTCACCTGCCTTTTTGTCCCACCGTCTCTCGCTGTTGCGACTACTCGAATACAACATTGTATCTGTTTTTGAAATGTTCATGACGAATATTTTGAAATACAGGAGACTGGGTTCTTACTAACACTTTCGCATTGTCCCCACTATCACTCGGGAAGACAGACGTTTGCACGATTTACCTGCCTTTTTGTCCCACCGTCTCTCGCTGTTGCGACTACTCGAATACAACATTGTATCTGTTTTTAAAAGGTTCATGAAGAATACTTTAAACTACAGAAGACTGGATTCTTACTAACACATTCGCATTGTTCCCACTCCCACTCGGGAAGACAGACGTTTGCACGATTTACCTGCATTTTGCCCCAGCGTCTCTCGCTGTTGCGACTACTCGAATACAAAATTGTATCTGTTTTTAAAAGGTTCATGAAATTTACTTTGAAATACAGGAGACTGGGTTCTTACTAACACTTTCGCATTGTCCCCACTCCCACTCAGAAAAACAGACGTGTGCACGATTTACCTGCCTTTTGTCCCAGCGTCTCTCGCTGTTGCGACTACTCGATTACAACATTGTATCTGTTTTTGAAATGTTCATGAATAATACTTTGAAAAACAGGAGACTGGGTTCTTACTAACACATTCGCATTGTTCCCACTCCCACTCGGGAAGACAGACGTTTGCACGATTTACCTGCATTTTGCCCCAGCGTCTCTCGCTGTTGCGACTACTCGAATACAAAATTGTATCTGTTTTTAAAAGGTTCATGAAATTTACTTTGAAATACAGGAGACTGGGTTCTTACTAACACTTTCGCATTGTCCCCACTCCCACTCAGAAAAACAGACGTGTGCACGATTTACCTGCCTTTTGTCCCAGCGTCTCTCGCTGTTGCGACTACTCGATTACAACATTGTATCTGTTTTTGAAATGTTCATGAATAATACTTTGAAAAACAGGAGACTGGGTTCTTACTAACACTTTCGCATTGTCCCCACTATCACTCGGAAAGACAGACGTGTGCACGATTTACCTGCTTTTTGTCCCACCGTCTCTCGCTGTTGCGAGTACTCGATTACAGCATTGTATCTGTTTTTGAAATGTTCATGAAGAATACTTTGAAATACAGGAGTCTGGGTCCTTACTAACACATTCGCATTGTTCCCACTCCCACTCGGGAAGACAGACGTTTGCACGATTTACCTGCATTTTGCCCCAGCGTCTCTCGCTGTTGCGACTACTCGAATACAAAATTGTATCTGTTTTTAAAAGGTTCATGAAATTTACTTTGAAATACAGGAGACTGGGTTCTTACTAACACTTTCGCATTGTCCCCACTCCCACTCAGAAAAACAGACGTGTGCACGATTTACCTGCCTTTTGTCCCAGCGTCTCTCGCTGTTGCGACTACTCGATTACAACATTGTATCTGTTTTTGAAATGTTCATGAATAATACTTTGAAAAACAGGAGACTGGGTTCTTACTAACACTTTCGCATTGTCCCCACTATCACTCGGAAAGACAGACGTGTGCACGATTTTCCTGCCTTTTGCCCCAGCGTCTCTCGCTGTTGCGACTACTCGAATACAACATTGTATCTGTTTTTAAAAGGTTCATGAAGAATACTTCGAAATACAGGAGACTGGGTTCTTACTAACACTTTCGCATTGTTACCACTCCCACTCGGGAAGACAGACGTTTGCACGATTTACCTGCCTTTTTGTCCCACCGTCTCTCGCTGTTGCGACTACTCGATTACAACTAGGTATCTGTTTTTAAAAGGTTCATGAAGATTACTTTAAAATACAGAAGGCTGGGTTTTTACTAACACTTTCGTATTGTCCCCACTATCACTCGGGAAGACAGACGTGTGCACGATTTACCTGCCTTTTTGTCCCAGCGTCTCTCGCTGTTGCGACTACTCGATTACAACATTGTATCTGTTTTTGAGATGTTCATGAAGAATACTTTGAAATACTGGAGACTGGGTTCTTACTAACACTTTCGCATTGTCCTCACTATCACTCGGGAAGAGAGACGTGTGCACGGTTTACCTGCTTTTTTGTCCCACTGTCTCTCGCTGTTGCGACTACTGGATTACAACATTGTATTTGTTTTTGAAATGTTCATGAAGATTACTTTGAAATACAGAAGGCTGGGTTCTTACTAACACTTTCGCATTGTCCCCACTATCACTCGGGAAGACAGACGTGTGCACGATTTACCTGCCTTTCTGTCCCAGCGTCTCTCGCTGTTGCGACTACTTGATTACAACATTGTATCTGTTTTTGAGATGTTCATGAAAAATACTTTGAAATACTGGAGACTGGGTTCTTACTAACACTTTCGCATTGTCCCCACTATCACTCGGGAAGACAGACGTGTGCACGATTTACCTGCCTTTTGCCCCAGCGTCTCTCGCTGTTGCGACTACTCGAATACAACATTGTATCTGTTTTTGAGATGTTCATGAAAAATATTTTGAAATACAGGAGACTGCGTTCTTACTAACACTTTCGCATTGTCCCCACTATCACTCGGGAAGACAGACGTTTGCACGATTTACCTGCCTTTTCCCCCAGCATCTCTCGCTGTTGCGACTACTCGATTACAACATTGTATCTGTTTTTAACATGTTCATGAAGATTACTTTGAAATACGGAAGGCTGGGTTCTTACTAACACTTTCGCATTGTCCCCACTATCACTCGGGAAGACAGACGTGTGCACGATTTACCTGCCTTTCTGTCCCAGCGTCTCTCGCTGTTGCGACTACTTGATTACAACATTGTATCTGTTTTTGAGATGTTCATGAAAAATACTTTGAAATACTGGAGACTGGGTTCTTACTAACACTTTCGCATTGTCCCCACTATCACTCGGGAAGACAGACGTGTGCACGATTTACCTGCCTTTTGCCCCAGCGTCTCTCGCTGTTGCGACTACTCGAATACAACATTGTATCTGTTTTTGAGATGTTCATGAAAAATATTTTGAAATACAGGAGACTGCGTTCTTACTAACACTTTCGCGATGTCCCCACTATCACTCGGGAAGACAGACGTTTGCACGATTTACCTGCCTTTTCCCCCAGCATCTCTCGCTGTTGCGACTACTCGATTACAACCTTGTATCTGTTTTTAACATGTTCATGAAGATTAATTTGAAATACGGAAGGCTGGGTTCTTACTAACACTTTCGCATTTTACCTGCCTTTTTGTCCCACCGTCTCTCGCTGTTGCGACTACTCGAATACAACATTGTATCTGTTTTTGAAATGTTTATGACGAATACTTCGAAATACAGGAGACTGGGTTCTTACTAACACTTTCGCATTGTCCCCACTATCATTCGGAAAGACAGACGTGTGCACGATTTACCTGCCTTTTGCCCCAGCGTCTCTCGCTGTTGCGACTACTCGAATACAACATTGTATCTGTTTTTAAAAGGTTCATGAAGAATATTTTAAAATACAGAAGACTGGGTTCTTACTAACACTTTCGCATTGTTCCCACTCCCACTCGGGAAGACAGACGTTTGCACGATTTACCTGCCTTTTGCCCCAGCGTCTCTCGCTGTTGCGACTACTCGAATACAAAATTGTATCTGTTTTTAAAAGGTTCATGAAGATTACTTTGAAATACAGAAGGCTGGGTTCTTACTAACACTTTCGCATTGTCTCCACTCCCACTCGGAAAGACAGACGTGTGCACGATTTACCTGACTTTTGTCCTAGCGTCTCTCGCTGTTGCGAATACTCGATTACAACATTGTATCTGTTTTTGAAATGTTCATGAAGAAAACTTTGAAAAACAGGAGACTGGGTTCTTACTAACACTTTCGCATTGTCCCCAATATCACTCGGGAAGACAGACGTTTGCACGATTTACCTGCCTTTTTGTCCCACCGTCTCTCGCTGTTACGACTACTCGATTACAACATTGTATCTGTTTTTGAAATGTTCATGAAGAGTACTTCAAAATACAGGAGACAGGGTTCTTACTAACACTTTCGCATTGTCCCCACTCCCACTCGGAAAAACAGACGTGTGCACGATATACCTGCCTATTGCCCCAGCGTCTCTCGCTGTTGCGACTACTCGAATAAAACATTGTATCTGTTTTTAAAAGGTTCATGAAGAATACTTTGAATTACAGGAAACTGGGTTCTTACTAACACTTTCTCATTGCCCCCACTCTCACTCGGCAAGACAGACGTTTGCACGATTTACCTGCCTTTTTGTCCCACCGTCTCTCGCTGTTGCGACTACTCGAATACAACATTGTATCTGTTTTTGAAATGCTCATGAAGATTACTTTGAAATACAGAACGCTGTGTTCTTACCAACACTTTCGCATTGTCCCCACTATCACTCGGGAAGACAGACGTTTGCACAATTTACCTGCCTTTTTGTCCCACCGTCTCTCGCTGTTGCGACTACTCGAATAAAACATTGTATCTGTTTTTGAAATAATCATGAAGAAAACTTTGAAATACAGGAGACTAGGTTCTTACTAACACTTTCGCATTGTCCCCACTCCCACTCAGAAAAACAGACGTGTGCACGATTTACCTGCCTTTTGTCCCAGCGTCTCTCGCTGTTGCGATTACTCGATTACAACATTGTATCTGTTTTTAATATGTTCATGAATAATATTTTGAAATACAGGAGACTGGTTTCTTACTAACACTTTCGCATTGTCCCCACTCCCACTCGAAAAGACAGACATGTGCACGATTTACCTGCCTTTTGTCCCAGCGTCTCTCGCTGTTGCGACTACTCGATTACAACATTGTATCTGTTTTCGAAATGTTCATGAAGAATACTTAAAAAACAGGAGACTGGGTTCTTACTAACACTTTCGCATTGTTCCCACTCCCAATCGGGAAGACATACGTTTGCACGATTTACCTGCTTTTTGTCCCACCGTCTCTCGCTGTTGCGAGTACTCGATTACAACATTGTATCTGTTTTTGAAATGTTCATGAAGAATACTTTGAAATACAGGAGTCTGGGTCCTTACTAACATTTTCGCATTTTACCTGCCTTTTGTCCCAGCGTCTCTCGCTGTTGCGACTACTCGATTACAACATTGTATCTGTTTTTGAAATGTTCATGAAGAATACTTAAAAAACAGGAGACTGGGTTCTTACTAACACTTTCGCATTGTTCCAACTCCCAATCGGGAAGACATACGTTTGCACGATTTACCTGCTTTTTGTCCCACCGTCTCTCGCTGTTGCGAGTACTCGATTACAACATTGTATCTGTTTTTGAAATGTTCATGAAGAATACTTTGAAATACAGGAGTCTGGGTCCTTACTAACATTTTCGCATTTCACCTGCCTTTTTGTCCCACCGTCTCTCGCTGTTGCGACTACTCGAATACAACATTGTATCTGTTTTTGAAATGTTCATGACGAATATTTTGAAATACAGGAGACTGGGTTCTTACTAACACTTTCGCATTGTCCCCACTATCACTCGGGAAGACAGACGTTTGCACGATTTACCTGCCTTTTTGTCCCACCGTCTCTCGCTGTTGCGACTACTCGATTACAACATTGTATCTTCATGAAGATTACTTTAAATACAGAATGCTGGGTTCTAACTATTATTTTCTCATTGCCCCCACTCTCACTGGGCAAGACAGACGTTTGCACGATTTACCTGCCTTTTTGTCCCACCGTCTCTCGCTGTTGCGACTACTCGAATACAACATTGTATCTGTTTTTAAAAGGTTCATGAAGAATACTTTAAACTACAGAAGACTGGATTCTTACTAACACATTCGCATTGTTCCCACTCCCACTCGGGAAGACAGACGTTTGCACGATTTACCTGCATTTTGCCCCAGCGTCTCTCGCTGTTGCGACTACTCGAATACAAAATTGTATCTGTTTTTAAAAGGTTCATGAAATTTACTTTGAAATACAGGAGACTGGGTTCTTACTAACACTTTCGCATTGTCCCCACTCCCACTCAGAAAAACAGACGTGTGCACGATTTACCTGCCTTTTGTCCCAGCGTCTCTCGCTGTTGCGACTACTCGATTACAACATTGTATCTGTTTTTGAAATGTTCATGAATAATACTTTGAAAAACAGGAGACTGGGTTCTTACTAACACTTTCGCATTGTCCCCACTATCACTCGGAAAGACAGACGTGTGCACGATTTTCCTGCCTTTTGCCCCAGCGTCTCTCGCTGTTGCGACTACTCGAATACAACATTGTATCTGTTTTTAAAAGGTTCATGAAGAATACTTCGAAATACAGGAGACTGGGTTCTTACTAACACTTTCGCATTGTTACCACTCCCACTCGGGAAGACAGACGTTTGCACGATTTACCTGCCTTTTTGTCCCACCGTCTCTCGCTGTTGCGACTACTCGATTACAACTAGGTATCTGTTTTTAAAAGGTTCATGAAGATTACTTTAAAATACAGAAGGCTGGGTTTTTACTAACACTTTCGTATTGTCCCCACTATCACTCGGGAAGACAGACGTGTGCACGATTTACCTGCCTTTTTGTCCCAGCGTCTCTCGCTGTTGCGACTACTCGATTACAACATTGTATCTGTTTTTGAGATGTTCATGAAGAATACTTTGAAATACTGGAGACTGGGTTCTTACTAACACTTTCGCATTGTCCTCACTATCACTCGGGAAGAGAGACGTGTGCACGGTTTACCTGCTTTTTTGTCCCACTGTCTCTCGCTGTTGCGACTACTGGATTACAACATTGTATTTGTTTTTGAAATGTTCATGAAGATTACTTTGAAATACAGAAGGCTGGGTTCTTACTAACACTTTCGCATTGTCCCCACTATCACTCGGGAAGACAGACGTGTGCACGATTTACCTGCCTTTCTGTCCCAGCGTCTCTCGCTGTTGCGACTACTTGATTACAACATTATATCTGTTTTTGAGATGTTCATGAAAAATACTTTGAAATACTGGAGACTGGGTTCTTACTAACACTTTCGCATTGTCCCCACTATCACTCGGGAAGACAGACGTGTGCACGATTTACCTGCCTTTTGCCCCAGCGTCTCTCGCTGTTGCGACTACTCGAATACAACATTGTATCTGTTTTTGAGATGTTCATGAAAAATATTTTGAAATACAGGAGACTGCGTTCTTACTAACACTTTCGCATTGTCCCCACTATCACTCGGGAAGACAGACGTTTGCACGATTTACCTGCCTTTTCCCCCAGCATCTCTCGCTGTTGCGACTACTCGATTACAACCTTGTATCTGTTTTTGAAATGTTCATGAAGAAAACTTTGAAAAACAGGAGACTGGGTTCTTACTAACACTTTCGCATTGTCCCCACTATCACTCGGGAAGACAGACGTGTGCACGATTTACCTGCCTTTTGCCCCAGCGTCTCTCGCTGTTGCGACTACTCGAATACAACATTGTATCTGTTTTTGAGATGTTCATGAAAAATATTTTGAAATACAGGAGACTGCGTTCTTACTAACACTTTCGCATTGTCCCCACTATCACTCGGGAAGACAGACGTTTGCACGATTTACCTGCCTTTTCCCCCAGCATCTCTCGCTGTTGCGACTACTCGATTACAACATTGTATCTGTTTTTAACATGTTCATGAAGATTACTTTGAAATACGGAAGGCTGGGTTCTTACTAACACTTTCGCATTGTCCCCACTATCACTCGGGAAGACAGACGTGTGCACGATTTACCTGCCTTTCTGTCCCAGCGTCTCTCGCTGTTGCGACTACTTGATTACAACATTGTATCTGTTTTTGAGATGTTCATGAAAAATACTTTGAAATACTGGAGACTGGGTTCTTACTAACACTTTCGCATTGTCCCCACTATCACTCGGGAAGACAGACGTGTGCACGATTTACCTGCCTTTTGCCCCAGCGTCTCTCGCTGTTGCGACTACTCGAATACAACATTGTATCTGTTTTTGAGATGTTCATGAAAAATATTTTGAAATACAGGAGACTGCGTTCTTACTAACACTTTCGCGATGTCCCCACTATCACTCGGGAAGACAGACGTTTGCACGATTTACCTGCCTTTTCCCCCAGCATCTCTCGCTGTTGCGACTACTCGATTACAACCTTGTATCTGTTTTTGAAATGTTCATGAAGAAAACTTTGAAAAACAGGAGACTGGGTTCTTACTAACACTTTCGCATTGTCCCCAATATCACTCGGGAAGACAGACGTTTGCACGATTTACCTGCCTTTTTGTCCCACCGTCTCTCGCTGTTACGACTACTCGATTACAACATTGTATCTGTTTTTGAAATGTTCATGAAGAGTACTTCAAAATACAGGAGACAGGGTTCTTACTAACACTTTCGCATTGTCCCCACTCCCACTCGGAAAAACAGACGTGTGCACGATATACCTGCCTATTGCCCCAGCGTCTCTCGCTGTGGCGACTACTCGAATAAAACATTGTATCTGTTTTTAAAAGGTTCATGAAGAATACTTTGAATTACAGGAAACTGGGTTCTTACTAACACTTTCTCATTGCCCCCACTCTCACTCGGCAAGACAGACGTTTGCACGATTTACCTGCCTTTTTGTCCCACCGTCTCTCGCTGTTGCGACTACTCGAATACAACATTGTATCTGTTTTTGAAATGCTCATGAAGATTACTTTGAAATACAGAACGCTGTGTTCTTACCAACACTTTCGCATTGTCCCCACTATCACTCGGGAAGACAGACGTTTGCACAATTTACCTGCCTTTTTGTCCCACCGTCTCTCGCTGTTGCGACTACTCGAATACAACATTGTATCTGTTTTTAAAAGGTTCATGAAGAATACTTTGAAATACAGAAGACTGGGTTCTTACTAACACTTTCGCATTGTCCCCACTCCCACTCGGAAAGACAGACGTGTGCACGATTTACCTGCCTTTTGTCCCAGCGTCTCTCGCTGTTGCGACTACTCGAATAAAACATTGTATCTGTTTTTGAAATAATCATGAAGAAAACTTTGAAATACAGGAGACTAGGTTCTTACTAACACTTTCGCATTGTCCCCACTCCCACTCAGAAAAACAGACGTGTGCACGATTTACCTGCCTTTTGTCCCAGCGTCTCTCGCTGTTGCGATTACTCGATTACAACATTGTATCTGTTTTTAATATGTTCATGAATAATTTTTTGAAATACAGGAGACTGGTTTCTTACTAACACTTTCGCATTGTCCCCACTCCCACTCGAAAAGACAGACATGTGCACGATTTACCTGCCTTTTGTCCCAGCGTCTCTCGCTGTTGCGACTACTCGATTACAACATTGTATCTGTTTTCGAAATGTTCATGAAGAATACTTAAAAAACAGGAGACTGGGTTCTTACTAACACTTTCGCATTGTTCCCACTCCCAATCGGGAAGACATACGTTTGCACGATTTACCTGCTTTTTGTCCCACCGTCTCTCGCTGTTGCGAGTACTCGATTACAACATTGTATCTGTTTTTGAAATGTTCATGAAGAATACTTTGAAATACAGGAGTCTGGGTCCTTACTAACATTTTCGCATTTTACCTGCCTTTTGTCCCAGCGTCTCTCGCTGTTGCGACTACTCGATTACAACATTGTATCTGTTTTTGAAATGTTCATGAAGAATACTTAAAAAACAGGAGACTGGGTTCTTACTAACACTTTCGCATTGTTCCAACTCCCAATCGGGAAGACATACGTTTGCACGATTTACCTGCTTTTTGTCCCACCGTCTCTCGCTGTTGCGAGTACTCGATTACAACATTGTATCTGTTTTTGAAATGTTCATGAAGAATACTTTGAAATACAGGAGTCTGGGTCCTTACTAACATTTTCGCATTTCACCTGCCTTTTTGTCCCACCGCCTCTCGCTGTTGCGACTACTCGAATACAACATTGTATCTGTTTTTGAAATGTTCATGACGAATATTTTGAAATACAGGAGACTGGGTTCTTACTAACACTTTCGCATTGTCCCCACTATCACTCGGGAAGACAGACGTTTGCACGATTTACCTGCCTTTTTGTCCCACCGTCTCTCGCTGTTGCGACTACTCGATTACAACATTGTATCTTCATGAAGATTACTTTAAATACAGAATGCTGGGTTCTAACTATTATTTTCTCATTGCCCCCACTCTCACTGGGCAAGACAGACGTTTGCACGATTTACCTGCCTTTTTGTCCCACCGTCTCTCGCTGTTGCGACTACTCGAATACAACATTGTATCTGTTTTTGAAATGTTCATGAAGATTACTTTGAAATGCAGAACGCTGTGTTCTTACTAACACTTTCGCGTTGTCCTCACTATCACTCGGGAAGAGAGACGTGTGCACGGTTTACCTGCTTTTTTGTCCCACTGTCTCTCGCTGTTGCGACTACTCGAATACAACATTGTATCTGTTTTTAAAAGGTTCATGAAGAATACTTTGAATTACAGAAGACTGGGTTCTTACTAACACTTTCGCATTGTCCCCACTCCCACTCGGAAAGACAGACGTGTGCACGATTTACCTGCCTTTTGTCCCAGCGTCTCTCGCTGTTGCGACTACTCGAATAAAACATTGTATCTGTTTTTAAAAGGTTCATGAAGAATACTTTGAAATACAGAAGACTGGGTTCTTACTAACACTTTCGCATTGTCCCCACTCCCACTCGGAAAGACAGACGTGTGCACGATTTACCTGCCTTTTGTCCCAGCGTCTCTCGCTGTTGCGACTACTCGAATAAAACATTGTATCTGTTTTTGAAATAATCATGAAGAAAACTTTGAAATACAGGAGACTAGGTTCTTACTAACACTTTCGCATTGTCCCCACTCCCACTCAGAAAAACAGACGTGTGCACGATTTACCTGCCTTTTGTCCCAGCGTCTCTCGCTGTTGCGATTACTCGATTACAACATTGTATCTGTTTTTAATATGTTCATGAATAATATTTTGAAATACAGGAGACTGGTTTCTTACTAACACTTTCGCATTGTCCCCACTCCCACTCGAAAAGACAGACATGTGCACGATTTACCTGCCTTTTGTCCCAGCGTCTCTCGCTGTTGCGACTACTCGATTACAACATTGTATCTGTTTTCGAAATGTTCATGAAGAATACTTAAAAAACAGGAGACTGGGTTCTTACTAACACTTTCGCATTGTTCCCACTCCCAATCGGGAAGACATACGTTTGCACGATTTACCTGCTTTTTGTCCCACCGTCTCTCGCTGTTGCGAGTACTCGATTACAACATTGTATCCCCCTTTCATACTAATATTTACTATGGTGTCTGTCTGTCTGTCTGTCTGTCTGTCTGTCCTTCCGGAGAGATATCTCTTTTCAAAGTTCACTCTAACTACTCATTTTTTTCTAGAAAGTTTCTTCAATACCTGAGAACGCAAAATTCCAAATGTCTCGTCAATAGCGATCTCCTAATCATAGTTATCACCTAATCTCTTAACTATGGAGAAAAATTTCAAAATACTTCAATTAGAACGAAATTTGCAGGGTAGGTGAATCGACCTAGAAAAAATCGATAGCCGCGATACCAGCTGCCTGTGACCTCATCTTCATGCCCAAATAGGCGAATGTACCCAAAATGCACCCAAAATTCATGATCTTCGATTCCTATAAAAATTGAATATAAGAAAGATTACGTATAATAGATTATAGAAACTGGTTTCCTTTTTCGAAAAGTCACCAAATATGGCGAATATGATCGACTTTTCGTACAGACGAGATAGAGGGTTCAATTTGTAAACTTAAGCTTTTATGGGCAAAAAAGTCCTTCTGTCAAAGTTTCAGATCGATCGGACTTTGTCTTCATACAGTATTAGACATTTTCTGAGCGCGCGTTACTTGCTGGGGTCGCGCTACCGGATTGCTCGCTGCCAGCCGCCAGGTCAACCGATCGATATCGAATAGTTGGCATTCGCAATCACTGACCCATATCCACTCAGTTGTGTCTTTTTTGATAGGATTATGTCTATAGATAACAATAATGGATTGAGTCAGTTGAAAAAAAAAGACAAAATTTGTAGCTTCAACTAATAATTTTCACGAAACGACGAGTTTGAGGTTCTAAAAGACAAGAAAAGTGTTTCATGACAAGTTCAGTGAATATATTATGTTTTGTGAAGATCAATCCAATTTCAAACTCTATCAAGTTACTTCAGACATGCGCACAACGAGTTAGTGCGCGCCAGCCGGCTTATTTTCTTTTAGCTGTGTCATCTCGATGTCATTGTAGACGTGATAAAGAAATATGGACTGTTTTCTTTTTGTTAGTTGAAACTACATAGGTTTTGAGTTCATTACTTGAACAAATTGAGCCTGAATTTCCGCTTATTGATGCAGTACAGTGACGAGTGGAAGTGAGGTGAGGTGAGAATCGATTTCACCTTACATGTCATTTGGCAAGCACAGGCGGTCGAATTATTTTTTTTAGAACGTGAGAGAGTAGACAGCAGGGAGAGTAGACAGTAGACAGAAGAGAGTAGTAGTAAAAAAGTTGTTTTCACATAACTGTCTATTGAAAGTGGCAGTGACTGCTGCAGACGTGAGAGTAGAAGAGTAGATGAAAGGTGTCATAGTACTGTCTCTGGATAATTGTTGTCACCGATGCAGAGACGTGAGACAAAAAAAGACAGAGAGAGAGAGAGAGAGAGAGAGAGAGAGAGAAGAGAGACAGAGAGAAGAGAGAGAGAAGGAGAGAGGAGGGAGAGTAGACATAACTGTTTATTGAAAGTGGCAGTGACTGCTGCAGACGTGAGAGTAGAAGAGTAGATAAAAGGTGTCATAGTACTGTCTCTGGATAATTGTTGTCACCGATGCAGAGACGTGAGACAAGAAAAAGACAGAGAGAGAGAGAGAGAGAGAGAGAGAGAGAGAAGAGATACAGAGAGAGAAGGAGAGAGGAGGGAGAGTAGACATAACTGTCTATTGGAAGTGGCAGTGACTGCTGCAGACGTGAGAGTAGAAGAGTAGATAAAAGGTGTCATAGTACTGTCTCTAGATAATTGTTGTCACCGATGCAGAGACGTGAGACAAGAAAAAGACAGACAGACAGAGAGAGAGAGAGAGAGAGAGAGAGAGAGAGAGAAGAGAGACAGAGAGAGAAGGAGAGAGGAGGGAGAGTAGACATAACTGTCTATCGAAAGTGGCAGTGACTGCTGCAGAGGTGAGAGTAGAAGAGTAGATAAAATAAGCCATAGTACTGTGACTAGATAATTGTTGTCACCGATGCAGAGACGTGAGAATAGACAAGAAAAAGACAGAGAGATAGAAAGGGAGAGAGAGAGAGAGAGAGAGAGAGAGAGAGAGAGAGAGAGAGAGAGAAGAGAGACAGAGAGAGAAGGATAGAGGAGGGAGAGTAGACATAACTGTCTATTGAAAATGGCAGTGACTGCTGCAGACGTGAGAGTAGAAGAGTAGATAAAAGGTGTCATAGTACTGTCTCTAGATAATTGTTGTCACCGATGCAGAGACGTGAGACAAGAAAAAGACAGACAGACAGAGAGAGAGA
>CAWZYM010000076.1:0-265000 GCA_963966185.1 Rhabditoides inermis | reverse complement strand
GACATACGTTTGCACGATTTACCTGCTTTTTGTCCCACCGTCTCTCGCTGTTGCGAGTACTCGATTACAACATTGTATCTGTTTTTGAAATGTTCATGAAGAATACTTTGAAATACAGGAGTCTGGGTCCTTACTAACATTTTCGCATTTCACCTGCCTTTTTGTCCCACCGTCTCTCGCTGTTGCGACTACTCGAATACAACATTGTATCTGTTTTTGAAATGTTCATGACGAATATTTTGAAATACAGGAGACTGGGTTCTTACTAACACTTTCGCATTGTCCCCACTATCACTCGGGAAGACAGACGTTTGCACGATTTACCTGCCTTTTGTCCCAGCGTCTCTCGCTGTTGCGATTACTCGATTACAACATTGTATCTGTTTTTAATATGTTCATGAATAATATTTTGAAATACAGGAGACTGGTTTCTTACTAACACTTTCGCATTGTCCCCACTCCCACTCGAAAAGACAGACATGTGCACGATTTACCTGCCTTTTGTCCCAGCGTCTCTCGCTGTTGCGACTACTCGATTACAACATTGTATCTGTTTTCGAAATGTTCATGAAGAATACTTAAAAAACAGGAGACTGGGTTCTTACTAACACTTTCGCATTGTTCCCACTCCCAATCGGGAAGACATACGTTTGCACGATTTACCTGCTTTTTGTCCCACCGTCTCTCGCTGTTGCGAGTACTCGATTACAACATTGTATCTGTTTTTGAAATGTTCATGAAGAATACTTTGAAATACAGGAGTCTGGGTCCTTACTAACATTTTCGCATTTTACCTGCCTTTTGTCCCAGCGTCTCTCGCTGTTGCGACTACTCGATTACAACATTGTATCTGTTTTTGAAATGTTCATGAAGAATACTTAAAAAAAAACAGGAGACTGGGTTCTTACTAACACTTTCGCATTGTTCCAACTCCCAATCGGGAAGACATACGTTTGCACGATTTACCTGCTTTTTGTCCCACCGTCTCTCGCTGTTGCGAGTACTCGATTACAACATTGTATCTGTTTTTGAAATGTTCATGAAGAATACTTTGAAATACAGGAGTCTGGGTCCTTACTAACATTTTCGCATTTCACCTGCCTTTTTGTCCCACCGTCTCTCGCTGTTGCGACTACTCGAATACAACATTGTATCTGTTTTTGAAATGTTCATGACGAATATTTTGAAATACAGGAGACTGGGTTCTTACTAACACTTTCGCATTGTCCCCACTATCACTCGGGAAGACAGACGTTTGCACGATTTACCTGCCTTTTTGTCCCACCGTCTCTCGCTGTTGCGACTACTCGATTACAACATTGTATCTTCATGAAGATTACTTTAAATACAGAATGCTGGGTTCTAACTATTATTTTCTCATTGCCCCCACTCTCACTGGGCAAGACAGACGTTTGCACGATTTACCTGCCTTTTTGTCCCACCGTCTCTCGCTGTTGCGACTACTCGAATACAACATTGTATCTGTTTTTGAAATGTTCATGAAGATTACTTTGAAATGCAGAACGCTGTGTTCTTACTAACACTTTCGCATTGTCCTCACTATCACTCGGGAAGAGAGACGTGTGCACGGTTTACCTGCTTTTTTGTCCCACTGTCTCTCGCTGTTGCGACTACTCGAATACAACATTGTATCTGTTTTTAAAAGGTTCATGAAGAATACTTTGAATTACAGAAGACTGGGTTCTTACTAACACTTTCGCATTGTCCCCACTCCCACTCGGAAAGACAGACGTGTGCACGATTTACCTGCCTTTTGTCCCAGCGTCTCTCGCTGTTGCGACTACTCGAATAAAACATTGTATCTGTTTTTAAAAGGTTCATGAAGAATACTTTGAATTACAGAAGACTGGGTTCTTACTAACACTTTCGCATTGTCCCCACTCCCACTCGGAAAGACAGACGTGTGCACGATTTACCTGCCTTTTGCCCCAGCGTCTCTCGCTGTTGCGACTACTCGAATACAACATTGTATCTGTTTTTAAAAGGTTCATGAAGAATACTTTGAATTACAGAAGACTGGGTTCTTACTAACACTTTCGCATTGTCCCCACTCCCACTCGGAAAGACAGACGTGTGCACGATTTACCTGCCTTTTGTCCCAGCGTCTCTCGCTGTTGCGACTACTCGAATAAAACATTGTATCTGTTTTTGAAATGTTCATGAAGATTTCTTTGAAATACAGAACGCTGTGTTCTTACCAACACTTTCGCATTGTCCCCACTATCACTCAGGAAGACAGACGTTTGCACGATTTACCTGCCTTTTTGTTCCACCGTCTCTCGCTGTTGCGACTACTCGATTACAACATTGTATCTTCATGAAGATTACTTTAAATACAGAATGCTGGGTTCTAACTAACATTTTCTCATTGCCCCCACTCTCACTCGGCAAGACAGACGTTTGCACGATTTACCTGCCTTTTTGTCCCACCGTCTCTCGCTGTTGCGACTACTCGATTACAACATTGTATCTTCATGAAGATTACTTTAAATACAGAATGCTGGGTTCTAACTAACATTTTCTCATTGCCCCCACTCTCACTGGGCAAGACAGACGTTTGCACGATTTACCTGCCTTTTTGTCCCACCGTCTCTCGCTGTTGCGACTACTCGAATACAACATTGTATCTGTTTTTGAAATGTTCATGAAGATTACTTTGAAATGCAGAACGCTGTGTTCTTACTAACACTTTCGCATTGTCCTCACTATCACTCGGGAAGAGAGACGTGTGCACGGTTTACCTGCTTTTTTGTCCCACTGTCTCTCGCTGTTGCGACTACTGGATTACAACATTGTATTTGTTTTTGAAATGTTCATGAAGATTACTTTGAAATACAGAAGGCTGGGTTCTTACTAACACTTTCGCATTGTCCCCACTATCACTCGGGAAGACAGACGTGTGCACGATTTACCTGCCTTTCTGTCCCAGCGTCTCTCGCTGTTGCGACTACTTGATTACAACATTGTATCTGTTTTTAACATGTTCATGAAGATTACTTTGAAATACGGAAGGCTGGGTTCTTACTAACACTTTCGCATTGTCCCCACTATCACTCGGGAAGACAGACGTGTGCACGATTTACCTGCCTTTCTGTCCCAGCGTCTCTCGCTGTTGCGACTACTTGATTACAACATTGTATCTGTTTTTGAGATGTTCATGAAAAATACTTTGAAATACTGGAGACTGGGTTCTTACTAACACTTTCGCATTGTCCCCACTATCACTCGGGAAGACAGACGTGTGCACGATTTACCTGCCTTTTGCCCCAGCGTCTCTCGCTGTTGCGACTACTCGAATACAACATTGTATCTGTTTTTGAGATGTTCATGAAAAATATTTTGAAATACAGGAGACTGCGTTCTTACTAACACTTTCGCGATGTCCCCACTATCACTCGGGAAGACAGACGTTTGCACGATTTACCTGCCTTTTCCCCCAGCATCTCTCGCTGTTGCGACTACTCGATTACAACCTTGTATCTGTTTTTAACATGTTCATGAAGATTAATTTGAAATACGGAAGGCTGGGTTCTTACTAACACTTTCGCATTTTACCTGCCTTTTTGTCCCACCGTCTCTCGCTGTTGCGACTACTCGAATACAAAATTGTATCTGTTTTTAAAAGGTTCATGAAGAACACTTTGAAATACAGAAGGCTGGGTTCTTACTAACACTTTCGCATTGTCCCCACTCCCACTCGGAAAGACAGACGTGTGCACGATTTACCTGACTTTTGTCCTAGCGTCTCTCGCTGTTGCGAATACTCGATTACAACATTGTATCTGTTTTTGAAATGTTCATGAAGAAAACTTTGAAAAACAGGAGACTGGGTTCTTACTAACACTTTCGCATTGTCCCCAATATCACTCGGGAAGACAGACGTTTGCACGATTTACCTGCCTTTTTGTCCCACCGTCTCTCGCTGTTACGACTACTCGATTACAACATTGTATCTGTTTTTGAAATGTTCATGAAGAGTACTTCAAAATACAGGAGACAGGGTTCTTACTAACACTTTCGCATTGTCCCCACTATCACTCGGGAAGACAGACGTTTGCACGATTTACCTGCCTTTTGCCCCAGCGTCTCTCGCTGTTGCGACTACTCGAATACAACATTGTATCTGTTTTTAAAAGGTTCATGAAGATTACTTTGAAATACAGGAGACTGGGTTCTTACTAACACTTTCGCATTGTCCCCACTCCCACTCGGAAAAACAGACGTGTGCACGATATACCTGCCTATTGCCCCAGCGTCTCTCGCTGTTGCGACTACTCGAATAAAACATTGTATCTGTTTTTAAAAGGTTCATGAAGAATACTTTGAATTACAGGAAACTGGGTTCTTACTAACACTTTCTCATTGCCCCCACTCTCACTCGGCAAGACAGACGTTTGCACGATTTACCTGCCTTTTTGTCCCACCGTCTCTCGCTGTTGCGACTACTCGAATACAACATTGTATCTGTTTTGAAATGCTCATGAAGATTACTTTGAAATACAGAACGCTGTGTTCTTACCAACACTTTCGCATTGTCCCCACTCCCACTCGAAAAGACAGACATGTGCACGATTTACCTGCCTTTTGTCCCAGCGTCTCTCGCTGTTGCGACTACTCGATTACAACATTGTATCTGTTTTTGAAATGTTCATGAAGAATACTTAAAAAACAGGAGACTGGGTTCTTACTAACACTTTCGCATTGTTCCCACTCCCAATCGGGAAGACATACGTTTGCACGATTTACCTGCTTTTTGTCCCACCGTCTCTCGCTGTTGCGAGTACTCGATTACAACATTGTATCTGTTTTTGAAATGTTCATGAAGAATACTTTGAAATACAGGAGTCTGGGTCCTTACTAACATTTTCGCATTTTACCTGCCTTTTGTCCCAGCGTCTCTCGCTTCTCGCTGTTGCGACTACTCGATTACAACATTGTATCTGTTTTTGAAATGTTCATGAAGAATACTTAAAAAACAGGAGACTGGGTTCTTACTAACACTTTCGCATTGTTCCAACTCCCAATCGGGAAGACATACGTTTGCACGATTTACCTGCTTTTTGTCCCACCGTCTCTCGCTGTTGCGAGTACTCGATTACAGCATTGTATCTGTTTTTGAAATGTTCATGAAGAATACTTTGAAATACAGGAGTCTGGGTCCTTACTAACATTTTCGCATTTCACCTGCCTTTTTGTCCCACCGTCTCTCGCTGTTGCGACTACTCGAATACAACATTGTATCTGTTTTTGAAATGTTCATGACGAATATTTTGAAATACAGGAGACTGGGTTCTTACTAACACTTTCGCATTGTCCCCACTATCACTCGGGAAGACAGACGTTTGCACGGTTTACCTGCCTTTTTGTCCCACCGTCTCTCGCTGTTGCGACTACTCGATTACAACATTGTATCTTCATGAAGATTACTTTAAATACAGAATGCTGGGTTCTAACTAACATTTTCTCATTGCCCCCACTCTCACTCGGCAAGACAGACGTTTGCACGATTTACCTGCCTTTTTGTCCCACCGTCTCTCGCTGTTGCGACTACTCGATTACAACATTGTATCTTCATGAAGATTACTTTAAATACAGAATGCTGGGTTCTAACTATTATTTTCTCATTGCCCCCACTCTCACTGGACAAGACAGACGTTTGCACGATTTACCTGCCTTTTTGTCCCACCGTCTCTCGCTGTTGCGACTACTCGAATACAACATTGTATCTGTTTTTGAAATGTTCATGAAAAAACTTCGAAATACAGGAGACTAGGTTCTTACTAACACTTTCGCATTGTCCCCACTCCCACTCAGAAAAACAGACGTGTGCACGATTTACCTGCCTTTTTGTCCCACCGTCTCTCGCTGTTGCGACTACTCGAATACAACATTGTATCTGTTTTTGAAATGTTCATGAAGATTACTTTGAAATACAGAACGCTGTGTTCTTACCAACACTTTCGCATTGTCCCCACTATCACTCGGGAAGACAGACGTTTGCACAATTTACCTGCCTTTTTGTCCCACCGTCTCTCGCTGTTGCGACTACTCGAATACAACATTGTATCTGTTTTTGAAATGTTCATGAAGATAACTTTGAAATACAGAACGCTGTGTTCTTACTAGCACTTTCGCATTGTCCCCACTATCACTCGGGAAGACAGACGTTTGCACGGTTTACCTGCCTTTTTGTCCCACCGTCTCTCGCTGTTGCGACTACTCGAATACAACATTGTATCTGTTTTCGAAGTGTTCATGACGAATACTTTGAAATACAGGAGACTGGGTTCTTACTAACACTTTCGCATTGTCCCCACTATCATTCGGAAAGACAGACGTGTGCACGATTTACCTGCCTTTTGCCCCAGCGTCTCTCGCTGTTGCGACTACTCGAATACAACATTGTATCTGTTTTTAAAAGGTTCATGAAGAATACTTTGAATTACAGAAGACTGGGTTCTTACTAACACTTTCGCATTGTCCCCACTCCCACTCGGAAAGACAGACGTGTGCACGATTTACCTGCCTTTTGTCCCAGCGTCTCTCGCTGTTGCGACTACTCGACTAAAACATTGTATCTGTTTTTGAAATAATCATGAAGAAAACTTTGAATTACAGGAGACTAGGTTCTTACTAACACTTTCGCATTGTCCCCACTCCCACTCAGAAAAACAGACGTGTGCACGATTTACCTGCCTTTTGTCCCAGCGTCTCTCGCTGTTGCGACTACTCGATTACAACATTGTATCTGTTTTTGAAATGTTCATGAAGAATACTTTGAAAAACAGGAGACTGGGTTCTTACTAACACTTTCGCCTTGTTCCCACTCCCACTCGGGAAGACATACGTTTGCACGATTTACCTGCCTTTTGCCCCAGCGTCTCTCGCTGTTACGACTACACTACTCGAATACAACATTGTATCTGTTTTCGAAATGTTCATGAAGAAAACTTTGAATTACAGGAGACTAGGTTCTTACTAACACTTTCGCATTGTCCCCACTCCCACTCAGAAAAACAGACGTGTGCACGATTTACCTGCCTTTTGTCCCAGCGTCTCTCGCTGTTGCGACTACTCGATTACAACATTGTATCTGTTTTTGAAATGTTCATGAAGAATACTTTGAAAAACAGGAGACTGGGTTCTTACTAACACTTTCGCCTTGTTCCCACTCCCACTCGGGAAGACATACGTTTGCACGATTTACCTGCCTTTTGCCCCAGCGTCTCTCGCTGTTACGACTACACTACTCGAATACAACATTGTATCTGTTTTCGAAATGTTCATGAAGAATACTTTGAAATACAGGAGACTGGGTTCTTACTAACACTTTCGCATTGTCCCCACTATCACTCGGGAAGACAGACGTTTGCACGATTTACCTGCCTTTTTGTTCCACCGTCTCTCGCTGTTGCGACTACTCGATTACAACATTGTATCTGTTTTTGAAATGTTCATGAAGAATACTTCAAAATACAGGAGACTGGGTTCTTACTAACACTTTCGCATTGTCCCCACTATCACTCGGGAAGACAGACGTTTGCACGATTTACCTGCCTTTTGCCCCAGCGTCTCTCGCTGTTGCGACTACTCGAATACAAAATGTATCTTCATGAAGATTACTTTAAATACAGAATGCTGGGTTCTAACTAACATTTTCTCATTGCCCCCACTCTCACTCGGCAAGACAGACGTTTGCACGATTTACCTGCCTTTTTGTCCCACCGTCTCTCGCTGTTGCGACTACTCGAATACAACATTGTATCTGTTTTCGAAATGTTCATGAAGAATACTTTGAAGAACAGGAGACTGGGTTCTCACTAACACTTTCGCATTGTACCCACTATCACTCGGGAAGACAGACGTTTGCACGATTTACCTGCCTTTTGCCCCAGCATCTCTCGCTGTTGCGAGTATTCGATTACAACATTGTATCTGTTTTTGAAATGTTCATGAAAAAACTTCGAAATACAGGAGACTAGGTTCTTACTAACACTTTCGCATTGTCCCCACTCCCACTCAGAAAAACAGACGTGTGCACGATTTACCTGCCTTTTTGTCCCACCGTCTCTCGCTGTTGCGACTACTCGAATACAACATTGTATCTGTTTTTGAAATGTTCATGAAGATTACTTTGAAATGCAGAACGCTGTGTTCTTACCAACACTTTCGCATTGTCCCCACTATCACTCGGGAAGACAGACGTTTGCACGATTTACCTGCCTTTTTGTCCCACCGTCTCTCGCTGTTGCGACTACTCGAATACAACATTGTATCTGTTTTTGAAATGTTCATGAAGATAACTTTGAAATACAAAACGCTGTGTTCTTACTAGCACTTTCGCATTGTCCCCACTATCACTCGGGAAGACAGACGTTTGCACGGTTTACCTGCCTTTTTGTCCCACCGTCTCTCGCTGTTGCGACTACTCGAATACAACATTGTATCTGTTTTCGAAGTGTTCATGACGAATACTTTGAAATACAGGAGACTGGGTTCTTACTAACACTTTCGCATTGTCCCCACTATCATTCGGAAAGACAGACGTGTGCACGATTTACCTGCCTTTTGCCCCAGCGTCTCTCGCTGTTGCGACTACTCGAATACAACATTGTATCTGTTTTTAAAAGGTTCATGAAGAATACTTTGAAGTACAGAAGACTGGGTTCTTACTAACACTTTCGCATTGTCCCCACTCCCACTCGGAAAGACAGACGTGTGCACGATTTACCTGCCTTTTGTCCCAGCGTCTCTCGCTGTTGCGACTACTCGACTAAAACATTGTATCTGTTTTTGAAATAATCATGAAGAAAACTTTGAATTACAGGAGACTAGGTTCTTACTAACACTTTCGCATTGTCCCCACTCCCACTCAGAAAAACAGACGTGTGCACGATTTACCTGCCTTTTGTCCCAGCGTCTCTCGCTGTTGCGACTACTCGATTACAACATTGTATCTGTTTTTGAAATGTTCATGAAGAATACTTTGAAAAACAGGAGACTGGGTTCTTACTAACACTTTCGCCTTGTTCCCACTCCCACTCGGGAAGACATACGTTTGCACGATTTACCTGCCTTTTGCCCCAGCGTCTCTCGCTGTTACGACTACACTACTCGAATACAACATTGTATCTGTTTTCGAAATGTTCATGAAGAAAACTTTGAATTACAGGAGACTAGGTTCTTACTAACACTTTCGCATTGTCCCCACTCCCACTCAGAAAAACAGACGTGTGCACGATTTACCTGCCTTTTGTCCCAGCGTCTCTCGCTGTTGCGACTACTCGATTACAACATTGTATCTGTTTTTGAAATGTTCATGAAGAATACTTTGAAAAACAGGAGACTGGGTTCTTACTAACACTTTCGCCTTGTTCCCACTCCCACTCGGGAAGACATACGTTTGCACGATTTACCTGCCTTTTGCCCCAGCGTCTCTCGCTGTTACGACTACACTACTCGAATACAACATTGTATCTGTTTTCGAAATGTTCATGAAGAATACTTTGAAATACAGGAGACTGGGTTCTTACTAACACTTTCGCATTGTCCCCACTATCACTCGGGAAGACAGACGTTTGCACGATTTACCTGCCTTTTTGTTCCACCGTCTCTCGCTGTTGCGACTACTCGATTACAACATTGTATCTGTTTTTGAAATGTTCATGAAGAATACTTCAAAATACAGGAGACTGGGTTCTTACTAACACTTTCGCATTGTCCCCACTATCACTCGGGAAGACAGACGTTTGCACGATTTACCTGCCTTTTGCCCCAGCGTCTCTCGCTGTTGCGACTACTCGAATACAACATTGTATCTGTTTTTAAAAGGTTCATGAAGAATATTTTGAAATACAGGAGACTAGGTTCTTACTAACACTTTCGCATTGTTCCCACTCCCACTCGGGAAGACATACGTTTGCACGATTTACCTGCCTTTTGCCCCAGCGTCTCTCGCTGTTACGACTACACTACTCGAATACAACATTGTATCTGTTTTCGAAATGTTCATGAAGAATACTTTGAAGAACAGGAGACTGGGTTCTCACTAACACTTTCGCATTGTACCCACTATCACTCGGGAAGTCAGACGTTTGCACGATTTACCTGCCTTTTGCCCCAGCGTCTCTCGCTGTTGCGACTACTCGAATACAACATTGTATCTGTTTTTAAAAGGTTCATGAAGAATATTTTGAAATACAGGAGACTAGGTTCTTACTAACACTTTCGCATTGTTCCCACTCCCACTCGGGAAGACATACGTTTGCACGATTTACCTGCCTTTTGCCCCAGCGTCTCTCGCTGTTACGACTACACTACTCGAATACAACATTGTATCTGTTTTCGAAATGTTCATGAAGAATACTTTGAAGAACAGGAGACTGGGTTCTCACTAACACTTTCGCATTGTACCCACTATCACTCGGGAAGTCAGACGTTTGCACGATTTACCTGCCTTTTGCCCCAGCATCTCTCGCTATTGCGAGTATTCGATTACAACATTGTATCTGTTTTTGAAATGTTCATGAAGAAAACTTCGAAATACAGGATACTAGGTTCTTACTAACACTTTCGCATTGTCCCCACTCCCACTCAGAAAAACAGACGTGTGCACGATTTACCTGCCTTTTTGTCCCACCGTCTCTCGCTGTTGCGACTACTCGAATACAACATTGTAACTGTTTTTGAAATGTTCATGAAGATTACTTTGAAATACAGAACGCTGTGTTCTTACCAACACTTTCGCATTGTCCCCACTATCACTCGGGAAGACAGACGTTTGCACGATTTACCTGCCTTTTGCCCCAGCGTCTCTCGCTGTTACGACTACACTACTCGAATACAACATTGTATCTGTTTTCGAAATGTTCATGAAGAATACTTTGAAGAACAGGAGACTGGGTTCTCACTAACACTTTCGCATTGTACCCACTATCACTCGGGAAGTCAGACGTTTGCACGATTTACCTGCCTTTTGCCCCAGCATCTCTCGCTGTTGCGACTACTCGATTACAACATTGTATCTGTTTTTGAAATGTTCATGAAGAATACTTCAAAATACAGGAGACTGGGTTCTTACTAACACTTTCGCATTGTCCCCACTATCACTCGGGAAGACAGACGTTTGCACGATTTACCTGCCTTTTGCCCCAGCGTCTCTCGCTGTTGCGACTACTCGAATACAACATTGTATCTGTTTTTAAAAGGTTCATGAAGAATATTTTGAAATACAGGAGACTAGGTTCTTACTAACACTTTCGCATTGTTCCCACTCCCACTCGGGAAGACATACGTTTGCACGATTTACCTGCCTTTTGCCCCAGCGTCTCTCGCTGTTACGACTACACTACTCGAATACAACATTGTATCTGTTTTCGAAATGTTCATGAAGAATACTTTGAAGAACAGGAGACTGGGTTCTCACTAACACTTTCGCATTGTACCCACTATCACTCGGGAAGTCAGACGTTTGCACGATTTACCTGCCTTTTGCCCCAGCATCTCTCGCTATTGCGAGTATTCGATTACAACATTGTATCTGTTTTTGAAATGTTCATGAAGAAAACTTCGAAATACAGGATACTAGGTTCTTACTAACACTTTCGCATTGTCCCCACTCCCACTCAGAAAAACAGACGTGTGCACGATTTACCTGCCTTTTTGTCCCACCGTCTCTTGCTGTTGCGACTACTCGAATACAACATTGTAACTGTTTTTGAAATGTTCATGAAGATTACTTTGAAATACAGAACGCTGTGTTCTTACCAACACTTTCGCATTGTCCCCACTATCACTCGGAAAGACAGACGTGTGCACGATTTACCTGCCTTTTGCCCCAGCGTCTCTCGCTGTTGCGACTACTCGAATAAAACATTGTATCTGTTTTTGAGATGTTCATGAAGAATATTTTGAAATACAGAAGACTGGGTTCTTACTAACACTTTCGCATTGTCCCCACTCCCACTCGAAAAGACAGACATGTGCACGATTTACCTGCCTTTTGTCCCAGCGTCTCTCGCTGTTGCGACTACTCGATTAACACATTGTATCTGTTTTTGAAATGTTCATGAAGAATACTTTGAAAAACAGGAGACTGGGTTCTTACTAACACTTTCGCATTGTTCCCACTCCCACTCGGGAAGACATACGTTTGCACGATTTACCTGCCTTTTGCCCCAGCGTCTCTCGCTGTTACGACTACACTACTCGAATACAACATTGTATCTGTTTTCGAAATGTTCATGAAGAATACTTTGAAATACAAGAGACTGGGTTCTTACTAACACTTTCGCATTGTCCCCACTATCACTCGGGAAGACAGACGTTTGCACGATTTACCTGCCTTTTGCCCCAGCGTCTCTCGCTGTTGCGACTACTCGAATACAACATTGTATCTGTTTTTTTAAAAGGTTCATGAAGATTATTTTGAAATACAAGAGACTGGGTTCTTACTAACACTTTCGCATTGTTCCCACTCCCACTCGGGAAGACAGACGTTTGCCGTTTGCACGATTTACCTGCCTTTTTGTCCCACCGTCTCTCGCTGTTGCGACTACTCGAATACAACATTGTATCTGTTTTTGAAATGTTCATGAAAAATACTTTGAATTACAGGAGACTGGGTTCTTACTAACACTTTCGCATTGTCCCCACTATCACTCGGGAAGACAGACGTGTGCACGATTTACCTGCCTTTTGCCCCAGCGTCTCTCGCTGTTGCGACTACTCGAATAAAACATTGTATCTGTTTTTGAGATGTTCATGAAGAATATTTTGAAATACAGAAGACTGGGTTCTTACTAACACTTTCGCTTTTTCCCACTCCCACTCGAAAAGACAGACATGTGCACGATTTACCTGCCTTTTGTCCCAGCGTCTCTCGCTGTTGCGACTACTCGATTACAACATTGTATCTGTTTTTGAAATGTTCATGAAGATTACTTTGAAGAACAGGAGACTGGGTTCTCACTAACACTTTCGCATTGTACCCACTATCACTAGGGAAGACAGACGTTTGCACGATTTACCTGCCTTTTGCCCCAGCATCTCTCGCTGTTGCGAGTATTCGATTACGACATTGTATCTGTTTTTGAAATGTGCATGAAGAAAACTTCGAAATACAGGAGACTAGGTTCTTACTAACACTTTCGCATTGTCCCCACTCCCACTCAGAAAAACAGACGTGTGCACGATTTACCTGCCTTTTTGTCCCACCGTCTCTCGCTGTTGCGACTACTCGAATACAACATTGTATCTGTTTTTGAAATGTTCATGAAGAGTACTTCAAAATACAGGAGACAGGGTTCTTACTAACACTTTCGCATTGTCCCCACTATCACTCGGGAAGACAGACGTTTGCACGATTTACCTGCCTTTTTGTCCCACCGTCTCTCGCTGTTACGACTACTCGATTACAACATTGTATCTGTTTTTGAAATGTTCATGAAGAGTACTTCAAAATGCAGGAGACAGGGTTCTTACTAACACTTTCGCATTGTCCCCACTATCACTCGGGAAGACAGACGTTTGCACGATTTACCTGCCTTTTGCCCCAGCGTCTCTCGCTGTTGCGACTACTCGAATACAACATTGTATCTGTTTTTAAAAGGTTCATGAAGATTACTTTGAAATACAGGAGACTGGGTTCTTACTAACACTTTCGCATTGTCCCCACTCCCACTCGGAAAAACAGACGTGTGCACGATTTACCTGCCTTTTTGTTCCACCGTCTCTCGCTGTTGCGACTACTCGATTACAACATTGTATCTTCATGAAGATTACTTTAAATACAGAATGCTGGGTTCTAACTAACATTTTCTCATTGCCCCCACTCTCACTCGGCAAGACAGACGTTTGCACGATTTACCTGCCTTTTTGTCCCACCGTCTCTCGCTGTTGCGACTACTCGATTACAACATTGTATCTTCATGAAGATTACTTTAAATACAGAATGCTGGGTTCTAACTAACATTTTCTCATTGCCCCCACTCTCACTGGGCAAGACAGACGTTTGCACGATTTACCTGCCTTTTTGTCCCACCGTCTCTCGCTGTTGCGACTACTCGAATACAACATTGTATCTGTTTTTGAAATGTTCATGAAGATAACTTTGAAATACAGAACGCTGTGTTCTTACTAGCACTTTCGCATTGTCCCACTATCACTCGGGAAGACAGACGTTTGCACGGTTTACCTGCCTTTTTGTCCCACCGTCTCTCGCTGTTGCGACTACTCGAATACAACATTGTATCTGTTTTCGAAGTGTTCATGACGAATACTTTGAAATACAGAAGACTGGGTTCTTACTAACACTTTCGCATTGTCCCCACTATCATTCGGAAAGACAGACGTGTGCACGATTTACCTGCCTTTTGCCCCAGCGTCTCTCGCTGTTGCGACTACTCGAATACAACATTGTATCTGTTTTTAAAAGGTTCATGAAAAATACTTTGAATTACAGAAGACTGGGTTCTTACTAACACTTTCGCATTGTCCCCACTCCCACTCGGAAAGACAGACGTGTGCACGATTTACCTGCCTTTTGTCCCAGCGTCTCTCGCTGTTGCGACTACTCGAATAAAACATTGTATCTGTTTTTGAAATAATCATGAAGAAAACTTTGAAATACAGGAGACTAGGTTCTTACTAACACTTTCGCATTGTCCCCACTCCCACTCAGAAAAACAGACGTGAGCACGATTTACCTGCCTTTTGTCCCAGCGTCTCTCGCTGTTGCGACTACTCGATTACAACATTGTATCTGTTTTTGAAATGTTCATGAAGAATACTTTGAAAAACAGGAGACTGGGTTCTTACTAACACTTTCGCATTGTTCCCACTCCCACTCGGGAAGACATACGTTTGCACGATTTACCTGCCTTTTGCCCCAGCGTCCTTCGCTGTTACGACTACACTACTCGAATACAACATTGTATCTGTTTTCGAAATGTTCATGAAGAATACTTTGAAATACAGGAGACTGGGTTCTAACTAACACTTTCGCATTGTCCCCACTATCACTCGGGAAGACAGACGTTTGCACGATTTACCTGCCTTTTTGTTCCACCGTCTCTCGCTGTTGCGACTACTCGATTACAACATTGTATCTGTTTTTGAAATGTTCATGAAGAATACTTCAAAATACAGGAGACTGGGTTCTTACTAACACTTTCGCATTGTTCCCACTCCCACTCGGGAAGACATACGTTTGCACGATTTACCTGCCTTTTGCCCCAGCGTCCTTCGCTGTTACGACTACACTACTCGAATACAACATTGTATCTGTTTTCGAAATGTTCATGAAGAATACTTTGAAATACAGGAGACTGGGTTCTAACTAACACTTTCGCATTGTCCCCACTATCACTCGGGAAGACAGATGTTTGCACGATTTACCTGCCTTTTTGTTCCACCGTCTCTCGCTGTTGCGACTACTCGATTACAACATTGTATCTGTTTTTGAAATGTTCATGAAGAATACTTCAAAATACAGGAGACTGGGTTCTTACTAACACTTTCGCATTGTCCCCACTATCCCTCGGGAAGACAGACGTTTGCACGATTTACCTGCCTTTTGCCCCAGCGTCTCTCGCTGTTGCGACTACTCGAATACAACATTGTATCTGTTTTTAAAAGGTTCATGAAGAATATTTTGAAATACAAGAGACTGGGTTCTTACTAACACTTTCGCATTGTTCCCACTCCCACTCGGGAAGACAGACGTGTGCACGATTTACCTGCCTTTTGCCCCAGCGTCTCTCGCTGTTGCGACTACTCGAATAAAACATTGTATCTGTTTTTGAGATGTTCATGAAGAATATTTTGAAATACAGAAGACTGGGTTCTTACTAACACTTTCGCTTTTTCCCACTCCCACTCGAAAAGACAGACATGTGCACGATTTACCTGCCTTTTGTCCCAGCGTCTCTCGCTGTTGCGACTACTCGATTACAACATTGTATCTGTTTTTGAAATGTTCATGAAGATTACTTTAAATACAGAATGCTGGGTTCTAACTAACATTTTCTCATTGCCCCCACTCTCACTCGGCAAGACAGACGTTTGCACGATTTACCTGCCTTTTTGTCCCACCGTCTCTCGCTGTTGCGAGTATTCGATTACGACATTGTATCTGTTTTTGAAATGTGCATGAAGAAAACTTCGAAATACAGGAGACTAGGTTCTTACTAACACTTTCGCATTGTCCCCACTCCCACTCAGAAAAACAGACGTGTGCACGATTTACCTGCCTTTTTGTCCCACCGTCTCTCGCTGTTGCGACTACTCGAATACAACATTGTATCTGTTTTTGAAATGTTCATGAAGAGTACTTCAAAATACAGGAGACAGGGTTCTTACTAACACTTTCGCATTGTCCCCACTATCACTCGGGAAGACAGACGTTTGCACGATTTACCTGCCTTTTTGTCCCACCGTCTCTCGCTGTTACGACTACTCGAATACAACATTGTATCTGTTTTTAAAAGGTTCATGAAAAATACTTTGAATTACAGAAGACTGGGTTCTTACTAACACTTTCGCATTGTCCCCACTCCCACTCGGAAAGACAGACGTGTGCACGATTTACCTGCCTTTTGTCCCAGCGTCTCTCGCTGTTGCGACTACTCGAATAAAACATTGTATCTGTTTTTGAAATAATCATGAAGAAAACTTTGAAATACAGGAGACTAGGTTCTTACTAACACTTTCGCATTGTCCCCACTCCCACTCAGAAAAACAGACGTGAGCACGATTTACCTGCCTTTTGTCCCAGCGTCTCTCGCTGTTGCGACTACTCGATTACAACATTGTATCTGTTTTTGAAATGTTCATGAAGAATACTTTGAAAAACAGGAGACTGGGTTCTTACTAACACTTTCGCATTGTTCCCACTCCCACTCGGGAAGACATACGTTTGCACGATTTACCTGCCTTTTGCCCCAGCGTCCTTCGCTGTTACGACTACACTACTCGAATACAACATTGTATCTGTTTTCGAAATGTTCATGAAGAATACTTTGAAATACAGGAGACTGGGTTCTAACTAACACTTTCGCATTGTCCCCACTATCACTCGGGAAGACAGACGTTTGCACGATTTACCTGCCTTTTTGTTCCACCGTCTCTCGCTGTTGCGACTACTCGATTACAACATTGTATCTGTTTTTGAAATGTTCATGAAGAATACTTCAAAATACAGGAGACTGGGTTCTTACTAACACTTTCGCATTGTTCCCACTCCCACTCGGGAAGACATACGTTTGCACGATTTACCTGCCTTTTGCCCCAGCGTCCTTCGCTGTTACGACTACACTACTCGAATACAACATTGTATCTGTTTTCGAAATGTTCATGAAGAATACTTTGAAATACAGGAGACTGGGTTCTAACTAACACTTTCGCATTGTCCCCACTATCACTCGGGAAGACAGATGTTTGCACGATTTACCTGCCTTTTTGTTCCACCGTCTCTCGCTGTTGCGACTACTCGATTACAACATTGTATCTGTTTTTGAAATGTTCATGAAGAATACTTCAAAATACAGGAGACTGGGTTCTTACTAACACTTTCGCATTGTCCCCACTATCCCTCGGGAAGACAGACGTTTGCACGATTTACCTGCCTTTTGCCCCAGCGTCTCTCGCTGTTGCGACTACTCGAATACAACATTGTATCTGTTTTTAAAAGGTTCATGAAGAATATTTTGAAATACAAGAGACTGGGTTCTTACTAACACTTTCGCATTGTTCCCACTCCCACTCGGGAAGACAGACGTGTGCACGATTTACCTGCCTTTTGCCCCAGCGTCTCTCGCTGTTGCGACTACTCGAATAAAACATTGTATCTGTTTTTGAGATGTTCATGAAGAATATTTTGAAATACAGAAGACTGGGTTCTTACTAACACTTTCGCTTTTTCCCACTCCCACTCGAAAAGACAGACGTGTGCACGATTTACCTGCCTTTTTGTCCCACCGTCTCTCGCTGTTGCGACTACTCGAATACAACATTGTATCTGTTTTTGAAATGTTCATGAAGAAAACTTTGAAAAACAGGAGACTGGGTTCTTACTAACACTTTCGCATTGTCCCCAATATCACTCGGGATGACAGACGTTTGCACGATTTACCTGCCTTTTTGTCCCACCGTCTCTCGCTGTTACGACTACTCGATTACAACATTGTATCTGTTTTTGAAATGTTCATGAAGAGTACTTCAAAATACAGGAGACAGGGTTCTTACTAACACTTTCGCATTGTCCCCACTATCACTCGGGAAGACAGACGTTTGCACGATTTACCTGCCTTTTGCCCCAGCGTCTCTCGCTGTTGCGACTACTCGAATACTCATTGTATCTGTTTTTAAAAGGTTCATGAAGATTACTTTGAAATACAGGAGACTGGGTTCTTACTAACACTTTCGCATTGTCCCCACTCCCACTCGGAAAAACAGACGTGTGCACGATTTACCTGCCTTTTTGTTCCACCGTCTCTCGCTGTTGCGACTACTCGATTACAACATTGTATCTTCATGAAGATTACTTTAAATACAGAATGCTGGGTTCTAACTAACATTTTCTCATTGCCCCCACTCTCACTCGGCAAGACAGACGTTTGCACGATTTACCTGCCTTTTTGTCCCACCGTCTCTCGCTGTTGCGACTACTCGATTACAACATTGTATCTTCATGAAGATTACTTTAAATACAGAATGCTGGGTTCTAACTAACATTTTCTCATTGCCCCCACTCTCACTGGGCAAGACAGACGTTTGCACGATTTACCTGCCTTTTTGTCCCACCGTCTATCGCTGTTGCGACTACTCGAATACAACATTGTATATGTTTTTGAAATGTTCATGAAGATAACTTTGAAATACAGAACGCTGTGTTCTTACTAGCACTTTCGCATTGTCCCACTATCACTCGGGAAGACAGACGTTTGCACGATTTACCTGCCTTTTGCCCCAGCGTCTCTCGCTGTTGCGACTACTCGAATACAACATTGTATCTGTTTTTAACATGTTCATGACGAATACTTTGAAATACAGAAGACTGGGTTCTTACTAACACTTTCGCATTGTCCCCACTATCATTCGGAAAGACAGACGTGTGCACGATTTACCTGCCTTTTGCCCCAGCGTCTCTCGCTGTTGCGACTACTCGAATACAACATTGTATCTGTTTTTAAAAGGTTCATGAAGAATACTTTGAATTACAGAAGACTGGGTTCTTACTAACACTTTCGCATTGTCCCCACTCCCACTCGGAAAGACAGACGTGTGCACGATTTACCTGCCTTTTGTCCCAGCGTCTCTCGCTGTTGCGACTACTCGAATAAAACATTGTATCTGTTTTTGAAATAATCATGAAGAAAACTTTGAAATACAGGAGACTAGGTTCTTACTAACACTTTCGCATTGTCCCCACTCCCACTCAGAAAAACAGACGTGTGCACGATTTACCTGCCTTTTGTCCCAGCGTCTCTCGCTGTTGCGACTACTCGATTACAACATTGTATCTGTTTTTGAAATGTTCATGAAGAATACTTTGAAAAACAGGAGACTGGGTTCTTACTAACACTTTCGCATTGTTCCCACTCCCACTCGGGAAGACATACGTTTGCACGATTTACCTGCCTTTTGCCCCAGCGTCTCTCGCTGTTGCGACTACTCGATTACAACATTGTATCTTCATGAAGATTACTTTAAATACAGAATGCTGGGTTCTAACTAACATTTTCTCATTGCCCCCACTCTCACTCGGCAAGACAGACGTTTGCACGATTTACCTGCCTTTTTGTCCCACCGTCTCTCGCTGTTGCGACTACTCGATTACAACATTGTATCTTCATGAAGATTACTTTAAATACAGAATGCTGGGTTCTAACTAACATTTTCTCATTGCCCCCACTCTCACTGGGCAAGACAGACGTTTGCACGATTTACCTGCCTTTTTGTCCCACCGTCTATCGCTGTTGCGACTACTCGAATACAACATTGTATCTGTTTTTGAAATGTTCATGAAGATAACTTTGAAATACAGAACGCTGTGTTTTTACTAGCACTTTCGCATTGTCCCACTATCACTCGGGAAGACAGACGTTTGCACGATTTACCTGCCTTTTGCCCCAGCGTCTCTCGCTGTTGCGACTACTCGAATACAACATTGTATCTGTTTTTAACATGTTCATGACGAATACTTTGAAATACAGAAGACTGGGTTCTTACTAACACTTTCGCATTGTCCCCACTATCATTCGGAAAGACAGACGTGTGCACGATTTACCTGCCTTTTGCCCCAGCGTCTCTCGCTGTTGCGACTACTCGAATACAACATTGTATCTGTTTTTAAAAGGTTCATGAAGAATACTTTGAATTACAGAAGACTGGGTTCTTACTAACACTTTCGCATTGTCCCCACTCCCACTCGGAAAGACAGACGTGTGCACGATTTACCTGCCTTTTGTCCCAGCGTCTCTCGCTGTTGCGACTACTCGAATAAAACATTGTATCTGTTTTTGAAATAATCATGAAGAAAACTTTGAAATACAGGAGACTAGGTTCTTACTAACACTTTCGCATTGTCCCCACTCCCACTCAGAAAAACAGACGTGTGCACGATTTACCTGCCTTTTGTCCCAGCGTCTCTCGCTGTTGCGACTACTCGATTACAACATTGTATCTGTTTTTGAAATGTTCATGAAGAATACTTTGAAAAACAGGAGACTGGGTTCTTACTAACACTTTCGCATTGTTCCCACTCCCACTCGGGAAGACATACGTTTGCACGATTTACCTGCCTTTTGCCCCAGCGTCTCTCGCTGTTACGACTACACTACTCGAATACAACATTGTATCTGTTTTCGAAATGTTCATGAAGAATACTTTGAAATACAGGAGACTGGGTTCTTACTAACACTTTCGCATTGTCCCCACTATCACTCGGGAAGACAGACGTTTGCACGATTTACCTGCCTTTTTGTTCCACCGTCTCTCGCTGTTGCGACTACTCGATTACAACATTGTATCTGTTTTTGAAATGTTCATGAAGAGTACTTCAAAATACAGGAGACAGGGTTCTTACTAACACTTTCGCATTGTCCCCACTCCCACTCGGAAAAACAGACGTGTGCACGATTTACCTGCCTTTTTGTTCCACCGTCTCTCGCTGTTGCGACTACTCGATTACAACATTGTATCTTCATGAAGATTACTTTAAATACAGAATGCTGGGTTCTAACTAACATTTTCTCATTGCCCCCACTCTCACTCGGCAAGACAGACGTTTGCACGATTTACCTGCCTTTTTGTCCCACCGTCTCTCGCTGTTGCGACTACTCGATTACAACATTGTATCTTCATGAAGATTACTTTAAATACAGAATGCTGGGTTCTAACTAACATTTTCTCATTGCCCCCACTCTCACTGGGCAAGACAGACGTTTGCACGATTTACCTGCCTTTTTGTCCCACCGTCTATCGCTGTTGCGACTACTCGAATACAACATTGTATATGTTTTTGAAATGTTCATGAAGATAACTTTGAAATACAGAACGCTGTGTTCTTACTAGCACTTTCGCATTGTCCCACTATCACTCGGGAAGACAGACGTTTGCACGATTTACCTGCCTTTTGCCCCAGCGTCTCTCGCTGTTGCGACTACTCGAATACAACATTGTATCTGTTTTTAACATGTTCATGACGAATACTTTGAAATACAGAAGACTGGGTTCTTACTAACACTTTCGCATTGTCCCCACTATCATTCGGAAAGACAGACGTGTGCACGATTTACCTGCCTTTTGCCCCAGCGTCTCTCGCTGTTGCGACTACTCGAATACAACATTGTATCTGTTTTTAAAAGGTTCATGAAGAATACTTTGAATTACAGAAGACTGGGTTCTTACTAACACTTTCGCATTGTCCCCACTCCCACTCGGAAAGACAGACGTGTGCACGATTTACCTGCCTTTTGTCCCAGCGTCTCTCGCTGTTGCGACTACTCGAATAAAACATTGTATCTGTTTTTGAAATAATCATGAAGAAAACTTTGAAATACAGGAGACTAGGTTCTTACTAACACTTTCGCATTGTCCCCACTCCCACTCAGAAAAACAGACGTGTGCACGATTTACCTGCCTTTTGTCCCAGCGTCTCTCGCTGTTGCGACTACTCGATTACAACATTGTATCTGTTTTTGAAATGTTCATGAAGAATACTTTGAAAAACAGGAGACTGGGTTCTTACTAACACTTTCGCATTGTTCCCACTCCCACTCGGGAAGACATACGTTTGCACGATTTACCTGCCTTTTGCCCCAGCGTCTCTCGCTGTTGCGACTACTCGATTACAACATTGTATCTTCATGAAGATTACTTTAAATACAGAATGCTGGGTTCTAACTAACATTTTCTCATTGCCCCCACTCTCACTCGGCAAGACAGACGTTTGCACGATTTACCTGCCTTTTTGTCCCACCGTCTCTCGCTGTTGCGACTACTCGATTACAACATTGTATCTTCATGAAGATTACTTTAAATACAGAATGCTGGGTTCTAACTAACATTTTCTCATTGCCCCCACTCTCACTGGGCAAGACAGACGTTTGCACGATTTACCTGCCTTTTTGTCCCACCGTCTATCGCTGTTGCGACTACTCGAATACAACATTGTATCTGTTTTTGAAATGTTCATGAAGATAACTTTGAAATACAGAACGCTGTGTTCTTACTAGCACTTTCGCATTGTCCCACTATCACTCGGGAAGACAGACGTTTGCACGATTTACCTGCCTTTTGCCCCAGCGTCTCTCGCTGTTGCGACTACTCGAATACAACATTGTATCTGTTTTTAACATGTTCATGACGAATACTTTGAAATACAGAAGACTGGGTTCTTACTAACACTTTCGCATTGTCCCCACTATCATTCGGAAAGACAGACGTGTGCACGATTTACCTGCCTTTTGCCCCAGCGTCTCTCGCTGTTGCGACTACTCGAATACAACATTGTATCTGTTTTTAAAAGGTTCATGAAGAATACTTTGAATTACAGAAGACTGGGTTCTTACTAACACTTTCGCATTGTCCCCACTCCCACTCGGAAAGACAGACGTGTGCACGATTTACCTGCCTTTTGTCCCAGCGTCTCTCGCTGTTGCGACTACTCGAATAAAACATTGTATCTGTTTTTGAAATAATCATGAAGAAAACTTTGAAATACAGGAGACTAGGTTCTTACTAACACTTTCGCATTGTCCCCACTCCCACTCAGAAAAACAGACGTGTGCACGATTTACCTGCCTTTTGTCCCAGCGTCTCTCGCTGTTGCGACTACTCGATTACAACATTGTATCTGTTTTTGAAATGTTCATGAAGAATACTTTGAAAAACAGGAGACTGGGTTCTTACTAACACTTTCGCATTGTTCCCACTCCCACTCGGGAAGACATACGTTTGCACGATTTACCTGCCTTTTGCCCCAGCGTCTCTCGCTGTTGCGACTACTCGATTACAACATTGTATCTTCATGAAGATTACTTTAAATACAGAATGCTGGGTTCTAACTAACATTTTCTCATTGCCCCCACTCTCACTCGGCAAGACAGACGTTTGCACGATTTACCTGCCTTTTTGTCCCACCGTCTCTCGCTGTTGCGACTACTCGATTACAACATTGTATCTTCATGAAGATTACTTTAAATACAGAATGCTGGGTTCTAACTAACATTTTCTCATTGCCCCCACTCTCACTGGGCAAGACAGACGTTTGCACGATTTACCTGCCTTTTTGTCCCACCGTCTATCGCTGTTGCGACTACTCGAATACAACATTGTATCTGTTTTTGAAATGTTCATGAAGATAACTTTGAAATACAGAACGCTGTGTTCTTACTAGCACTTTCGCATTGTCCCACTATCACTCGGGAAGACAGACGTTTGCACGATTTACCTGCCTTTTGCCCCAGCGTCTCTCGCTGTTGCGACTACTCGAATACAACATTGTATCTGTTTTTAAAAGGTTCATGAAGAATACTTTGAATTACAGAAGACTGGGTTCTTACTAACACTTTCGCATTGTCCCCACTCCCACTCGGAAAGACAGACGTGTGCACGATTTACCTGCCTTTTGTCCCAGCGTCTCTCGCTGTTGCGACTACTCGAATAAAACATTGTATCTGTTTTTGAAATAATCATGAAGAAAACTTTGAAATACAGGAGACTAGGTTCTTACTAACACTTTCGCATTGTCCCCACTCCCACTCAGAAAAACAGACGTGTGCACGATTTACCTGCCTTTTGTCCCAGCGTCTCTCGCTGTTGCGACTACTCGATTACAACATTGTATCTGTTTTTGAAATGTTCATGAAGAATACTTTGAAAAACAGGAGACTGGGTTCTTACTAACACTTTCGCATTGTTCCCACTCCCACTCGGGAAGACATACGTTTGCACGATTTACCTGCCTTTTGCCCCAGCGTCTCTCGCTGTTACGACTACACTACTCGAATACAACATTGTATCTGTTTTCGAAATGTTCATGAAGAATACTTTGAAATACAGGAGACTGGGTTCTTACTAACACTTTCGCATTGTCCCCACTATCACTCGGGAAGACAGACGTTTGCACGATTTACCTGCCTTTTTGTTCCACCGTCTCTCGCTGTTGCGACTACTCGATTACAACATTGTATCTGTTTTTGAAATGTTCATGAAGAGTACTTCAAAATACAGGAGACAGGGTTCTTACTAACACTTTCGCATTGTCCCCACTATCACTCGGGAAGACAGACGTTTGCACGATTTACCTGCCTTTTTGTCCCACCGTCTCTCGCTGTTACGACTACTCGATTACAACATTGTATCTGTTTTTGAAATGTTCATGAAGAGTACTTCAAAATACAGGAGACAGGGTTCTTACTAACACTTTCGCATTGTCCCCACTATCACTCGGGAAGACAGACGTTTGCACGATTTACCTGCCTTTTGCCCCAGCGTCTCTCGCTGTTGCGACTACTCGAATACAACATTGTATCTGTTTTTAAAAGGTTCATGAAGATTACTTTGAAATACAGGAGACTGGGTTCTTACTAACACTTTCGCATTGTCCCCACTCCCACTCGGAAAAACAGACGTGTGCACGATTTACCTGCCTTTTTGTTCCACCGTCTCTCGCTGTTGCGACTACTCGATTACAACATTGTATCTTCATGAAGATTACTTTAAATACAGAATGCTGGGTTCTAACTAACATTTTCTCATTGCCCCCACTCTCACTCGGCAAGACAGACGTTTGCACGATTTACCTGCCTTTTTGTCCCACCGTCTCTCGCTGTTGCGACTACTCGATTACAACATTGTATCTTCATGAAGATTACTTTAAATACAGAATGCTGGGTTCTAACTAACATTTTCTCATTGCCCCCACTCTCACTGGGCAAGACAGACGTTTGCACGATTTACCTGCCTTTTTGTCCCACCGTCTCTCGCTGTTGCGACTACTCGAATACAACATTGTATCTGTTTTTGAAATGTTCATGAAGATAACTTTGAAATACAGAACGCTGTGTTCTTACTAGCACTTTCGCATTGTCCCACTATCACTCGGGAAGACAGACGTTTGCACGGTTTACCTGCCTTTTTGTCCCACCGTCTCTCGCTGTTGCGACTACTCGAATACAACATTGTATCTGTTTTCGAAGTGTTCATGACGAATACTTTGAAATACAGAAGACTGGGTTCTTACTAACACTTTCGCATTGTCCCCACTATCATTCGGAAAGACAGACGTGTGCACGATTTACCTGCCTTTTGCCCCAGCGTCTCTCGCTGTTGCGACTACTCGAATACAACATTGTATCTGTTTTTAAAAGGTTCATGAAAAATACTTTGAATTACAGAAGACTGGGTTCTTACTAACACTTTCGCATTGTCCCCACTCCCACTCGGAAAGACAGACGTGTGCACGATTTACCTGCCTTTTGTCCCAGCGTCTCTCGCTGTTGCGACTACTCGAATAAAACATTGTATCTGTTTTTGAAATAATCATGAAGAAAACTTTGAAATACAGGAGACTAGGTTCTTACTAACACTTTCGCATTGTCCCCACTCCCACTCAGAAAAACAGACGTGAGCACGATTTACCTGCCTTTTGTCCCAGCGTCTCTCGCTGTTGCGACTACTCGATTACAACATTGTATCTGTTTTTGAAATGTTCATGAAGAATACTTTGAAAAACAGGAGACTGGGTTCTTACTAACACTTTCGCATTGTTCCCACTCCCACTCGGGAAGACATACGTTTGCACGATTTACCTGCCTTTTGCCCCAGCGTCCTTCGCTGTTACGACTACACTACTCGAATACAACATTGTATCTGTTTTCGAAATGTTCATGAAGAATACTTTGAAATACAGGAGACTGGGTTCTAACTAACACTTTCGCATTGTCCCCACTATCACTCGGGAAGACAGACGTTTGCACGATTTACCTGCCTTTTTGTTCCACCGTCTCTCGCTGTTGCGACTACTCGATTACAACATTGTATCTGTTTTTGAAATGTTCATGAAGAATACTTCAAAATACAGGAGACTGGGTTCTTACTAACACTTTCGCATTGTCCCCACTATCCCTCGGGAAGACAGACGTTTGCACGATTTACCTGCCTTTTGCCCCAGCGTCTCTCGCTGTTGCGACTACTCGAATACAACATTGTATCTGTTTTTAAAAGGTTCATGAAGAATATTTTGAAATACAGGAGACTAGGTTCTTACTAACACTTTCGCATTGTCCCCACTCCCACTCAGAAAAACAGACGTGAGCACGATTTACCTGCCTTTTGTCCCAGCGTCTCTCGCTGTTGCGACTACTCGATTACAACATTGTATCTGTTTTTGAAATGTTCATGAAGAATACTTTGAAAAACAGGAGACTGGGTTCTTACTAACACTTTCGCATTGTTCCCACTCCCACTCGGGAAGACATACGTTTGCACGATTTACCTGCCTTTTGCCCCAGCGTCCTTCGCTGTTACGACTACACTACTCGAATACAACATTGTATCTGTTTTCGAAATGTTCATGAAGAATACTTTGAAATACAGGAGACTGGGTTCTAACTAACACTTTCGCATTGTCCCCACTATCACTCGGGAAGACAGATGTTTGCACGATTTACCTGCCTTTTTGTTCCACCGTCTCTCGCTGTTGCGACTACTCGATTACAACATTGTATCTGTTTTTGAAATGTTCATGAAGAATACTTCAAAATACAGGAGACTGGGTTCTTACTAACACTTTCGCATTGTCCCCACTATCCCTCGGGAAGACAGACGTTTGCACGATTTACCTGCCTTTTGCCCCAGCGTCTCTCGCTGTTGCGACTACTCGAATACAACATTGTATCTGTTTTTAAAAGGTTCATGAAGAATATTTTGAAATACAAGAGACTGGGTTCTTACTAACACTTTCGCATTGTTCCCACTCCCACTCGGGAAGACAGACGTTTGCACGATTTACCTGCCTTTTGCCCCAGCGTCTCTCGCTGTTGCGACTACTCGAATAAAACATTGTATCTGTTTTTGAGATGTTCATGAAGAATATTTTGAAATACAGAAGACTGGGTTCTTACTAACACTTTCGCTTTTTCCCACTCCCACTCGAAAAGACAGACATGTGCACGATTTACCTGCCTTTTGTCCCAGCGTCTCTCGCTGTTGCGACTACTCGATTACAACATTGTATCTGTTTTTGAAATGTTCATGAAGATTACTTTGAAGAACAGGAGACTGGGTTCTCACTAACACTTTCGCATTGTACCCACTATCACTAGGGAAGACAGACGTTTGCACGATTTACCTGCCTTTTGCCCCAGCATCTCTCGCTGTTGCGAGTATTCGATTACGACATTGTATCTGTTTTTGAAATGTGCATGAAGAAAACTTCGAAATACAGGAGACTAGGTTCTTACTAACACTTTCGCATTGTCCCCACTCCCACTCAGAAAAACAGACGTGTGCACGATTTACCTGCCTTTTTGTCCCACCGTCTCTCGCTGTTGCGACTACTCGAATACAACATTGTATCTGTTTTTGAAATGTTCATGAAGAAAACTTTGAAAAACAGGAGACTGGGTTCTTACTAACACTTTCGCATTGTCCCCACTATCACTCGGGAAGACAGACGTTTGCACGATTTACCTGCCTTTTTGTCCCACCGTCTCTCGCTGTTACGACTACTCGATTACAACATTGTATCTGTTTTTGAAATGTTCATGAAGAGTACTTCAAAATACAGGAGACAGGGTTCTTACTAACACTTTCGCATTGTCCCCACTATCACTCGGGAAGACAGACGTTTGCACGATTTACCTGCCTTTTGCCCCAGCGTCTCTCGCTGTTGCGACTACTCGAATACTCATTGTATCTGTTTTTAAAAGGTTCATGAAGATTACTTTGAAATACAGGAGACTGGGTTCTTACTAACACTTTCGCATTGTCCCCACTCCCACTCGGAAAAACAGACGTGTGCACGATTTACCTGCCTTTTTGTTCCACCGTCTCTCGCTGTTGCGACTACTCGATTACAACATTGTATCTTCATGAAGATTACTTTAAATACAGAATGCTGGGTTCTAACTAACATTTTCTCATTGCCCCCACTCTCACTCGGCAAGACAGACGTTTGCACGATTTACCTGCCTTTTTGTCCCACCGTCTCTCGCTGTTGCGACTACTCGATTACAACATTGTATCTTCATGAAGATTACTTTAAATACAGAATGCTGGGTTCTAACTAACATTTTCTCATTGCCCCCACTCTCACTGGGCAAGACAGACGTTTGCACGATTTACCTGCCTTTTGCCCCAGCATCTCTCGCTGTTGCGAGTATTCGATTACGACATTGTATCTGTTTTTAAAAGGTTCATGAAGAATATTTTGAAATACAGGAGACTAGGTTCTTACTAACACTTTCGCATTGTCCCCACTCCCACTCAGAAAAACAGACGTGAGCACGATTTACCTGCCTTTTGTCCCAGCGTCTCTCGCTGTTGCGACTACTCGATTACAACATTGTATCTGTTTTTGAAATGTTCATGAAGAATACTTTGAAAAACAGGAGACTGGGTTCTTACTAACACTTTCGCATTGTTCCCACTCCCACTCGGGAAGACATACGTTTGCACGATTTACCTGCCTTTTGCCCCAGCGTCCTTCGCTGTTACGACTACACTACTCGAATACAACATTGTATCTGTTTTCGAAATGTTCATGAAGAATACTTTGAAATACAGGAGACTGGGTTCTAACTAACACTTTCGCATTGTCCCCACTATCACTCGGGAAGACAGATGTTTGCACGATTTACCTGCCTTTTTGTTCCACCGTCTCTCGCTGTTGCGACTACTCGATTACAACATTGTATCTGTTTTTGAAATGTTCATGAAGAATACTTCAAAATACAGGAGACTGGGTTCTTACTAACACTTTCGCATTGTCCCCACTATCCCTCGGGAAGACAGACGTTTGCACGATTTACCTGCCTTTTGCCCCAGCGTCTCTCGCTGTTGCGACTACTCGAATACAACATTGTATCTGTTTTTAAAAGGTTCATGAAGAATATTTTGAAATACAAGAGACTGGGTTCTTACTAACACTTTCGCATTGTTCCCACTCCCACTCGGGAAGACAGACGTTTGCACGATTTACCTGCCTTTTGCCCCAGCGTCTCTCGCTGTTGCGACTACTCGAATAAAACATTGTATCTGTTTTTGAGATGTTCATGAAGAATATTTTGAAATACAGAAGACTGGGTTCTTACTAACACTTTCGCTTTTTCCCACTCCCACTCGAAAAGACAGACATGTGCACGATTTACCTGCCTTTTGTCCCAGCGTCTCTCGCTGTTGCGACTACTCGATTACAACATTGTATCTGTTTTTGAAATGTTCATGAAGATTACTTTGAAGAACAGGAGACTGGGTTCTCACTAACACTTTCGCATTGTACCCACTATCACTAGGGAAGACAGACGTTTGCACGATTTACCTGCCTTTTGCCCCAGCATCTCTCGCTGTTGCGAGTATTCGATTACGACATTGTATCTGTTTTTGAAATGTGCATGAAGAAAACTTCGAAATACAGGAGACTAGGTTCTTACTAACACTTTCGCATTGTCCCCACTCCCACTCAGAAAAACAGACGTGTGCACGATTTACCTGCCTTTTTGTCCCACCGTCTCTCGCTGTTGCGACTACTCGAATACAACATTGTATCTGTTTTTGAAATGTTCATGAAGAAAACTTTGAAAAACAGGAGACTGGGTTCTTACTAACACTTTCGCATTGTCCCCAATATCACTCGGGATGACAGACGTTTGCACGATTTACCTGCCTTTTTGTCCCACCGTCTCTCGCTGTTACGACTACTCGATTACAACATTGTATCTGTTTTTGAAATGTTCATGAAGAGTACTTCAAAATACAGGAGACAGGGTTCTTACTAACACTTTCGCATTGTCCCCACTATCACTCGGGAAGACAGACGTTTGCACGATTTACCTGCCTTTTGCCCCAGCGTCTCTCGCTGTTGCGACTACTCGAATACTCATTGTATCTGTTTTTAAAAGGTTCATGAAGATTACTTTGAAATACAGGAGACTGGGTTCTTACTAACACTTTCGCATTGTCCCCACTCCCACTCGGAAAAACAGACGTGTGCACGATTTACCTGCCTTTTTGTTCCACCGTCTCTCGCTGTTGCGACTACTCGATTACAACATTGTATCTTCATGAAGATTACTTTAAATACAGAATGCTGGGTTCTAACTAACATTTTCTCATTGCCCCCACTCTCACTCGGCAAGACAGACGTTTGCACGATTTACCTGCCTTTTTGTCCCACCGTCTCTCGCTGTTGCGACTACTCGATTACAACATTGTATCTTCATGAAGATTACTTTAAATACAGAATGCTGGGTTCTAACTAACATTTTCTCATTGCCCCCACTCTCACTGGGCAAGACAGACGTTTGCACGATTTACCTGCCTTTTTGTCCCACCGTCTATCGCTGTTGCGACTACTCGAATACAACATTGTATCTGTTTTTGAAATGTTCATGAAGATAACTTTGAAATACAGAACGCTGTGTTCTTACTAGCACTTTCGCATTGTCCCACTATCACTCGGGAAGACAGACGTTTGCACGATTTACCTGCCTTTTGCCCCAGCGTCTCTCGCTGTTGCGACTACTCGAATACAACATTGTATCTGTTTTTAACATGTTCATGACGAATACTTTGAAATACAGAAGACTGGGTTCTTACTAACACTTTCGCATTGTCCCCACTATCATTCGGAAAGACAGACGTGTGCACGATTTACCTGCCTTTTGCCCCAGCGTCTCTCGCTGTTGCGACTACTCGAATACAACATTGTATCTGTTTTTAAAAGGTTCATGAAGAATACTTTGAATTACAGAAGACTGGGTTCTTACTAACACTTTCGCATTGTCCCCACTCCCACTCGGAAAGACAGACGTGTGCACGATTTACCTGCCTTTTGTCCCAGCGTCTCTCGCTGTTGCGACTACTCGAATAAAACATTGTATCTGTTTTTGAAATAATCATGAAGAAAACTTTGAAATACAGGAGACTAGGTTCTTACTAACACTTTCGCATTGTCCCCACTCCCACTCAGAAAAACAGACGTGTGCACGATTTACCTGCCTTTTGTCCCAGCGTCTCTCGCTGTTGCGACTACTTGATTACAACATTGTATCTGTTTTTGAAATGTTCATGAAGAATACTTTGAAAAACAGGAGACTGGGTTCTTACTAACACTTTCGCATTGTTCCCACTCCCACTCGGGAAGACATACGTTTGCACGATTTACCTGCCTTTTGCCCCAGCGTCTCTCGCTGTTGCGACTACTCGATTACAACATTGTATCTTCATGAAGATTACTTTAAATACAGAATGCTGGGTTCTAACTAACATTTTCTCATTGCCCCCACTCTCACTCGGCAAGACAGACGTTTGCACGATTTACCTGCCTTTTTGTCCCACCGTCTCTCGCTGTTGCGACTACTCGATTACAACATTGTATCTTCATGAAGATTACTTTAAATACAGAATGCTGGGTTCTAACTAACATTTTCTCATTGCCCCCACTCTCACTGGGCAAGACAGACGTTTGCACGATTTACCTGCCTTTTTGTCCCACCGTCTATCGCTGTTGCGACTACTCGAATACAACATTGTATCTGTTTTTGAAATGTTCATGAAGATAACTTTGAAATACAGAACGCTGTGTTCTTACTAGCACTTTCGCATTGTCCCACTATCACTCGGGAAGACAGACGTTTGCACGATTTACCTGCCTTTTGCCCCAGCGTCTCTCGCTGTTGCGACTACTCGAATACAACATTGTATCTGTTTTTGAAATGTTCATGAAGATAACTTTGAAATACAGAACGCTGTGTTCTTACTAACACTTTCGCATTGTCCCCACTATCATTCGGAAAGACAGACGTGTGCACGATTTACCTGCCTTTTTGCCCCAGCGTCTCTCGCTGTTGCGACTACTCGAATACAACATTGTATCTGTTTTTAAAAGGTTCATGAAGAATACTTTGAATTACAGAAGACTGGGTTCTTACTAACACTTTCGCATTGTCCCCACTCCCACTCGGAAAGACAGACGTGTGCACGATTTACCTGCCTTTTGTCCCAGCGTCTCTCGCTGTTGCGACTACTCGAATAAAACATTGTATCTGTTTTTGAAATAATCATGAAGAAAACTTTGAAATACAGGAGACTAGGTTCTTACTAACACTTTCGCATTGTCCCCACTCCCACTCAGAAAAACAGACGTGTGCACGATTTACCTGCCTTTTGTCCCAGCGTCTCTCGCTGTTGCGACTACTCGATTACAACATTGTATCTGTTTTTGAAATGTTCATGAAGAATACTTTGAAAAACAGGAGACTGGGTTCTTACTAACACTTTCGCATTGTTCCCACTCCCACTCGGGAAGACATACGTTTGCACGATTTACCTGCCTTTTGCCCCAGCGTCTCTCGCTGTTACGACTACACTACTCGAATACAACATTGTATCTGTTTTCGAAATGTTCATGAAGAATACTTTGAAATACAGGAGACTGGGTTCTTACTAACACTTTCGCATTGTCCCCACTATCACTCGGGAAGACAGACGTTTGCACGATTTACCTGCCTTTTTGTTCCACCGTCTCTCGCTGTTGCGACTACTCGATTACAACATTGTATCTGTTTTTGAAATGTTCATGAAGAATACTTCAAAATACAGGAGACTGGGTTCTTACTAACACTTTCGCATTGTCCCCACTATCACTCGGGAAGACAGACGTTTGCACGATTTACCTGCCTTTTGCCCCAGCGTCTCTCGCTGTTGCGACTACTCGAATACAACATTGTATCTGTTTTTAAAAGGTTCATGAAGAATATTTTGAAATACAGGAGACTGGGTTCTTACTAACACTTTCGCATTGTTCCCACTCCCACTCGGGAAGACAGACGTTTGCACGATTTACCTGCCTTTTTGTCCCACCGTCTCTCGCTGTTGCGACTACTCGATTACAACATGGTATCTGTTTTTGAAATGTTCATGAAAAATACTTTGAATTACAGGAGACTGGGTTCTTACTAACACTTTCGCATTGTACCCACTATCACTAGGGAAGACAGACGTTTGCACGATTTACCTGCCTTTTGCCCCAGCATCTCTCGCTGTTGCGAGTATTCGATTACGACATTGTATCTGTTTTTGAAATGTGCATGAAGAAAACTTCGAAATACAGGAGACTAGGTTCTTACTAACACTTTCGCATTGTCCCCACTCCCACTCAGAAAAACAGACGTGTGCACGATTTACCTGCCTTTTTGTCCCACCGTCTCTCGCTGTTGCGACTACTCGAATACAACATTGTATCTGTTTTTGAAATGTTCATGAAGAAAACTTTGAAAAACAGGAGACTGGGTTCTTACTAACACTTTCGCATTGTCCCCAATATCACTCGGGAAGACAGACGTTTGCACGATTTACCTGCCTTTTTGTCCCACCGTCTCTCGCTGTTACGACTACTCGATTACAACATTGTATCTGTTTTTGAAATGTTCATGAAGAGTACTTCAAAATACAGGAGACAGGGTTCTTACTAACACTTTCGCATTGTCCCCACTATCACTCGGGAAGACAGACGTTTGCACGATTTACCTGCCTTTTGCCCCAGCGTCTCTCGCTGTTGCGACTACTCGAATACAACATTGTATCTGTTTTTAAAAGGTTCATGAAGATTACTTTGAAATACAGGAGACTGGGTTCTTACTAACACTTTCGCATTGTCCCCACTCCCACTCGGAAAAACAGACGTGTGCACGATTTACCTGCCTTTTTGTTCCACCGTCTCTCGCTGTTGCGACTACTCGATTACAACATTGTATCTTCATGAAGATTACTTTAAATACAGAATGCTGGGTTCTAACTAACATTTTCTCATTGCCCCCACTCTCACTCGGCAAGACAGACGTTTGCACGATTTACCTGCCTTTTTGTCCCACCGTCTCTCGCTGTTGCGACTACTCGATTACAACATTGTATCTTCATGAAGATTACTTTAAATACAGAATGCTGGGTTCTAACTAACATTTTCTCATTGCCCCCACTCTCACTGGGCAAGACAGACGTTTGCACGATTTACCTGCCTTTTTGTCCCACCGTCTCTCGCTGTTGCGACTACTCGAATACAACATTATATCTTCATGAAGATTACTTTAAATACAGAATGCTGGGTTCTAACTAACATTTTCTCATTGCCCCCACTCTCACTGGGCAAGACAGACGTTTGCACGATTTACCTGCCTTTTTGTCCCACCGTCTCTCGCTGTTGCGACTACTCGAATACAACATTGTATCTGTTTTTAAAAGGTTCATGAAGAATACTTTGAATTACAGAAGACTGGGTTCTTACTAACACTTTCGCATTGTCCCCACTCCCACTCGGAAAGACAGACGTGTACACGATTTACCTGCCTTTTGTCCCAGCGTCTCTCGCTGTTGCGACTACTCGAATAAAACATTGTATCTGTTTTTGAAATAATCATGAAGAAAACTTTGAAATACAGGAGACTAGGTTCTTACTAACACTTTCGCATTGTCCCCACTCCCACTCGGAAAGACAGACGTGTGCACGATTTACCTGCCTTTTGTCCCAGCGTCTCTCGCTGTTGCGACTACTCGAATAAAACATTGTATCTGTTTTTGAAATAATCATGAAGAAAACTTTGAAATACAGGAGACTAGGTTCTTACTAACACTTTCGCATTGTCCCCACTCCCACTCAGAAAAACAGACGTGAGCACGATTTACCTGCCTTTTGTCCCAGCGTCTCTCGCTGTTGCGACTACTCGATTACAACATTGTATCTGTTTTTGAAATGTTCATGAAGAATACTTTGAAAAACAGGAGACTGGGTTCTTACTAACACTTTCGCATTGTTCCCACTCCCACTCGGGAAGACATACGTTTGTACGATTTACCTGCCTTTTGCCCCAGCGTCCTTCGCTGTTACGACTACACTACTCGAATACAACATTGTATCTGTTTTCGAAATGTTCATGAAGAATACTTTGAAATACAGGAGACTGGGTTCTAACTAACACTTTCGCATTGTCCCCACTATCACTCGGGAAGACAGACGTTTGCACGATTTACCTGCCTTTTTGTTCCACCGTCTCTCGCTGTTGCGACTACTCGATTACAACATTGTATCTGTTTTTGAAATGTTCATGAAGAATACTTCAAAATACAGGAGACTGGGTTCTTACTAACACTTTCGCATTGTCCCCACTATCCCTCGGGAAGACAGACGTTTGCACGATTTACCTGCCTTTTGCCCCAGCGTCTCTCGCTGTTGCGACTACTCGAATACAACATTGTATCTGTTTTTAAAAGGTTCATGAAGAATATTTTGAAATACAGGAGACTAGGTTCTTACTAACACTTTCGCATTGTCCCCACTCCCACTCAGAAAAACAGACGTGAGCACGATTTACCTGCCTTTTGTCCCAGCGTCTCTCGCTGTTGCGACTACTCGATTACAACATTGTATCTGTTTTTGAAATGTTCATGAAGAATACTTTGAAAAACAGGAGACTGGGTTCTTACTAACACTTTCGCATTGTTCCCACTCCCACTCGGGAAGACATACGTTTGCACGATTTACCTGCCTTTTGCCCCAGCGTCCTTCGCTGTTACGACTACACTACTCGAATACAACATTGTATCTGTTTTCGAAATGTTCATGAAGAATACTTTGAAATACAGGAGACTGGGTTCTAACTAACACTTTCGCATTGTCCCCACTATCACTCGGGAAGACAGACGTTTGCACGATTTACCTGCCTTTTGTTCCACCGTCTCTCGCTGTTGCGACTACTCGATTACAACATTGTATCTGTTTTTGAAATGTTCATGAAGAATACTTCAAAATACAGGAGACTGGGTTCTTACTAACACTTTCGCATTGTCCCCACTATCCCTCGGGAAGACAGACGTTTGCACGATTTACCTGCCTTTTGCCCCAGCGTCTCTCGCTGTTGCGACTACTCGAATACAACATTGTATCTGTTTTTAAAAGGTTCATGAAGAATATTTTGAAATACAAGAGACTGGGTTCTTACTAACACTTTCGCATTGTTCCCACTCCCACTCGGGAAGACAGACGTGTGCACGATTTACCTGCCTTTTGCCCCAGCGTCTCTCGCTGTTGCGACTACTCGAATAAAACATTGTATCTGTTTTTGAGATGTTCATGAAGAATATTTTGAAATACAGAAGACTGGGTTCTTACTAACACTTTCGCTTTTTCCCACTCCCACTCGAAAAGACAGACATGTGCACGATTTACCTGCCTTTTGTCCCAGCGTCTCTCGCTGTTGCGACTACTCGATTACAACATTGTATCTGTTTTTGAAATGTTCATGAAGATTACTTTGAAGAACAGGAGACTGGGTTCTCACTAACACTTTCGCATTGTACCCACTATCACTAGGGAAGACAGACGTTTGCACGATTTACCTGCCTTTTGCCCCAGCATCTCTCGCTGTTGCGAGTATTCGATTACGACATTGTATCTGTTTTTGAAATGTGCATGAAGAAAACTTCGAAATACAGGAGACTAGGTTCTTACTAACACTTTCGCATTGTCCCCACTCCCACTCAGAAAAACAGACGTGTGCACGATTTACCTGCCTTTTTGTCCCACCGTCTCTCGCTGTTGCGACTACTCGAATACAACATTGTATCTGTTTTTGAAATGTTCATGAAGAAAACTTTGAAAAACAGGAGACTGGGTTCTTACTAACACTTTCGCATTGTCCCCAATATCACTCGGGATGACAGACGTTTGCACGATTTACCTGCCTTTTGCCCCAGCGTCTCTCGCTGTTACGACTACTCGATTACAACATTGTATCTGTTTTTGAAATGTTCATGAAGAGTACTTCAAAATACAGGAGACAGGGTTCTTACTAACACTTTCGCATTGTCCCCACTATCACTCGGGAAGACAGACGTTTGCACGATTTACCTGCCTTTTGCCCCAGCGTCTCTCGCTGTTGCGACTACTCGAATACTCATTGTATCTGTTTTTAAAAGGTTCATGAAGATTACTTTGAAATACAGGAGACTGGGTTCTTACTAACACTTTCGCATTGTCCCCACTCCCACTCGGAAAAACAGACGTGTGCACGATTTACCTGCCTTTTTGTTCCACCGTCTCTCGCTGTTGCGACTACTCGATTACAACATTGTATCTTCATGAAGATTACTTTAAATACAGAATGCTGGGTTCTAACTAACATTTTCTCATTGCCCCCACTCTCACTCGGCAAGACAGACGTTTGCACGATTTACCTGCCTTTTTGTCCCACCGTCTCTCGCTGTTGCGACTACTCGATTACAACATTGTATCTTCATGAAGATTACTTTAAATACAGAATGCTGGGTTCTAACTAACATTTTCTCATTGCCCCCACTCTCACTGGGCAAGACAGACGTTTGCACGATTTACCTGCCTTTTTGTCCCACCGTCTATCGCTGTTGCGACTACTCGAATACAACATTGTATCTGTTTTTGAAATGTTCATGAAGATAACTTTGAAATACAGAACGCTGTGTTCTTACTAGCACTTTCGCATTGTCCCACTATCACTCGGGAAGACAGACGTTTGCACGATTTACCTGCCTTTTGCCCCAGCGTCTCTCGCTGTTGCGACTACTCGAATACAACATTGTATCTGTTTTTAACATGTTCATGACGAATACTTTGAAATACAGAAGACTGGGTTCTTACTAACACTTTCGCATTGTCCCCACTATCATTCGGAAAGACAGACGTGTGCACGATTTACCTGCCTTTTGCCCCAGCGTCTCTCGCTGTTGCGACTACTCGAATACAACATTGTATCTGTTTTTAAAAGGTTCATGAAGAATACTTTGAATTACAGAAGACTGGGTTCTTACTAACACTTTCGCATTGTCCCCACTCCCACTCGGAAAGACAGACGTGTGCACGATTTACCTGCCTTTTGTCCCAGCGTCTCTCGCTGTTGCGACTACTCGAATAAAACATTGTATCTGTTTTTGAAATAATCATGAAGAAAACTTTGAAATACAGGAGACTAGGTTCTTACTAACACTTTCGCATTGTCCCCACTCCCACTCAGAAAAACAGACGTGTGCACGATTTACCTGCCTTTTGTCCCAGCGTCTCTCGCTGTTGCGACTACTCGATTACAACATTGTATCTGTTTTTGAAATGTTCATGAAGAATACTTTGAAAAACAGGAGACTGGGTTCTTACTAACACTTTCGCATTGTTCCCACTCCCACTCGGGAAGACATACGTTTGCACGATTTACCTGCCTTTTGCCCCAGCGTCTCTCGCTGTTACGACTACACTACTCGAATACAACATTGTATCTGTTTTCGAAATGTTCATGAAGAATACTTTGAAATACAGGAGACTGGGTTCTTACTAACACTTTCGCATTGTCCCCACTATCACTCGGGAAGACAGACGTTTGCACGATTTACCTGCCTTTTTGTTCCACCGTCTCTCGCTGTTGCGACTACTCGATTACAACATTGTATCTGTTTTTGAAATGTTCATGAAGAATACTTCAAGATACAGGAGACTGGGTTCTTACTAACACTTTCGCATTGTCCCCACTATCACTCGGGAAGACAGACGTTTGCACGATTTACCTGCCTTTTGCCCCAGCGTCTCTCGCTGTTGCGACTACTCGAATACAACATTGTATCTGTTTTTAAAAGGTTCATGAAGAATATTTTGAAATACAGGAGACTGGGTTCTTACTAACACTTTCGCATTGTTCCCACTCCCACTCGGGAAGACAGACGTTTGCACGATTTACCTGCCTTTTTGTCCCACCGTCTCTCGCTGTTGCGACTACTCGATTACAACATGGTATCTGTTTTTGAAATGTTCATGAAAAATACTTTGAATTACAGGAGACTGGGTTCTTACTAACACTTTCGCATTGTACCCACTATCACTAGGGAAGACAGACGTTTGCACGATTTACCTGCCTTTTGCCCCAGCATCTCTCGCTGTTGCGAGTATTCGATTACGACATTGTATCTGTTTTTGAAATGTGCATGAAGAAAACTTTGAAATACAGGAGACTAGGTTCTTACTAACACTTTCGCATTGTCCCCACTCCCACTCAGAAAAACAGACGTGTGCACGATTTACCTGCCTTTTTGTCCCACCGTCTCTCGCTGTTGCGACTACTCGAATACAACATTGTATCTGTTTTTGAAATGTTCATGAAGAAAACTTTGAAAAACAGGAGACTGGGTTCTTACTAACACTTTCGCATTGTCCCCACTATCACTCGGGAAGACAGACGTTTGCACGATTTACCTGCCTTTTGCCCCAGCGTCTCTCGCTGTTGCGACTACTCGAATACAACATTGTATCTGTTTTTAAAAGGTTCATGAAGATTACTTTGAAATACAGGAGACTGGGTTCTTACTAACACTTTCGCATTGTCCCCACTCCCACTCGGAAAAACAGACGTGTGCACGATTTACCTGCCTTTTTGTTCCACCGTCTCTCGCTGTTGCGACTACTCGATTACAACATTGTATCTTCATGAAGATTACTTTAAATACAGAATGCTGGGTTCTAACTAACATTTTCTCATTGCCCCCACTCTCACTCGGCAAGACAGACGTTTGCACGATTTACCTGCCTTTTTGTCCCACCGTCTCTCGCTGTTGCGACTACTCGATTACAACATTGTATCTTCATGAAGATTACTTTAAATACAGAATGCTGGGTTCTAACTAACATTTTCTCATTGCCCCCACTCTCACTGGGCAAGACAGACGTTTGCACGATTTACCTGCCTTTTTGTCCCACCGTCTCTCGCTGTTGCGACTACTCGAATACAACATTGTATCTGTTTTTGAAATGTTCATGAAGATAACTTTGAAATACAGAACGCTGTGTTCTTACTAGCACTTTCGCATTGTCCCACTATCACTCGGGAAGACAGACGTTTGCACGGTTTACCTGCCTTTTTGTCCCACCGTCTCTCGCTGTTGCGACTACTCGAATACAACATTGTATCTGTTTTCGAAGTGTTCATGACGAATACTTTGAAATACAGGAGACTGGGTTCTTACTAACACTTTCGCATTGTCCCCACTCCCACTCGGAAAGACAGACGTGTGCACGATTTACCTGCCTTTTGCCCCAGCGTCTCTCGCTGTTGCGACTACTCGAATACAACATTGTATCTGTTTTTAAAAGGTTCATGAAGAATACTTTGAATTACAGAAGACTGGGTTCTTACTAACACTTTCGCATTGTCCCCACTCCCACTCGGAAAGACAGACGTGTGCACGATTTACCTGCCTTTTGTCCCAGCGTCTCTCGCTGTTGCGACTACTCGAATAAAACATTGTATCTGTTTTTGAAATAATCATGAAGAAAACTTTGAAATACAGGAGACTAGGTTCTTACTAACACTTTCGCATTGTCCCCACTCCCACTCAGAAAAACAGACGTGTGCACGATTTACCTGCCTTTTGTCCCACCGTCTCTCGCTGTTGCGACTACTCGATTACAACATTGTATCTGTTTTTGAAATGTTCATGAAGAATACTTTGAAAAACAGGAGACTGGGTTCTTACTAACACTTTCGCATTGTTCCCACTCCCACTCGGGAAGACATACGTTTGCACGATTTACCTGCCTTTTGCCCCAGCGTCTCTCGCTGTTACGACTACACTACTCGAATACAACATTGTATCTGTTTTCGAAATGTTCATGAAGAATACTTTGAAATACAGGAGACTGGGTTCTTACTAACACTTTCGCATTGTCCCCACTATCACTCGGGAAGACAGACGTTTGCACGATTTACCTGCCTTTTTGTTCCACCGTCTCTCGCTGTTGCGACTACTCGATTACAACATTGTATCTGTTTTTGAAATGTTCATGAAGAATACTTCAAAATACAGGAGACTGGGTTCTTACTAACACTTTCGCATTGTCCCCACTATCACTCGGGAAGACAGACGTTTGCACGATTTACCTGCCTTTTGCCCCAGCGTCTCTCGCTGTTGCGACTACTCGAATACAACATTGTATCTGTTTTTAAAAGGTTCATGAAGAATATTTTGAAATACAGGAGACTGGGTTCTTACTAACACTTTCGCATTGTTCCCACTCCCACTCGGGAAGACAGACGTTTGCACGATTTACCTGCCTTTTTGTCCCACCGTCTCTCGCTGTTGCGACTACTCGATTACAACATGGTATCTGTTTTTGAAATGTTCATGAAAAATACTTTGAATTACAGGAGACTGGGTTCTTACTAACACTTTCGCATTGTTCCCACTATCACTCGGGAAGACAGACGTGTGCACGATTTACCTGCCTTTTGCCCCAGCGTCTCTCGCTGTTGCGACTACTCGAATAAAACATTGTATCTTTTTTTGAGATGTTCATGAAGAATATTTTGAAATACAGAAGACTGGGTTCTTACTAACACTTTCACATTGTCCCCACTCCCACTCGAAAAGACAGACATGTGCACGATTTACCTGCCTTTTGCCCCAGCGTCTCTCGCTGTTGCGACTACTCGAATAAAACATTGTATCTGTTTTTGAAATGTTCATGAAGAATACTTCAAAATACAGGAGACTGGGTTCTTACTAACACTTTCGCATTGTCCCCACTATCACTCGGGAAGACAGACGTTTGCACGATTTACCTGCCTTTTGTCCCAGCGTCTCTCGCTGTTGCGACTACTCGAATAAAACATTGTATCTGTTTTTGAGATGTTCATGAAGAATATTTTGAAATACAGGAGACTGGGTTCTTACTAACACTTTCGCATTGTCCCCACTCCCACTCGGAAAAACAGACGTGTGCACGATTTACCTGCCTTTTTGTTCCACCGTCTCTCGCTGTTGCGACTACTCGATTACAACATTGTATCTTCATGAAGATTACTTTAAATACAGAATGCTGGGTTCTAACTAACATTTTCTCATTGCCCCCACTCTCACTCGGCAAGACAGACGTTTGCACGATTTACCTGCCTTTTTGTCCCACCGTCTCTTGCTGTTGCGACTACTCGATTACAACATTGTATCTTCATGAAGATTACTTTAAATACAGAATGCTGGGTTCTAACTAACATTTTCTCATTGCCCCCACTCTCACTGGGCAAGACAGACGTTTGCACGATTTACCTGCCTTTTTGTCCCACCGTCTCTCGCTGTTGCGACTACTCGAATACAACATTGTATCTGTTTTTGAAATGTTCATGAAGATAACTTTGAAATACAGAACGCTGTGTTCTTACTAGCACTTTCGCATTGTCCCACTATCACTCGGGAAGACAGACGTTTGCACGGTTTACCTGCCTTTTTGTCCCACCGTCTCTCGCTGTTGCGACTACTCGAATACAACATTGTATCTGTTTTTGAAATGTTCATGACGAATACTTTGAAATACAGAAGACTGGGTTCTTACTAACACTTTCGCATTGTCCCCACTATCATTCGGAAAGACAGACGTGTGCACGATTTACCTGCCTTTTGCCCCAGCGTCTCTCGCTGTTGCGACTACTCGAATACAACATTGTATCTGTTTTTAAAAGGTTCATGAAGAATACTTTGAATTACAGAAGACTGGGTTCTTACTAACACTTTCGCATTGTCCCCACTCCCACTCGGAAAGACAGACGTGTGCACGATTTACCTGCCTTTTGTCCCAGCGTCTCTCGCTGTTGCGACTACTCGAATAAAACATTGTATCTGTTTTTGAAATAATCATGAAGAAAACTTTGAAATACAAGAGACTAGGTTCTTACTAACACTTTCGCATTGTCCCCACTCCCACTCAGAAAAACAGACGTGTGCACGATTTACCTGCCTTTTGTCCCAGCGTCTCTCGCTGTTGCGACTACTCGATTACAACATTGTATCTGTTTTTGAAATGTTCATGAAGAATACTTTGAAAAACAGGAGACTGGGTTCTTACTAACACTTTCGCATTGTTCCCACTCCCACTCGGGAAGACATACGTTTGCACGATTTACCTGCCTTTTGCCCCAGCGTCTCTCGCTGTTACGACTACACTACTCGAATACAACATTGTATCTGTTTTCGAAATGTTCATGAAGATTACTTTGAAATACAGGAGACTGGGTTCTTACTAACACTTTCGCATTGTCCCCACTATCACTCGGGAAGACAGACGTTTGCACGATTTACCTGCCTTTTTGTTCCACCGTCTCTCGCTGTTGCGACTACTCGATTACAACATTGTATCTGTTTTTGAAATGTTCATGAAGAATACTTCAAAATACAGGAGACTGGGTTCTTACTAACACTTTCGCATTGTCCCCACTATCACTCGGGAGTACAGACGTTTGCACGATTTACCTGCCTTTTTGTTCCACCGTCTCTCGCTGTTGCGACTACTCGATTACAACATTGTATCTGTTTTTGAAATGTTCATGAAGAATACTTCAAAATACAGGAGACTGGGTTCTTACTAACACTTTCGCATTGTCCCCACTATCACTCGGGAAGACAGACGTTTGCACGATTTACCTGCCTTTTGCCCCAGCGTCTCTCGCTGTTGCGACTACTCGAATACAACATTGTATCTGTTTTTAAAAGGTTCATGAAGAATATTTTGAAATACAGGAGACTGGGTTCTTACTAACACTTTCGCATTGTTCCCACTCCCACTCGGGAAGACAGACGTTTGCACGATTTACCTGCCTTTTTGTCCCACCGTCTCTCGCTGTTGCGACTACTCGATTACAACATGGTATCTGTTTTTGAAATGTTCATGAAAAATACTTTGAATTACAGGAGACTGGGTTCTTACTAACACTTTCGCATTGTTCCCACTATCACTCGGGAAGACAGACGTGTGCACGATTTACCTGCCTTTTGCCCCAGCGTCTCTCGCTGTTGCGACTACTCGAATAAAACATTGTATCTTTTTTTGAGATGTTCATGAAGAATATTTTGAAATACAGAAGACTGGGTTCTTACTAACACTTTCACATTGTCCCCACTCCCACTCGAAAAGACAGACATGTACACGATTTACCTGCCTTTTGCCCCAGCGTCTCTCGCTGTTGCGACTACTCGAATAAAACATTGTATCTGTTTTTGAGATGTTCATGAAGAATATTTTGAAATACAGGAGACTGGGTTCTTACTAACACTTTCGCATTGTCCCCACTCCCACTCGAAAAGACAGACATGTGCACGATTTACCTGCCTTTTGTCCCAGCGTCTCTCGCTGTTGCGACTACTCGAATAAAACATTGTATCTGTTTTTGAGATGTTCATGAAGAATATTTTGAAATACAGGAGACTGGGTTCTTACTAACACTTTCGCATTGTCCCCACTCCCACTCGAAAAGACAGACATGTGCACGATTTACCTGCCTTTTGTCCCAGCGTCGCTCGCTGTTGCGACTACTCGATTACAACATTGTATCTGTTTCCGAAATGTTCATGAAGAATACTTTGAAATATAGGAGACTGGGTTCTTACTAACACTTTCGCATTGTCCCCACTATCACTCGGGAAGACAGACGTTTGCACGATTTACCTGCCTTTTTGTTCCACCGTCTCTCGCTGTTGCGACTACTCGATTACAACATTGTATCTGTTTTTGAAATGTTCATGAAGAATACTTCAAAATACAGGAGACTGGGTTCTTACTAACACTTTCGCATTGTCCCCACTATCACTCGGGAAGACAGACGTTTGCACGATTTACCTGCCTTTTGTCCCAGCGTCTCTCGCTGTTGCGACTACTCGAATAAAACATTGTATCTGTTTTTGAGATGTTCATGAAGAATATTTTGAAATACAGGAGACTGGGTTCTTACTAACACTTTCGCATTGTCCCCACTCCCACTCGGAAAAACAGACGTGTGCACGATTTACCTGCCTTTTTGTTCCACCGTCTCTCGCTGTTGCGACTACTCGATTACAACATTGTATCTTCATGAAGATTACTTTAAATACAGAATGCTGGGTTCTAACTAACATTTTCTCATTGCCCCCACTCTCACTCGGCAAGACAGACGTTTGCACGATTTACCTGCCTTTTTGTCCCACCGTCTCTTGCTGTTGCGACTACTCGATTACAACATTGTATCTTCATGAAGATTACTTTAAATACAGAATGCTGGGTTCTAACTAACATTTTCTCATTGCCCCCACTCTCACTGGGCAAGACAGACGTTTGCACGATTTACCTGCCTTTTTGTCCCACCGTCTCTCGCTGTTGCGACTACTCGAATACAACATTGTATCTGTTTTTGAAATGTTCATGAAGATAACTTTGAAATACAGAACGCTGTGTTCTTACTAGCACTTTCGCATTGTCCCACTATCACTCGGGAAGACAGACGTTTGCACGGTTTACCTGCCTTTTTGTCCCACCGTCTCTCGCTGTTGCGACTACTCGAATACAACATTGTATCTGTTTTCGAAGTGTTCATGACGAATACTTTGAAATACAGAAGACTGGGTTCTTACTAACACTTTCGCATTGTCCCCACTATCATTCGGAAAGACAGACGTGTGCACGATTTACCTGCCTTTTGCCCCAGCGTATCTCGCTGTTGCGACTACTCGAATACAACATTGTATCTGTTTTTAAAAGGTTCATGAAGAATACTTTGAATTACAGAAGACTGGGTTCTTACTAACACTTTCGCATTGTCCCCACTCCCACTCGGAAAGACAGACGTGTGCACGATTTACCTGCCTTTTGTCCCAGCGTCTCTCGCTGTTGCGACTACTCGAATAAAACATTGTATCTGTTTTTGAAATAATCATGAAGAAAACTTTGAAATACAGGAGACTAGGTTCTTACTAACACTTTCGCATTGTCCCCACTCCCACTCAGAAAAACAGACGTGTGCACGATTTACCTGCCTTTTGTCCCAGCGTCTCTCGCTGTTGCGACTACTCGATTACAACATTGTATCTGTTTTTGAAATGTTCATGAAGAATACTTTGAAAAACAGGAGACTGGGTTCTTACTAACACTTTCGCATTGTTCCCACTCCCACTCGGGAAGACATACGTTTGCACGATTTACCTGCCTTTTGCCCCAGCGTCTCTCGCTGTTACGACTACACTACTCGAATACAACATTGTATCTGTTTTCGAAATGTTCATGAAGAATACTTTGAAATACAGGAGACTGGGTTCTTACTAACACTTTCGCATTGTCCCCACTATCACTCGGGAAGACAGACGTTTGCACGATTTACCTGCCTTTTTGTTCCACCGTCTCTCGCTGTTGCGACTACTCGATTACAACATTGTATCTGTTTTTGAAATGTTCATGAAGAATACTTCAAAATACAGGAGACTGGGTTCTTACTAACACTTTCGCATTGTCCCCACTATCACTCGGGAAGACAGACGTTTGCACGATTTACCTGCCTTTTGCCCCAGCGTCTCTCGCTGTTGCGACTACTCGAATACAACATTGTATCTGTTTTTAAAAGGTTCATGAAGAATATTTTGAAATACAGGAGACTGGGTTCTTACTAACACTTTCGCATTGTTCCCACTCCCACTCGGGAAGACAGACGTTTGCACGATTTACCTGCCTTTTTGTCCCACCGTCTCTCGCTGTTGCGACTACTCGATTACAACATTGTATCTGTTTTCGAAATGTTCATGAAGAATACTTTGAAATACAGGAGACTGGGTTCTTACTAACACTTTCGCATTGTCCCCACTATCACTCGGGAAGACAGACGTTTGCACGATTTACCTGCCTTTTTGTTCCACCGTCTCTCGCTGTTGCGACTACTCGATTACAACATTGTATCTGTTTTTGAAATGTTCATGAAGAATACTTCAAAATACAGGAGACTGGGTTCTTACTAACACTTTCGCATTGTCCCCACTATCACTCGGGAAGACAGACGTTTGCACGATTTACCTGCCTTTTGCCCCAGCGTCTCTCGCTGTTGCGACTACTCGAATACAACATTGTATCTGTTTTTAAAAGGTTCATGAAGAATATTTTGAAATACAGGAGACTGGGTTCTTACTAACACTTTCGCATTGTTCCCACTCCCACTCGGGAAGACAGACGTTTGCACGATTTACCTGCCTTTTTGTCCCACCGTCTCTCGCTGTTGCGACTACTCGATTACAACATGGTATCTGTTTTTGAAATGTTCATGAAAAATACTTTGAATAACAGGAGACTGGGTTCTTACTAACACTTTCGCATTGTTCCCACTATCACTCGGGAAGACAGACGTGTGCACGATTTACCTGCCTTTTGCCCCAGCGTCTCTCGCTGTTGCGACTACTCGAATAAAACATTGTATCTTTTTTTGAGATGTTCATGAAGAATATTTTGAAATACAGAAGACTGGGTTCTTACTAACACTTTCACATTGTCCCCACTCCCACTCGAAAAGACAGACATGTGCACGATTTACCTGCCTTTTGCCCCAGCGTCTCTCGCTGTTGCGACTACTCGAATAAAACATTGTATCTGTTTTTGAGATGTTCATGAAGAATATTTTGAAATACAGGAGACTGGGTTCTTACTAACACTTTCGCATTGTCCCCACTCCCACTCGAAAAGACAGACATGTGCACGATTTACCTGCCTTTTGTCCCAGCGTCTCTCGCTGTTGCGACTATTCGAATAAAACATTGTATCTGTTTTTGAGATGTTCATGAAGAATATTTTGAAATACAGGAGACTGGGTTCTTACTAACACTTTCGCATTGTCCCCACTCCCACTCGAAAAGACAGACATGTGCACGATTTACCTGCCTTTTGTCCCAGCGTCTCTCGCTGTTGCGACTACTCGATTACAACATTGTATCTGTTTCCGAAATGTTCATGAAGAATACTTTGAAATATAGGAGACTGGGTTCTTACTAACACTTTCGCATTGTCCCCACTATCACTCGGGAAGACAGACGTTTGCACGATTTACCTGCCTTTTTGTTCCACCGTCTCTCGCTGTTGCGACTACTCGATTACAACATTGTATCTGTTTTTGAAATGTTCATGAAAAATACTTTGAATTACAGGAGACTGGGTTCTTACTAACACTTTCGCATTGTCCCCACTCCCACTCGAAAAGACAGACATGTGCACGATTTACCTGCCTTTTGTCCCAGCGTCTCTCGCTGTTGCGACTACTCGATTACAACATTGTATCTGTTTCCGAAATGTTCATGAAGAATACTTTGAAATATAGGAGACTGGGTTCTTACTAACACTTTCGCATTGTCCCCACTATCACTCGGGAAGACAGACGTTTGCACGATTTACCTGCCTTTTTGTTCCACCGTCTCTCGCTGTTGCGACTACTCGATTACAACATTGTATCTGTTTTTGAAATGTTCATGAAAAATACTTTGAATTACAGGAGACTGGGTTCTTACTAACACTTTCGCATTGTCCCCACTATCACTCGGGAAGACAGACGTGTGCACGATTTGCCTGCCTTTTGCCCCAGCGTCTCTCGCTGTTGCGACTACTCGAATAAAACATTGTATCTGTTTTTGAGATGTTCATGAAGAATATTTTGAAATACAGGAGACTGGGTTCTTACTAACACTTTCGCATTGTCCCCACTCCCACTCGAAAAGACAGACATGTGCACGATTTACCTGCCTTTTGTCCCAGCGTCTCTCGCTGTTGCGACTACTCGATTACAACATTGTATCTGTTTTTGAAATGTTCATGAAGAATACTTTGAAAAACAGGAGACTGGGTTCTTACTAACACTTTCGCATTGTTCCCACTCCCACTCGGGAAGACAGACGTTTGCACGATTTACCTGCCTTTTTGTTCCACCGTCTCTCGCTGTTGCGACTACTCGATTACAACATTGTATCTGTTTTTGAAATGTTCATGAAGAATACTTCAAAATACAGGAGACTGGGTTCTTACTAACACTTTCGCATTGTCCCCACTATCACTCGGGAAGACAGACGTTTGCACGATTTACCTGCCTTTTGCCCCAGCGTCTCTCGCTGTTGCGACTACTCGAATACAACATTGTATCTGTTTTTAAAAGGTTCATGAAGAATATTTTGAAATACAGGAGACTGGGTTCTTACTAACACTTTCGCATTGTTCCCACTCCCACTCGGGAAGACAGACGTTTGCACGATTTACCTGCCTTTTTGTCCCACCGTCTCTCGCTGTTGCGACTACTCGATTACAACATGGTATCTGTTTTTGAAATGTTCATGAAAAATACTTTTGAATTACAGGAGACGGGGTTCTTACTAACACTTTCACATTGTCCCCACTATCACTCGGGAAGACAGACGTGTGCACGATTTACCTGCCTTTTGCCCCAGCGTCTCTCGCTGTTGCGACTACTCGAATTAGAGAGGGCGCGCAGCGCCCTCTCTCTTGGGTTAAAATAAGGCTCGCGCCAGAATTTTCAAGTAGCGATATCCAAAGGACATGTTAGCAACAATGTGAAGTCTTCCAATTTATGTTAGTTAGATTCGCACGGTTCCATAGGGCAGATCACTAATTGACGGCATCTTTGTATCTTTTCTCCGAAAGAAGTTATGAGCGATCTCGCACTCGCACTAGGCGAAAGGCCAGCGTGTGGGTGGGTGTCGTTTCCAGTCACGCTAGCTGATAGCTAGCCCTCTGCTGGCGGGCGAGCGCGAGAGCACGCGAGAGAGCACGCTGTTTGGAGAGAGACAGATGTACTTTGGTGGCTGCGATCAGTAGGAATTTAGTAAGGGGAGAGAGAAATAGAGAACGAGAGAACGAGAGAACGAGAGAACGAGAGAACGAGAGAACGATATAACGAGAGAAAAGGAGAAAAAGAGAGGAGGGAAGGAGGGAAGGAGAGACGGAGAGAACGAGAGAACGAGAGAACGAGAGAACGAGAGAAGGATAGAAAGAGAGAACGAGAGAACGAGAGAACGAGAGAAAGAGAGAAAGATATAAAAAGAGAACGAGAGAGCTAGAGAACGAGAGAAAGAGAGAAAGGGAGAAGGAGGGAAGGAGGGATGGAGAGAAGAAGAGAAGGATAGAAAGAGAGAACGAGAGAACTAGAGAACGAAAGAAAGAGAGAAAGAGAGAAAGAGATAAAGAGAGAACGAGAGAAAGCGAGAACGATATAACGAGAGAATTAGAGAACGAGAGAAAGAGAGAATGGGAGGAGGAGGGAAGGAGGGAAGGAGAGAAAGAGAGAAAGAGAGAACGAGAAAACGAGAAAACGAGAGAACGAGAGAAAGAGAGAAAGGGAGAAGGAGGGAAGGAGGGATGGAGAGAAGAAGAGAAGGAGAGAAGGAGAGAACTAGAGAAAAAAGAGAAAGAGAGAAAGAGAGAAAGAGAGAAAGAGAGAAAGAGAGAAAGAGAGAAAGAGATAATGAGAGAACGAGAGAAAGAGAAACCGATAGAAAGAGAAAACGAGTGAAAGAGAGAACGATATAACGAGAGAACTAGAGAACGAGAGAAAGAGAGAAAGTGAGAAGGCGGGAAGGAGGGAAGGAAAGAAGGAGAGAACGAGACAACGAGAGAACGAGACAACGAGACAACGAGACAACGAGAGAACGAGAGAACGAGAAAACGAGAGCACGAGAGAACGAGAGAAAGAGAGAACGATATAACGATATAACGAGAGAAATAGAGAACGAGAGAAAGAGAGAAAGAGAGAAGGAGAGAAGGAGGGAAGAAGAGAAGGAGAGACGGAGAGAACGAGAGAACGAGAGAACGAGAGAACGAGAGAACGAGAGAAGGATAGAAAGAGAGAACGAGATAAAGAGAGAACGAGAGAACGAGAGAACGAGAAAACGAGAGAAAGAGAGAACAAGAGAAAGAGAGAACGAAAGAAAGAGAGAACGATATAACTAGAGAACGAGAGAACGAGAGAAAGAGAGAAGGAGGGTGGTAGGAGGGAAGAAGAGAAGGAGAGACGGAGAGACGGAGAAAACGAGAGAACGAGAGAACGAGAAACGAGATAACGAGAGAACGAGAGAACGAGAGAACGAGAGAAAGAGAGAAAGAGAGAAAGAGAGAACGAGAGAAAGAGAGAACTGGAGAACTAGAGAAAAAGAGAAAGGGAGAAGGAGGGAAGGAGGGAAGGAGAGAAGAAGAGAAGGAGACACGCGAGAACGAGAGAACGAGAGAACGAGAGAACGAGAGAACGAGAGAACGAGAGAACGAGAGAACGAGAGAAAGAGAAAACGAAATAACGAGAGAACTAGATAACGAGAGAACGAGAGAACGAGAGAAAGAGAGAAAGGGAGAAGGGGGGAAGGAGGGAAGGAGAGAAGGAGAGACGGAGAGACGGAGAGAACGAGAGAACGAGAGAACGAGAGAACGAGAGAACGAGAGAAAGAGAGAAAGGGAGAAAGTGAGAAGGCGGGAAGGAGGGAAGGAAAGAAGGAGAGAACGAGACAACGAGAGAACGAGACAACGAGACAACGAGACAACGAGAGAACGAGAGAACGAGAAAACGAGAGCACGAGAGAACGAGAGAAAGAGAGAACGATATAACGATATAACGAGAGAAATAGAGAACGAGAGAAAGAGAGAAAGAGAGAAGGAGAGAAAGGGAGAAGGGGGGAAGGAGGGAAGGAGAGAAGGAGAGACGGAGAGACGGAGAGAACGAGAGAACGAGAGAACGAGAGAACGAGAGAACGAGAGAAAGAGAGAACGAGAGAAAGAGAGAAAAGAGAGAAAAGAGAGAACGAGAGAAAGAGAGAAAAGAGAGAAAGGGAGAAAGAGAGAACGAGAGAACGAGAGAACTAGAGAACGAGAGAAAGAGAGAACGAGAGAAAGAGAGAAGGAAAGAAGGAGGGAAGGAAGGAAGGAGGGAAGGAGAGGAGGAGAGGAGGAGAGAAGGGGAGAAGGAGAGAAGGAGGGAAGGAATGGGAGGAGAGAAGGAGGAAAGGAGAGGAGGAGAGAAGGAAAGAAGGAGAGAAGGAGGGAAGGAATGGAAGGAGAGAACGAGAGAACGAGAAAATATCGAATAAATTTGAAATGAAATTGATGAAATAATGAGAGAAGAACATGTTACATGTATGAAGACGAGAGAGAAAATTTCTATGAAATTCAACAAAAGGACATATATTATCTTTTAAAAGTACTTCCGTAAAAAGTGTTGTTTGTGTTAACCTGATTCAAGAAAAGCGCATGCATATATTATTAATTTTCGAAAAATCAAATCGTAAACACCTGAACATGAAAACTAACACAAACTTGCTCTTTCAAAACGTTGAATAATTTTTGAATAATTAATGTTGAATAATTCCATGTTTTATTTTTTTGACATTTTTATACCTGAAACATTGAGTCAAACAACATCACGAATAACATTTTATTTTACTGATAAACCATAAATAATAAACCGCAAAAAACACTAAATAAACAAAACAATCGTATTATTCTGAATGTTACGTGTAACTATTCTATATTCGTTTGAAAGAGCAAGTTTGTGTTAGTTTTCATGTTCAGGTGTTTACGATTTGATTTTTCGAAAATTAATAATATATGCATGCGCTTTTCTTGAATCAGGTTAACACAAACAACACTTTTTACGGAAGTACTTTTAAAAGATAATAAAACATTGTATCTGTTTTTGAGATGTTCATGAAGAATGTTTCGAAACACAGGAGACTGGGTTCTTACTAACACTTTCGCATTGTCCCCACTCCCACTCGAAAAGACAGACATGTGCACGATTTACCTGCCTTTTGTTCCAGCGTCTCTCGCTGTTGCGACTACTCGATTACAACATTGTATCTGTTTTTGAAATGTTCATGAAGAATACTTTGAAAAACAGGAGACTGGGTTCTTACTAACACTTTCGCATTGTTCCCACTCCCACTCGGGAAGACATACGTTTGCACGATTCACCTGCCTTTTGCTCCAGCGTCTCTCGCTGTTACGACTACACTACTCGAATACAACATTGTATCTGTTTTCGAAATGTTCATTAAGAATACTTTGAAATACAGGAGACTGGGTTCTTACTAACACTTTCGCATTGTCCCCACTATCACTCGGGAAGACAGACGTTTGCACGATTTACCTGCCTTTTTGTTCCACCGTCTCTCGCTGTTGCGACTACTCGATTACAACATTGTATCTGTTTTGGAAATGTTCATGAAGAATACTTCAAAATACAGGAGACTGGGTTCTTACTAACACTTTCGCATTGTCCCCACTCCCACTCGAAAAGACAGACATGTGCACGATTTACCTGCCTTTTGTCCCAGCGTCTCTCGCTGTTGCGACTACTCGATTACAATATTGTATCTGTTTTTGAAATGTTCATGAAGAATACTTTGAAAAACAGGAGACTGGGTTCTTACTAACACTTTCGCATTGTCCCCACTCCCACTCGAAAAGACAGACATGTGCACGATCTACCTGCCTTTTGTTCCAGCGTCTCTCGCTGTTGCGACTACTCGATTACAACATTGTATCTGTTTTTGAAATGTTCATGAAGAATACTTTGAAAAACAGGAAACTGGGTTCTTACTAACACTTTCGCATTGTTCCCACTCCCACTCGGGAAGACATACGTTTGCACGATTTACCTGCCTTTTTGTTCCACCGTCTCTCGCTGTTGCGACTACTCGATTACAACATTGTATCTGTTTTTGAAATGTTCATGAAGAATACTTCAAAATACAGGAGACTGGGTTCTTACTAACACTTTCGCATTGTCCCCACTATCACTCGGGAAGACAGACGTTTGCACGATTTACCTGCCTTTTGCCCCAGCGTCTCTCGCTGTTGCGACTACTCGAATACAACATTGTATCTGTTTTAAAAAGGTTCATGAAGAATATTTTGAAATACAGGAGACTGGGTTCTTACTAACACTTTCGCATTGTTCCCACTCCCACTCGGGAAGACAGACGTTTGCACGATTTACCTGCCTTTTTGTCCCACCGTCTCTCGCTGTTGCGACTACTCGATTACAACATGGTATCTGTTTTTGAAATGTTCATGAAAAATACTTTTGAAATACAGGAGACGGGGTTCTTACTAACACTTTCGCATTGTCCCCACTATCACTCGGGAAGACAGACGTGTGCACGATTTACCTGCCTTTTGCCCCAGCGTCTCTCGCTGTTGCGACTACTCGAATAAAACATTGTATCTGTTTTTGAGATGTTCATGAAGAATATTTTGAAATACAGGAGACTGGGTTCTTACTAACATTTTCGCATTGTCCCCACTCCCACTCGAAAAGACAGACATGTGCACGATTTACCTGCCTTTTGTCCCAGCGTCTCTCGCTGTTGCGACTACTCGATTACAACATTGTCTCTGTTTTAGAAATGTTCATGAAGAATACTTTGAAATATAGGAGACTGGGTTTTTACTAACACTTTCGCATTGTCCCCACTATCACTCGGGAAGACAGACGTTTGCACGATTTACCTGCCTTTTTGTTCCACCGTCTCTCGCTGTTGCGACTACTCGATTACAACATTGTATCTGTTTTTGAAATGTTCATGAAGAATACTTCAAAATACAGGAGACTGGGTTCTTACTAACAATTTCGCATTGTCCCCACTATCACTCGGGAAGACAGACGTTTGCACGATTTACCTGCCTTTTGCCCCAGCGTCTCTCGCTGTTGCGACTACTCGAATACAACATTGTATCTGTTTTTAAAAGGTTCATGAAGAATATTTTGAAATACAGGAGACTGGGTTCTTACTAACACTTTCGCATTGTTCCCACTCCCACTCGGGAAGACAGACGTTTGCACGATTTACCTGCCTTTTTGTCCCACCGTCTCTCGCTGTTGCGACTACTCGATTACAACATGGTATCTGTTTTTGAAATGTTCATGAAAAATACTTTTGAATTACAGGAGACGGGGTTCTTACTAACACTTTCGCATTGTCCCCACTATCACTCGGGAAGACAGACGTGTGCACGATTTACCTGCCTTTTGCCCCAGCGTCTCTCGCTGTTGCGACTACTCGAATAAAACATTGTATCTGTTTTTGAGATGTTCATGAAGAATATTTTGAAATACAGGAGACTGGGTTCTTACTAACACTTTCGCATTGTCCCCACTCCCACTCGAAAAGACAGACATGTGCACGATTTACCTGCCTTTTGTCCCAGCGTCTCTCGCTGTTGCGACTACTCGATTACAACATTGTATCTGTTTTTGAAATGTTCATGAAGAATACTTTGAAAAACAGGAGACTGGGTTCTTACTAACACTTTCGCATTGTTCCCACTCCCACTCGGGAAGACATACGTTTGCACGATTTACCTGCCTTTTGCCCCAGCGTCTCTTGCTGTTACGACTACACTACTCGAATACAACATTGTATCTGTTTTCGAAATGTTCATGAAGAATACTTTGAAATACAGGAGACTGGGTTCTTACTAACACTTTCGCATTGTTCCCACTCCCACTCGGGAAGACAGACGTTTGCACGATTTACCTGCCTTTTTGTCCCACCGTCTCTCGCTGTTGCGACTACTCGATTACAACATTGTATCTGTTTTTGAAATGTTCATGAAGAATACTTTGAAAAACAGGAGACTGGGTTCTTACTAACACTTTCGCATTGTCCCCACTCCCACTCGGGAAGACAGACGTTTGCACGATTTACCTGCCTTTTGCCCCAGCGTCTCTCGCTGTTGCGACTACTCGAATACAACATTGTATCTGTTTTTAAAAGGTTCATGAAGAATATTTTGAAATACAGGAGACTGGGTTCTTACTAACACTTTCGCATTGTTCCCACTCCCACTCGGGAAGACAGACGTTTGCACGATTTACCTGCCTTTTTGTCCCACCGTCTCTCGCTGTTGCGACTACTCGATTACAACATGGTATCTGTTTTAAAAAGGTTCATGAAGAATATTTTGAAATACAGGAGACTGGGTTCTTACTAACACTTTCGCATTGTTCCCACTCCCACTCGGGAAGACAGACGTTTGCACGATTTACCTGCCTTTTTGTCCCACCGTCTCTCGCTGTTGCGACTACTCGATTACAACATGGTATCTGTTTTTGAAATGTTCATGAAAAATACTTTTGAATTACAGGAGACGGGGTTCTTACTAACACTTTCGCATTGTCCCCACTATCACTCGGGAAGACAGACGTGTGCACGATTTACCTGCCTTTTGCCCCAGCGTCTCTCGCTGTTGCGACTACTCGAATAAAACATTGTATCTGTTTTTGAGATGTTCATGAAGAATATTTTGAAATACAGGAGACTGGGTTCTTACTAACACTTTCGCACTTGGGTTAAAATAAGGCTCGCGCCAGAATTTTCAAGTAGCGATATCCAAAGGACATGTTAGCAACAATGTGAAGTCTTCCAATTTATGTTAGTTAGATTCGCACGGTTCCATAGGGCAGATCACTAATTGACGGCATCTTTGTATCTTTTCTCCGAAAGAAGTTATGAGCGATCTCGCACTCGCACTAGGCGAAAGGCCAGCGTGTGGGTGGGTGTCGTTTCCAGTCACGCTAGCTGATAGCTAGCCCTCTGCTGGCGGGCGAGCGCGAGAGCACGCGAGAGAGCACGCTGTTTGGAGAGAGACAGATGTACTTTGGTGGCTGCGATCAGTAGGAATTTAGTAAGGGGAGAGAGAAATAGAGAACGAGAGAACGAGAGAACGAGAGAACGAGAGAACGAGAGAACGATATAACGAGAGAAAAGGAGAAAAAGAGAGGAGGGAAGGAGGGAAGGAGAGACGGAGAGAACGAGAGAACGAGAGAACGAGAGAACGAGAGAAGGATAGAAAGAGAGAACGAGAGAACGAGAGAACGAGAGAAAGAGAGAAAGATATAAAAAGAGAACGAGAGAGCTAGAGAACGAGAGAAAGAGAGAAAGGGAGAAGGAGGGAAGGAGGGATGGAGAGAAGAAGAGAAGGATAGAAAGAGAGAACGAGAGAACTAGAGAACGAAAGAAAGAGAGAAAGAGAGAAAGAGATAAAGAGAGAACGAGAGAAAGCGAGAACGATATAACGAGAGAATTAGAGAACGAGAGAAAGAGAGAATGGGAGGAGGAGGGAAGGAGGGAAGGAGAGAAAGAGAGAAAGAGAGAACGAGAAAACGAGAAAACGAGAGAACGAGAGAAAGAGAGAAAGGGAGAAGGAGGGAAGGAGGGATGGAGAGAAGAAGAGAAGGAGAGAAGGAGAGAACTAGAGAAAAAAGAGAAAGAGAGAAAGAGAGAAAGAGAGAAAGAGAGAAAGAGAGAAAGAGAGAAAGAGATAATGAGAGAACGAGAGAAAGAGAAACCGATAGAAAGAGAAAACGAGTGAAAGAGAGAACGATATAACGAGAGAACTAGAGAACGAGAGAAAGAGAGAAAGTGAGAAGGCGGGAAGGAGGGAAGGAAAGAAGGAGAGAACGAGACAACGAGAGAACGAGACAACGAGACAACGAGACAACGAGAGAACGAGAGAACGAGAAAACGAGAGCACGAGAGAACGAGAGAAAGAGAGAACGATATAACGATATAACGAGAGAAATAGAGAACGAGAGAAAGAGAGAAAGAGAGAAGGAGAGAAGGAGGGAAGAAGAGAAGGAGAGACGGAGAGAACGAGAGAACGAGAGAACGAGAGAACGAGAGAACGAGAGAAGGATAGAAAGAGAGAACGAGATAAAGAGAGAACGAGAGAACGAGAGAACGAGAAAACGAGAGAAAGAGAGAACAAGAGAAAGAGAGAACGAAAGAAAGAGAGAACGATATAACTAGAGAACGAGAGAACGAGAGAAAGAGAGAAGGAGGGTGGTAGGAGGGAAGAAGAGAAGGAGAGACGGAGAGACGGAGAAAACGAGAGAACGAGAGAACGAGAAACGAGATAACGAGAGAACGAGAGAACGAGAGAACGAGAGAAAGAGAGAAAGAGAGAAAGAGAGAACGAGAGAAAGAGAGAACTGGAGAACTAGAGAAAAAGAGAAAGGGAGAAGGAGGGAAGGAGGGAAGGAGAGAAGAAGAGAAGGAGACACGCGAGAACGAGAGAACGAGAGAACGAGAGAACGAGAGAACGAGAGAACGAGAGAACGAGAGAACGAGAGAAAGAGAAAACGAAATAACGAGAGAACTAGATAACGAGAGAACGAGAGAACGAGAGAAAGAGAGAAAGGGAGAAGGGGGGAAGGAGGGAAGGAGAGAAGGAGAGACGGAGAGACGGAGAGAACGAGAGAACGAGAGAACGAGAGAACGAGAGAACGAGAGAAAGAGAGAAAGGGAGAAAGTGAGAAGGCGGGAAGGAGGGAAGGAAAGAAGGAGAGAACGAGACAACGAGAGAACGAGACAACGAGACAACGAGACAACGAGAGAACGAGAGAACGAGAAAACGAGAGCACGAGAGAACGAGAGAAAGAGAGAACGATATAACGATATAACGAGAGAAATAGAGAACGAGAGAAAGAGAGAAAGAGAGAAGGAGAGAAAGGGAGAAGGGGGGAAGGAGGGAAGGAGAGAAGGAGAGACGGAGAGACGGAGAGAACGAGAGAACGAGAGAACGAGAGAACGAGAGAACGAGAGAAAGAGAGAACGAGAGAAAGAGAGAAAAGAGAGAAAAGAGAGAACGAGAGAAAGAGAGAAAAGAGAGAAAGGGAGAAAGAGAGAACGAGAGAACGAGAGAACTAGAGAACGAGAGAAAGAGAGAACGAGAGAAAGAGAGAAGGAAAGAAGGAGGGAAGGAAGGAAGGAGGGAAGGAGAGGAGGAGAGGAGGAGAGAAGGGGAGAAGGAGAGAAGGAGGGAAGGAATGGGAGGAGAGAAGGAGGAAAGGAGAGGAGGAGAGAAGGAAAGAAGGAGAGAAGGAGGGAAGGAATGGAAGGAGAGAACGAGAGAACGAGAAAATATCGAATAAATTTGAAATGAAATTGATGAAATAATGAGAGAAGAACATGTTACATGTATGAAGACGAGAGAGAAAATTTCTATGAAATTCAACAAAAGGACATATATTATCTTTTAAAAGTACTTCCGTAAAAAGTGTTGTTTGTGTTAACCTGATTCAAGAAAAGCGCATGCATATATTATTAATTTTCGAAAAATCAAATCGTAAACACCTGAACATGAAAACTAACACAAACTTGCTCTTTCAAAACGTTGAATAATTTTTGAATAATTAATGTTGAATAATTCCATGTTTTATTTTTTTGACATTTTTATACCTGAAACATTGAGTCAAACAACATCACGAATAACATTTTATTTTACTGATAAACCATAAATAATAAACCGCAAAAAACACTAAATAAACAAAACAATCGTATTATTCTGAATGTTACGTGTAACTATTCTATATTCGTTTGAAAGAGCAAGTTTGTGTTAGTTTTCATGTTCAGGTGTTTACGATTTGATTTTTCGAAAATTAATAATATATGCATGCGCTTTTCTTGAATCAGGTTAACACAAACAACACTTTTTACGGAAGTACTTTTAAAAGATAATAAAACATTGTATCTGTTTTTGAGATGTTCATGAAGAATGTTTCGAAACACAGGAGACTGGGTTCTTACTAACACTTTCGCATTGTCCCCACTCCCACTCGAAAAGACAGACATGTGCACGATTTACCTGCCTTTTGTTCCAGCGTCTCTCGCTGTTGCGACTACTCGATTACAACATTGTATCTGTTTTTGAAATGTTCATGAAGAATACTTTGAAAAACAGGAGACTGGGTTCTTACTAACACTTTCGCATTGTTCCCACTCCCACTCGGGAAGACATACGTTTGCACGATTCACCTGCCTTTTGCTCCAGCGTCTCTCGCTGTTACGACTACACTACTCGAATACAACATTGTATCTGTTTTCGAAATGTTCATTAAGAATACTTTGAAATACAGGAGACTGGGTTCTTACTAACACTTTCGCATTGTCCCCACTATCACTCGGGAAGACAGACGTTTGCACGATTTACCTGCCTTTTTGTTCCACCGTCTCTCGCTGTTGCGACTACTCGATTACAACATTGTATCTGTTTTGGAAATGTTCATGAAGAATACTTCAAAATACAGGAGACTGGGTTCTTACTAACACTTTCGCATTGTCCCCACTCCCACTCGAAAAGACAGACATGTGCACGATTTACCTGCCTTTTGTCCCAGCGTCTCTCGCTGTTGCGACTACTCGATTACAATATTGTATCTGTTTTTGAAATGTTCATGAAGAATACTTTGAAAAACAGGAGACTGGGTTCTTACTAACACTTTCGCATTGTCCCCACTCCCACTCGAAAAGACAGACATGTGCACGATCTACCTGCCTTTTGTTCCAGCGTCTCTCGCTGTTGCGACTACTCGATTACAACATTGTATCTGTTTTTGAAATGTTCATGAAGAATACTTTGAAAAACAGGAAACTGGGTTCTTACTAACACTTTCGCATTGTTCCCACTCCCACTCGGGAAGACATACGTTTGCACGATTTACCTGCCTTTTTGTTCCACCGTCTCTCGCTGTTGCGACTACTCGATTACAACATTGTATCTGTTTTTGAAATGTTCATGAAGAATACTTCAAAATACAGGAGACTGGGTTCTTACTAACACTTTCGCATTGTCCCCACTATCACTCGGGAAGACAGACGTTTGCACGATTTACCTGCCTTTTGCCCCAGCGTCTCTCGCTGTTGCGACTACTCGAATACAACATTGTATCTGTTTTAAAAAGGTTCATGAAGAATATTTTGAAATACAGGAGACTGGGTTCTTACTAACACTTTCGCATTGTTCCCACTCCCACTCGGGAAGACAGACGTTTGCACGATTTACCTGCCTTTTTGTCCCACCGTCTCTCGCTGTTGCGACTACTCGATTACAACATGGTATCTGTTTTTGAAATGTTCATGAAAAATACTTTTGAAATACAGGAGACGGGGTTCTTACTAACACTTTCGCATTGTCCCCACTATCACTCGGGAAGACAGACGTGTGCACGATTTACCTGCCTTTTGCCCCAGCGTCTCTCGCTGTTGCGACTACTCGAATAAAACATTGTATCTGTTTTTGAGATGTTCATGAAGAATATTTTGAAATACAGGAGACTGGGTTCTTACTAACATTTTCGCATTGTCCCCACTCCCACTCGAAAAGACAGACATGTGCACGATTTACCTGCCTTTTGTCCCAGCGTCTCTCGCTGTTGCGACTACTCGATTACAACATTGTCTCTGTTTTCGAAATGTTCATGAAGAATACTTTGAAATATAGGAGACTGGGTTTTTACTAACACTTTCGCATTGTCCCCACTATCACTCGGGAAGACAGACGTTTGCACGATTTACCTGCCTTTTTGTTCCACCGTCTCTCGCTGTTGCGACTACTCGATTACAACATTGTATCTGTTTTTGAAATGTTCATGAAGAATACTTCAAAATACAGGAGACTGGGTTCTTACTAACAATTTCGCATTGTCCCCACTATCACTCGGGAAGACAGACGTTTGCACGATTTACCTGCCTTTTGCCCCAGCGTCTCTCGCTGTTGCGACTACTCGAATACAACATTGTATCTGTTTTTAAAAGGTTCATGAAGAATATTTTGAAATACAGGAGACTGGGTTCTTACTAACACTTTCGCATTGTTCCCACTCCCACTCGGGAAGACAGACGTTTGCACGATTTACCTGCCTTTTTGTCCCACCGTCTCTCGCTGTTGCGACTACTCGATTACAACATGGTATCTGTTTTTGAAATGTTCATGAAAAATACTTTTGAATTACAGGAGACGGGGTTCTTACTAACACTTTCGCATTGTCCCCACTATCACTCGGGAAGACAGACGTGTGCACGATTTACCTGCCTTTTGCCCCAGCGTCTCTCGCTGTTGCGACTACTCGAATAAAACATTGTATCTGTTTTTGAGATGTTCATGAAGAATATTTTGAAATACAGGAGACTGGGTTCTTACTAACACTTTCGCATTGTCCCCACTCCCACTCGAAAAGACAGACATGTGCACGATTTACCTGCCTTTTGTCCCAGCGTCTCTCGCTGTTGCGACTACTCGATTACAACATTGTATCTGTTTTTGAAATGTTCATGAAGAATACTTTGAAAAACAGGAGACTGGGTTCTTACTAACACTTTCGCATTGTTCCCACTCCCACTCGGGAAGACATACGTTTGCACGATTTACCTGCCTTTTGCCCCAGCGTCTCTTGCTGTTACGACTACACTACTCGAATACAACATTGTATCTGTTTTCGAAATGTTCATGAAGAATACTTTGAAATACAGGAGACTGGGTTCTTACTAACACTTTCGCATTGTTCCCACTCCCACTCGGGAAGACAGACGTTTGCACGATTTACCTGCCTTTTTGTCCCACCGTCTCTCGCTGTTGCGACTACTCGATTACAACATTGTATCTGTTTTTGAAATGTTCATGAAGAATACTTTGAAAAACAGGAGACTGGGTTCTTACTAACACTTTCGCATTGTCCCCACTCCCACTCGGGAAGACAGACGTTTGCACGATTTACCTGCCTTTTGCCCCAGCGTCTCTCGCTGTTGCGACTACTCGAATACAACATTGTATCTGTTTTTAAAAGGTTCATGAAGAATATTTTGAAATACAGGAGACTGGGTTCTTACTAACACTTTCGCATTGTTCCCACTCCCACTCGGGAAGACAGACGTTTGCACGATTTACCTGCCTTTTTGTCCCACCGTCTCTCGCTGTTGCGACTACTCGATTACAACATGGTATCTGTTTTAAAAAGGTTCATGAAGAATATTTTGAAATACAGGAGACTGGGTTCTTACTAACACTTTCGCATTGTTCCCACTCCCACTCGGGAAGACAGACGTTTGCACGATTTACCTGCCTTTTTGTCCCACCGTCTCTCGCTGTTGCGACTACTCGATTACAACATGGTATCTGTTTTTGAAATGTTCATGAAAAATACTTTTGAATTACAGGAGACGGGGTTCTTACTAACACTTTCGCATTGTCCCCACTATCACTCGGGAAGACAGACGTGTGCACGATTTACCTGCCTTTTGCCCCAGCGTCTCTCGCTGTTGCGACTACTCGAATAAAACATTGTATCTGTTTTTGAGATGTTCATGAAGAATATTTTGAAATACAGGAGACTGGGTTCTTACTAACACTTTCGCATTGTCCCCACTCCCACTCGAAAAGACAGACATGTGCACGATTTACCTGCCTTTTGTCCCAGCGTCTCTCGCTGTTGCGACTACTCGATTACAACATTGTCTCTGTTTTCGAAATGTTCATGAAGAATACTTTGAAATATAGGAGACTGGGTTTTTACTAACACTTTCGCATTGTCCCCACTATCACTCGGGAAGACAGACGTTTGCACGATTTACCTGCCTTTTTGTTCCACCGTCTCTCGCTGTTGCGACTACTCGATTACAACATTGTATCTGTTTTTGAAATGTTCTTGAAGAATACTTCAAAATACAGGAGACTGGGTTCTTACTAACACTTTCGCATTGTTCCCACTCCCACTCGGGAAGACAGACATGTGCACGATTTACCTGCCTTTTGTCCCAGCGTCTCTCGCTGTTGCGACTACTCGATTACAACATTGTATCTGTTTTTGAAATGTTCATGAAGAATACTTTGAAAAACAGGAGACTGGGTTCTTACTAACACTTTCGCATTGTTCCCACTCCCACTCGGGAAGACATACGTTTGCACGATTTACCTGCCTTTTGCCCCAGCGTCTCTTGCTGTTACGACTACACTACTCGAATACAACATTGTATCTGTTTTCGAAATGTTCATGAAGAATACTTTGAAATACAGGAGACTGGGTTCTTACTAACACTTTCGCATTGTTCCCACTCCCACTCGGGAAGACAGACGTTTGCACGATTTACCTGCCTTTTTGTCCCACCGTCTCTCGCTGTTGCGACTACTCGATTACAACATTGTATCTGTTTTTGAAATGTTCATGAAGAATACTTTGAAAAACAGGAGACTGGGTTCTTACTAACACTTTCGCATTGTCCCCACTCCCACTCGGGAAGACAGACGTTTGCACGATTTACCTGCCTTTTGCCCCAGCGTCTCTCGCTGTTGCGACTACTCGAATACAACATTGTATCTGTTTTTAAAAGGTTCATGAAGAATATTTTGAAATACAGGAGACTGGGTTCTTACTAACACTTTCGCATTGTTCCCACTCCCACTCGGGAAGACAGACGTTTGCACGATTTACGATTTACCTGCCTTTTTGTCCCACCGTCTCTCGCTGTTGCGACTACTCGATTACAACATGGTATCTGTTTTAAAAAGGTTCATGAAGAATATTTTGAAATACAGGAGACTGGGTTCTTACTAACACTTTCGCATTGTTCCCACTCCCACTCGGGAAGACAGACGTTTGCACGATTTACCTGCCTTTTTGTCCCACCGTCTCTCGCTGTTGCGACTACTCGATTACAACATGGTATCTGTTTTTGAAATGTTCATGAAAAATACTTTTGAATTACAGGAGACGGGGTTCTTACTAACACTTTCGCATTGTCCCCACTATCACTCGGGAAGACAGACGTGTGCACGATTTACCTGCCTTTTGCCCCAGCGTCTCTCGCTGTTGCGACTACTCGAATAAAACATTGTATCTGTTTTTGAGATGTTCATGAAGAATATTTTGAAATACAGGAGACTGGGTTCTTACTAACACTTTCGCATTGTCCCCACTCCCACTCGAAAAGACAGACATGTGCACGATTTACCTGCCTTTTGTCCCAGCGTCTCTCGCTGTTGCGACTACTCGATTACAACATTGTCTCTGTTTTCGAAATGTTCATGAAGAATACTTTGAAATATAGGAGACTGGGTTTTTACTAACACTTTCGCATTGTCCCCACTATCACTCGGGAAGACAGACGTTTGCACGATTTACCTGCCTTTTTGTTCCACCGTCTCTCGCTGTTGCGACTACTCGATTACAACATTGTATCTGTTTTTGAAATGTTCTTGAAGAATACTTCAAAATACAGGAGACTGGGTTCTTACTAACACTTTCGCATTGTCCCCACTATCACTCGGGAAGACAGACGTTTGCACGATTTACCTGCCTTTTGCCCCAGCGTCTCTCGCTGTTGCGACTACTCGAATACAACATTGTATCTGTTTTTGAAAGGTTCATGAAGAATCTTTTGAAATACAGGAGACTGGGTTCTTACTAACACTTTCGCATTGTTCCCACTCCCACTCGGGAAGACAGACGTTTGCACGATTTACCTGCCTTTTTGTCCCACCGTCTCTCGCTGTTGCGACTACTCGATTACAACATGGTATCTGTTTTTGAAATGTTCATGAAAAATACTTTGAATTACAGGAGACTGGGTTCTTACTAACACTTTCGCATTGTCCCCACTATCACTCGGGAAGACAGACGTGTGCACGATTTACCTGCCTTTTGCCCCAGCGTCTCTCGCTGTTGCGACTACTCGAATAAAACATTGTATCTGTTTTTGAGATGTTCATGAAGAATATTTTGAAATACAGGAGACTGGGTTCTTACTAACACTTTCGCATTGTCCCCACTCCCACTCGAAAAGACAGACATGTGCACGATTTACCTGCCTTTTGTCCCAGCGTCTCTCGCTGTTGCGACTACTCGATTACAACATTGTATCTGTTTTTGAAATGTTCATGAAGAATACTTTAAAAAACAGGAGACTGGGTTCTTACTAACACTTTCGCATTGTTCCCACTCCCACTCGGGAAGACAGACGTTTGCACGATTTACCTGCCTTTTTGTTCCACTGTCTCTCGCTGTTGCGACTACTCGATTACAACATTGTATCTGTTTTTGAAATGTTCATGAAAAATACTTTTGAATTACAGGAGACTGGGTTCTTACTAACACTTTCGCATTGTCCCCACTATCACTCGGGAAGACAGACGTGTGCACGATTTACCTGCCTTTTGCCCCAGCGTCTCTCGCTGTTGCGACTACTCGAATAAAACATTGTATCTGTTTTTGAGATGTTCATGAAGAATATTTTGAAATACAGGAGACTGGGTTCTTACTAACACTTTCGCATTGTCCCCACTCCCACTCGAAAAGACAGACATGTGCACGATTTACCTGCCTTTTGTCCCAGCGTCTCTCGCTGTTGCGACTACTCGATTACAACATTGTCTCTGTTTTCGAAATGTTCATGAAGAATACTTTGAAATATAGGAGACTGGGTTTTTACTAACACTTTCGCATTGTCCCCACTATCACTCGGGAAGACAGACGTTTGCACGATTTACCTGCCTTTTTGTTCCACCGTCTCTCGCTGTTGCGACTACTCGATTACAACATTGTATCTGTTTTTGAAATGTTCTTGAAGAATACTTCAAAATACAGGAGACTGGGTTCTTACTAACACTTTCGCATTGTCCCCACTATCACTCGGGAAGACAGACGTTTGCACGATTTACCTGCCTTTTGCCCCAGCGTCTCTCGCTGTTGCGACTACTCGAATACAACATTGTATCTGTTTTTGAAAGGTTCATGAAGAATCTTTTGAAATACAGGAGACTGGGTTCTTACTAACACTTTCGCATTGTTCCCACTCCCACTCGGGAAGACAGACGTTTGCACGATTTACCTGCCTTTTTGTCCCACCGTCTCTCGCTGTTGCGACTACTCGATTACAACATGGTATCTGTTTTTGAAATGTTCATGAAAAATACTTTGAATTACAGGAGACTGGGTTCTTACTAACACTTTCGCATTGTCCCCACTATCACTCGGGAAGACAGACGTGTGCACGATTTACCTGCCTTTTGCCCCAGCGTCTCTCGCTGTTGCGACTACTCGAATAAAACATTGTATCTGTTTTTGAGATGTTCATGAAGAATATTTTGAAATACAGGAGACTGGGTTCTTACTAACACTTTCGCATTGTCCCCACTCCCACTCGAAAAGACAGACATGTGCACGATTTACCTGCCTTTTGTCCCAGCGTCTCTCGCTGTTGCGACTACTCGATTACAACATTGTATCTGTTTTTGAAATGTTCATGAAGAATACTTTAAAAAACAGGAGACTGGGTTCTTACTAACACTTTCGCATTGTTCCCACTCCCACTCGGGAAGACAGACGTTTGCACGATTTACCTGCCTTTTTGTTCCACTGTCTCTCGCTGTTGCGACTACTCGATTACAACATTGTATCTGTTTTTGAAATGTTCATGAAGAATACTTCAAAATACAGGAGACTGGGTTCTTACTAACACTTTCGCATTGTCCCCACTATCACTCGGGAAGACAGACGTTTGCACGATTTACCTGCCTTTTGCCCCAGCGTCTCTCGCTGTTGCGACTACTCGAATACAACATTGTATCTGTTTTTAAAAGGTTCATGAAGAATATTTTGAAATACAGGAGACTGGGTTCTTACTAACACTGTCGCATTGTTCCCACTCCCACTCGGGAAGACAGACGTTTGCACGATTTACCTGCCTTTTTGTCCCACCGTCTCTCGCTGTTGCGACTACTCGATTACAACATGGTATCTGTTTTTGAAATGTTCATGAAAAATACTTTTGAATTACAGGAGACGGGGTTCTTACTAACACTTTCGCATTGTCCCCACTATCACTCGGGAAGACAGACGTGTGCACGATTTACCTGCCTTTTGCCCCAGCGTCTCTCGCTGTTGCGACTACTCGAATAAAACATTGTATCTGTTTTTGAGATGTTCATGAAGAATATTTTGAAATACAGGAGACTGGGTTCTTACTAACACTTTCGCATTGTCCCCACTCCCACTCGAAAAGACAGACATGTGCACGATTTACCTGCCTTTTGTCCCAGCGTCTCTCGCTGTTGCGACTACTCGATTACAACATTGTATCTGTTTTTGAAATGTTCATGAAGAATACTTTGAAAAACAGGAGACTGGGTTCTTACTAACACTTTCGCATTGTTCCCACTCCCACTCGGGAAGACATACGTTTGCACGATTTACCTGCCTTTTGCCCCAGCGTCTCTTGCTGTTACGACTACACTACTCGAATACAACATTGTATCTGTTTTCGAAATGTTCATGAAGAATACTTTGAAATACAGGAGACTGGGTTCTTACTAACAATTTCGCATTGTCCCCACTATCACTCGGGAAGACAGACGTTTGCACGATTTACCTGCCTTTTTGTTCCACCGTCTCTCGCTGTTGCGACTACTCGATTACAACATTGTATCTGTTTTTGAAATGTTCATGAAGAATACTTCAAAATACAGGAGACTGGGTTCTTACTAACACTTTCGCATTGTCCCCACTATCACTCGGGAAGACAGACGTTTGCACGATTTACCTGCCTTTTGCCCCAGCGTCTCTCGCTGTTGCGACTACTCGAATACAACATTGTATCTGTTTTTAAAATGTTCATGAAGAATACTTCAAAATACAGAAGACTGGGTTCTTACTAACACTTTCGCATTGTCCCCACTATCACTCGGGAAGACAGACGTTTGCACGATTTACCTGCCTTTTTGTTCCACCGTCTCTCGCTGTTGCGACTACTCGATTACAACATTGTATCTGTTTTTGAAATGTTCATGAAGAATACTTTGAAAAACAGGAGACTGGGTTCTTACTAACACTTTCGCATTGTTCCCACTCCCACTCGGGAAGACATACGTTTGCACGATTTACCTGCCTTTTGCCCCAGCGTCTCTTGCTGTTACGACTACACTACTCGAATACAACATTGTATCTGTTTTCGAAATGTTCATGAAGAATACTTTGAAATACAGGAGACTGGGTTCTTACTAACACTTTCGCATTGTCCCCACTATCACTCGGGAAGACAGACGTTTGCACGATTTACCTGCCTTTTTGTTCCACCGTCTCTCGCTGTTGCGACTACTCGATTACAACATTGTATCTGTTTTTGAAATGTTCATGAAGAATACTTCAAAATACAGGAGACTGGGTTCTTACTAACACTTTCGCATTGTCCCCACTATCACTCGGGAAGACAGACGTTTGCACGATTTACCTGCCTTTTGCCCCAGCGTCTCTCGCTGTTGCGACTACTCGAATACAACATTGTATCTGTTTTTAAAATGTTCATGAAGAATACTTCAAAATACAGAAGACTGGGTTCTTACTAACACTTTCGCATTGTCCCCACTATCACTCGGGAAGACAGACGTTTGCACGATTTACCTGCCTTTTTGTTCCACCGTCTCTCGCTGTTGCGACTACTCGATTACAACATTGTATCTGTTTTTAAAATGTTCATGAAGAATACTTCAAAATACAGAATGCTGGGTTCTAACTAACATTTTCTCATTGCCCCCACTCTCACTCGGCAAGACAGACGTTTGCACGATTTACCTGCCTTTTTGTCCCACCGTCTCTCGCTGTTGCGACTACTCGATTACAACATTGTATCTTCATGAAGATTACTTTAAATACAGAATGCTGGGTTCTAACTAACATTTTCTCATTGCCCCCACTCTCACTGGGCAAGACAGACGTGTGCACGATTTACCTGCCTTTTTGTCCCACCGTCTCTCGCTGTTGCGACTACTCGAATACAACATTGTATCTGTTTTTGAAATGTTCATGAAGATAACTTTGAAATACAGAACGCTGTGTTCTTACTAGCACTTTCGCATTGTCCCACTATCACTCGGGAAGACAGACGTTTGCACGGTTTACCTGCCTTTTTGTCCCACCGTCTCTCGCTGTTGCGACTACTCGAATACAACATTGTATCTGTTTTCGAAGTGTTCATGACGAATACTTTGAAATACAGGAGACTGGGTTCTTACTAACACTTTCGCATTGTCCCCACTCCCACTCGGAAAGACAGACGTGTGCACGATTTACCTGCCTTTTGTCCCAGCGTCTCTCGCTGTTGCGACTACTCGAATAAAACATTGTATCTGTTTTTGAAATAATCATGAAGAAAACTTTGAAATACAGGAGACTAGGTTCTTACTAACACTTTCGCATTGTCCCCACTCCCACTCGGAAAGACAGACGTGTGCACGATTTACCTGCCTTTTGTCCCAGCGTCTCTCGCTGTTGCGACTACTCGAATAAAACATTGTATCTGTTTTTGAAATAATCATGAAGAAAACTTTGAAATACAGGAGACTAGGTTCTTACTAACACTTTCGCATTGTCCCCACTCCCACTCAGAAAAACAGACGTGAGCACGATTTACCTGCCTTTTGTCCCAGCGTCTCTCGCTGTTGCGACTACTCGATTACAACATTGTATCTGTTTTTGAAATGTTCATGAAGAATACTTTGAAAAACAGGAGACTGGGTTCTTACTAACACTTTCGCATTGTTCCCACTCCCACTCGGGAAGACATACGTTTGCACGATTTACCTGCCTTTTGCCCCAGCGTCCTTCGCTGTTACGACTACACTACTCGAATACAACATTGTATCTGTTTTCGAAATGTTCATGAAGAATACTTTGAAATACAGGAGACTGGGTTCTAACTAACACTTTCGCATTGTTCCCACTATCACTCGGGAAGACAGACGTTTGCACGATTTACCTGCCTTTTTGTTCCACCGTCTCTCGCTGTTGCGACTACTCGATTACAACATTGTATCTGTTTTTGAAATGTTCATGAAGAATACTTCAAAATACAGGAGACTGGGTTCTTACTAACACTTTCGCATTGTCCCCACTATCCCTCGGGAAGACAGACGTTTGCACGATTTACCTGCCTTTTGCCCCAGCGTCTCTCGCTGTTGCGACTACTCGAATACAACATTGTATCTGTTTTTAAAAGGTTCATGAAGAATATTTTGAAATACAGGAGACTAGGTTCTTACTAACACTTTCGCATTGTCCCCACTCCCACTCAGAAAAACAGACGTGAGCACGATTTACCTGCCTTTTGTCCCAGCGTCTCTCGCTGTTGCGACTACTCGATTACAACATTGTATCTGTTTTTGAAATGTTCATGAAGAATACTTTGAAAAACAGGAGACTGGGTTCTTACTAACACTTTCGCATTGTTCCCACTCCCACTCGGGAAGACATACGTTTGCACGATTTACCTGCCTTTTGCCCCAGCGTCCTTCGCTGTTACGACTACACTACTCGAATACAACATTGTATCTGTTTTCGAAATGTTCATGAAGAATACTTTGAAATACAGGAGACTGGGTTCTAACTAACACTTTCGCATTGTCCCCACTATCACTCGGGAAGACAGACGTTTGCACGATTTACCTGCCTTTTTGTTCCACCGTCTCTCGCTGTTGCGACTACTCGATTACAACATTGTATCTGTTTTTGAAATGTTCATGAAGAATACTTCAAAATACAGGAGACTGGGTTCTTACTAACACTTTCGCATTGTCCCCACTATCTCTCGGGAAGACAGACGTTTGCACGATTTACCTGCCTTTTGCCCCAGCGTCTCTCGCTGTTGCGACTACTCGAATACAACATTGTATCTGTTTTTAAAAGGTTCATGAAGAATATTTTGAAATACAAGAGACTGGGTTCTTACTAACACTTTCGCATTGTTCCCACTCCCACTCGGGAAGACAGACGTGTGCACGATTTACCTGCCTTTTGCCCCAGCGTCTCTCGCTGTTGCGACTACTCGAATAAAACATTGTATCTGTTTTTGAGATGTTCATGAAGAATATTTTGAAATACAGAAGACTGGGTTCTTACTAACACTTTCGCTTTTTCCCACTCCCACTCGAAAAGACAGACATGTGCACGATTTACCTGCCTTTTGTCCCAGCGTCTCTCGCTGTTGCGACTACTCGATTACAACATTGTATCTGTTTTTGCAATGTTCATGAAGATTACTTTGAAGAACAGGAGACTGGGTTCTCACTAACACTTTCGCATTGTCCCCAATATCACTCGGGATGACAGACGTTTGCACGATTTACCTGCCTTTTTGTCCCACCGTCTCTCGCTGTTACGACTACTCGATTACAACATTGTATCTGTTTTTGAAATGTTCATGAAGAGTACTTCAAAATACAGGAGACAGGGTTCTTACTAACACTTTCGCATTGTCCCCACTATCACTCGGGAAGACAGACGTTTGCACGATTTACCTGCCTTTTGCCCCAGCGTCTCTCGCTGTTGCGACTACTCGAATACTCATTGTATCTGTTTTTAAAAGGTTCATGAAGATTACTTTGAAATACAGGAGACTGGGTTCTTACTAACACTTTCGCATTGTCCCCACTCCCACTCGGAAAAACAGACGTGTGCACGATTTACCTGCCTTTTTGTTCCACCGTCTCTCGCTGTTGCGACTACTCGATTACAACATTGTATCTTCATGAAGATTACTTTAAATACAGAATGCTGGGTTCTAACTAACATTTTCTCATTGCCCCCACTCTCACTCGGCAAGACAGACGTTTGCACGATTTACCTGCCTTTTTGTCCCACCGTCTCTCGCTGTTGCGACTACTCGAATACTCATTGTATCTGTTTTTAAAAGGTTCATGAAGATTACTTTGAAATACAGGAGACTGGGTTCTTACTAACACTTTCGCATTGTCCCCACTCCCACTCGGAAAAACAGACGTGTGCACGATTTACCTGCCTTTTTGTTCCACCGTCTCTCGCTGTTGCGACTACTCGATTACAACATTGTATCTTCATGAAGATTACTTTAAATACAGAATGCTGGGTTCTAACTAACATTTTCTCATTGCCCCCACTCTCACTCGGCAAGACAGACGTTTGCACGATTTACCTGCCTTTTTGTCCCACCGTCTCTCGCTGTTGCGACTACTCGATTACAACATTGTATCTTCATGAAGATTACTTTAAATACAGAATGCTGGGTTCTAACTAACATTTTCTCATTGCCCCCACTCTCACTGGGCAAGACAGACGTTTGCACGATTTACCTGCCTTTTTGTCCCACCGTCTATCGCTGTTGCGACTACTCGAATACAACATTGTATCTGTTTTTGAAATGTTCATGAAGATAACTTTGAAATACAGAACGCTGTGTTCTTACTAGCACTTTCGCATTGTCCCACTATCACTCGGGAAGACAGACGTTTGCACGATTTACCTGCCTTTTGCCCCAGCGTCTCTCGCTGTTGCGACTACTCGAATACAACATTGTATCTGTTTTTAACATGTTCATGACGAATACTTTGAAATACAGAAGACTGGGTTCTTACTAACACTTTCGCATTGTCCCCACTATCATTCGGAAAGACAGACGTGTGCACGATTTACCTGCCTTTTGCCCCAGCGTCTCTCGCTGTTGCGACTACTCGAATACAACATTGTATCTGTTTTTAAAAGGTTCATGAAGAATACTTTGAATTACAGAAGACTGGGTTCTTACTAACACTTTCGCATTGTCCCCACTCCCACTCGGAAAGACAGACGTGTGCACGATTTACCTGCCTTTTGTCCCAGCGTCTCTCGCTGTTGCGACTACTCGAATAAAACATTGTATCTGTTTTTGAAATAATCATGAAGAAAACTTTGAAATACAGGAGACTAGGTTCTTACTAACACTTTCGCATTGTCCCCACTCCCACTCAGAAAAACAGACGTGTGCACGATTTACCTGCCTTTTGTCCCAGCGTCTCTCGCTGTTGCGACTACTCGATTACAACATTGTATCTGTTTTTGAAATGTTCATGAAGAATACTTTGAAAAACAGGAGACTGGGTTCTTACTAACACTTTCGCATTGTTCCCACTCCCACTCGGGAAGACATACGTTTGCACGATTTACCTGCCTTTTGCCCCAGCGTCTCTCGCTGTTACGACTACACTACTCGAATACAACATTGTATCTGTTTTCGAAATGTTCATGAAGAATACTTTGAAATACAGGAGACTGGGTTCTTACTAACACTTTCGCATTGTCCCCACTATCACTCGGGAAGACAGACGTTTGCACGATTTACCTGCCTTTTTGTTCCACCGTCTCTCGCTGTTGCGACTACTCGAATACAACATTGTATCTGTTTTTAAAAGGTTCATGAAGAATATTTTGAAATACAGGAGACTGGGTTCTTACTAACACTTTCGCATTGTTCCCACTCCCACTCGGGAAGACATACGTTTGCACGATTTACCTGCCTTTTGCCCCAGCGTCTCTCGCTGTTACGACTACACTACTCGAATACAACATTGTATCTGTTTTCGAAATGTTCATGAAGAATACTTTGAAGAACAGGAGACTGGGTTCTCACTAACACTTTCGCATTGTACCCACTATCACTCGGGAAGACAGACGTTTGCACGATTTACCTGCCTTTTGCCCCAGCATCTCTCGCTATTGCGAGTATTCGATTACAACATTGTATCTGTTTTTGAAATGTTCATGAAGAAAACTTCGAAATACAGGAGACTAGGTTCTTACTAACACTTTCGCATTGTCCCCACTCCCACTCAGAAAAACAGACGGGTGCACGATTTACCTGCCTTTTTGTCCCACCGTCTCTCGCTGTTGCGACTACTCGAATACAACATTGTAACTGTTTTTGAAATGTTCATGAAGATTACTTTGAAATACAGAACGCTGTGTTCTTACCAACACTTTCGCATTGTCCCCACTATCACTCGGGAAGACAGACGTTTGCACGATTTACCTGCCTTTTGCCCCAGAGTCTCTCGCTGTTGCGACTACTCGAATAAAACATTGTATCTGTTTTTGAGATGTTCATGAAGAATATTTTGAAATACAGAAGACTGGGTACTTACTAACACTTTCGCATTGTCCCCACTCCCACTCGAAAAGACAGACATGTGCACGATTTACCTGCCTTTTGTCCCAGCGTTTCTCGCTGTTGCGACTACTCGATTACAACATTGTATCTGTTTTTGAAATGTTCATGAAGAATACTTTGAAAAACAGGAGACTGGGTTCTTACTAACACTTTCGCATTGTTCCCACTCCCACTCGGGAAGACATACGTTTGCACGATTTACCTGCCTTTTGCCCCAGCGTCTCTCGCTGTTACGACTACACTACTCGAATACAACATTGTATCTGTTTTCGAAATGTTCATGAAGAATACTTTGAAATACAGGAGACTGGGTTCTTACTAACACTTTCGCATTGTCCCCACTATCACTCGGGAAGACAGACGTTTGCACGATTTACCTGCCTTTTTGTTCCACCGTCTCTCGCTGTTGCGACTACTCGATTACAACATTGTATCTGTTTTTGAAATGTTCATGAAGAATACTTCAAAATACAGGAAACTGGGTTCTTACTAACACTTTCGCATTGTCCTCACTATCACTCGGGAAGACAGACGTTTGCACGATTTACCTGCCTTTTGCCCCAGCGTCTCTCGCTGTTGCGACTACTCGAATACAACATTGTATCTTCATGAAGATTACTTTAAATACAGAATGCTGGGTTCTAACTAACATTTTCTCATTGCCCCCACTCTCACTCGGCAAGACAGACGTTTGCACGATTTACCTGCCTTTTTGTCCCACCGTCTCTCGCTGTTGCGACTACTCGATTACAACATTGTATCTTCATGAAGATTACTTTAAATACAGAATGCTGGGTTCTAACTAACATTTTCTCATTGCCCCCACTCTCACTCGGCAAGACAGACGTTTGCACGATTTACCTGCCTTTTGCCCCAGCGTCTCTCGCTGTTGCGACTACTCGAATACAACATTGTATCTGTTTTTGAAATGTTCATGAAGAATATTTTGAAATACAGGAGACTGGGTTCTTACTAACACTTTCGCATTGTTCCCACTCCCACTCGGGAAGACAGACGTTTGCACGATTTACCTGCCTTTTGCCCCAGCGTCTCTCGCTGTTGCGACTACTCGAATACAACATTGTATCTGTTTTTAAAAGGTTCATGAAGAATCTTTTTAAATACAGGAGACTGGGTTCTTACTAACACTTTCGCATTGTTCCCACTCCCACTCGGGAAGACAGACGTTTGCACGATTTACCTGCCTTTTTGTCCCACCGTCTCTCGCTGTTGCGACTACTCGATTACAACATGGTATCTGTTTTTGAAATGTTCATGAAAAATACTTTGAATTACAGGAGACTGGGTTCTTACTAACACTTTCGCATTGTCCCCACTATCACTCGGGAAGACAGACGTGTGCACGATTTACCTGCCTTTTGCCCCAGCGTCTCTCGCTGTTGCGACTACTCGAATAAAACATTGTATCTGTTTTTGAGATGTTCATGAAGAATATTTTAAAATACAGGAGACTGGGTTCTTACTAACACTTTCGCATTGTCCCCACTCCCACTCGAAAAGACAGACATGTGCACGATTTACCTGCCTTTTGTCCCAGCGTCTCTCGCTGTTGCGACTACTCGATTACAACATTGTATCTGTTTTTGAAATGTTCATGAAGAATACTTCAAAATACAGGAGACTGGGTTCTTACTAACACTTTCGCATTGTCCCCACTATCACTCGGGAAGACAGACGTTGGCACGATTTACCTGCCTTTTGCCCCAGCGTCTCTCGCTGTTGCGACTACTCGAATACAACATTGTATCTGTTTTTAAAAGGTTCATGAAGAATATTTTGAAATACAGGAGACTGGGTTCTTACTAACACTTTCGCATTGTTCCCACTCCCACTCGAGAAGACAGACGTGTGCACGATTTACCTGCCTTTTGCCCCAGCGTCTCTCGCTGTTGCGACTACTCGAATACAACATTGTATCTGTTTTTAAAAGGTTCATGAAGAATATTTTGAAATACAGGAGACTGGGTTCTTACTAACACTTTCGCATTGTTCCCACTCCCACTCGGGAAGACAGACGTTTGCACGATTTACCTGCCTTTTTGTTCCACCGTCTCTCGCTGTTGCGACTACTCGATTACAACATTGTATCTTCATGAAGATTACTTTAAATACAGAATGCTGGGTTCTAACTAACATTTTCTCATTGCCCCCACTCTCACTCGGCAAGACAGACGTTTGCACGATTTACCTGCCTTTTTGTCCCACCGTCTCTCGCTGTTGCGACTACTCGATTACAACATTGTATCTTCATGAAGATTACTTTAAATACAGAATGCTGGGTTCTAACTAACATTTTCTCATTGCCCCCACTCTCACTCGGCAAGACAGACGTTTGCACGATTTACCTGCCTTTTGCCCCAGCGTCTCTCGCTGTTGCGACTACTCGAATACAACATTGTATCTGTTTTTGAAATGTTCATGAAGAATATTTTGAAATACAGGAGACTGGGTTCTTACTAACACTTTCGCATTGTTCCCACTCCCACTCGGGAAGACAGACGTTTGCACGATTTACCTGCCTTTTGCCCCAGCGTCTCTCGCTGTTGCGACTACTCGAATACAACATTGTATCTGTTTTTAAAAGGTTCATGAAGAATCTTTTGAAATACAGGAGACTGGGTTCTTACTAACACTTTCGCATTGTTCCCACTCCCACTCGGGAAGACAGACGTTTGCACGATTTACCTGCCTTTTTGTCCCACCGTCTCTCGCTGTTGCGACTACTCGATTACAACATGGTATCTGTTTTTGAAATGTTCATGAAAAATACTTTGAATTACAGGAGACTGGGTTCTTACTAACACTTTCGCATTGTCCCCACTATCACTCGGGAAGACAGACGTGTGCACGATTTACCTGCCTTTTGCCCCAGCGTCTCTCGCTGTTGCGACTACTCGAATAAAACATTGTATCTGTTTTTGAGATGTTCATGAAGAATATTTTGAAATACAGGAGACTGGGTTCTTACTAACACTTTCGCATTGTCCCCACTCCCACTCGAAAAGACAGACATGTGCACGATTTACCTGCCTTTTGTCCCAGCGTCTCTCGCTGTTGCGACTACTCGATTACAACATTGTATCTGTTTTTGAAATGTTCATGAAGAATACTTTGAAAAACAGGAGACTGGGTTCTTACTAACACTTTCGCATTGTTCCCACTCCCACTCGGGAAGACAGACGTTTGCACGATTTACCTGCCTTTTGCCCCAGCGTCTCTCGCTGTTACGACTACACTACTCGAATACAACATTGTATCTGTTTTCGAAATGATCATGAAGAATACTTTGAAATACAGGAGACTGGGTTCTTACTAACACTTTCGCATTGTCCCCACTATCACTCGGGAAGACAGACGTTTGCACGATTTACCTGCCTTTTTGTTCCACCGTCTCTCGCTGTTGCGACTACTCGATTACAACAATGTATCTGTTTTTGAAATGTTCATGAAGAATACTTCAAAATACAGAAGACTGGGTTCTTACTAACACTTTCGCATTGTCCCCACTATCACTCGGGAAGACAGACGTTGGCACGATTTACCTGCCTTTTGCCCCAGCGTCTCTCGCTGTTGCGACTACTCGAATACAACATTGTATCTGTTTTTGAAATGTTCATGAAGAATATTTTGAAATACAGGAGACTGGGTTCTTACTAACACTTTCGCATTGTTCCCACTCCCACTCGGGAAGACAGACGTTTGCACGATTTACCTGCCTTTTTGTTCCACCGTCTCTCGCTGTTGCGACTACTCGATTACAACATTGTATCTTCATGAAGATTACTTTAAATACAGAATGCTGGGTTCTAACTAACATTTTCTCATTGCCCCCACTCTCACTCGGCAAGACAGACGTTTGCACGATTTACCTGCCTTTTTGTCCCACCGTCTATCGCTGTTGCGACTACTCGAATACAACATTGTATCTTCATGAAGATTACTTTAAATACAGAATGCTGGGTTCTAACTAACATTTTCTCATTGCCCCCACTCTCACTCGGCAAGACAGACGTTTGCACGATTTACCTGCCTTTTTGTCCCACCGTCTATCGCTGTTGCGACTACTCGAATACAACATTGTATCTTCATGAAGATTACTTTAAATACAGAATGCTGGGTTCTAACTAACATTTTCTCATTGCCCCCACTCTCACTCGGCAAGACAGACGTTTGCACGATTTACCTGCCTTTTTGTCCCACCGTCTCTCGCTGTTGCGACTACTCGATTACAACATTGTATCTTCATGAAGATTACTTTAAATACAGAATGCTGGGTTCTAACTAACATTTTCTCATTGCCCCCACTCTCACTGGGCAAGACAGACGTTTGCACGATTTACCTGCCTTTTTGTCCCACCGTCTATCGCTGTTGCGACTACTCGAATACAACATTGTATCTGTTTTTGAAATGTTCATGAAGATAACTTTGAAATACAGAACGCTGTGTTCTTACTAGCACTTTCGCATTGTCCCACTATCACTCGGGAAGACAGACGTTTGCACGATTTACCTGCCTTTTGCCCCAGCGTCTCTCGCTGTTGCGACTACTCGAATACAACATTGTATCTGTTTTTAACATGTTCATGACGAATACTTTGAAATACAGAAGACTGGGTTCTTACTAACACTTTCGCATTGTCCCCACTATCATTCGGAAAGACAGACGTGTGCACGATTTACCTGCCTTTTGCCCCAGCGTCTCTCGCTGTTGCGACTACTCGAATACAACATTGTATCTGTTTTTAAAAGGTTCATGAAGAATACTTTGAATTACAGAAGACTGGGTTCTTACTAACACTTTCGCATTGTCCCCACTCCCACTCGGAAAGACAGACGTGTGCACGATTTACCTGCCTTTTGTCCCAGCGTCTCTCGCTGTTGCGACTACTCGAATAAAACATTGTATCTGTTTTTGAAATAATCATGAAGAAAACTTTGAAATACAGGAGACTAGGTTCTTACTAACACTTTCGCATTGTCCCCACTCCCACTCAGAAAAACAGACGTGTGCACGATTTACCTGCCTTTTGTCCCAGCGTCTCTCGCTGTTGCGACTACTCGATTACAACATTGTATCTGTTTTTGAAATGTTCATGAAGAATACTTTGAAAAACAGGAGACTGGGTTCTTACTAACACTTTCGCATTGTTCCCACTCCCACTCGGGAAGACATACGTTTGCACGATTTACCTGCCTTTTGCCCCAGCGTCTCTCGCTGTTACGACTACACTACTCGAATACAACATTGTATCTGTTTTCGAAATGTTCATGAAGAATACTTTGAAATACAGGAGACTGGGTTCTTACTAACACTTTCGCATTGTCCCCACTATCACTCGGGAAGACAGACGTTTGCACGATTTACCTGCCTTTTTGTTCCACCGTCTCTCGCTGTTGCGACTACTCGAATACAACATTGTATCTGTTTTTAAAAGGTTCATGAAGAATATTTTGAAATACAGGAGACTGGGTTCTTACTAACACTTTCGCATTGTTCCCACTCCCACTCGGGAAGACATACGTTTGCACGATTTACCTGCCTTTTGCCCCAGCGTCTCTCGCTGTTACGACTACACTACTCGAATACAACATTGTATCTGTTTTCGAAATGTTCATGAAGAATACTTTGAAGAACAGGAGACTGGGTTCTCACTAACACTTTCGCATTGTACCCACTATCACTCGGGAAGACAGACGTTTGCACGATTTACCTGCCTTTTGCCCCAGCATCTCTCGCTATTGCGAGTATTCGATTACAACATTGTATCTGTTTTTGAAATGTTCATGAAGAAAACTTCGAAATACAGGAGACTAGGTTCTTACTAACACTTTCGCATTGTCCCCACTCCCACTCAGAAAAACAGACGGGTGCACGATTTACCTGCCTTTTTGTCCCACCGTCTCTCGCTGTTGCGACTACTCGAATACAACATTGTAACTGTTTTTGAAATGTTCATGAAGATTACTTTGAAATACAGAACGCTGTGTTCTTACCAACACTTTCGCATTGTCCCCACTATCACTCGGGAAGACAGACGTTTGCACGATTTACCTGCCTTTTGCCCCAGAGTCTCTCGCTGTTGCGACTACTCGAATAAAACATTGTATCTGTTTTTGAAATGTTCATGAAGAATACTTTGAAAAACAGGAGACTGGGTTCTTACTAACACTTTCGCATTGTTCCCACTCCCACTCGGGAAGACATACGTTTGCACGATTTACCTGCCTTTTGCCCCAGCGTCTCTCGCTGTTGCGACTACTCGAATACAACATTGTATCTGTTTTTAAAAGGTTCATGAAGAATACTTTGAAAAACAGGAGACTGGGTTCTTACTAACACTTTCGCATTGTTCCCACTCCCACTCGGGAAGACATACGTTTGCACGATTTACCTGCCTTTTGCCCCAGCGTCTCTCGCTGTTACGACTACACTACTCGAATACAACATTGTATCTGTTTTCGAAATGTTCATGAAGAATACTTTGAAATACAGGAGACTGGGTTCTTACTAACACTTTCGCATTGTCCCCACTATCACTCGGGAAGACAGACGTTTGCACGATTTACCTGCCTTTTTGTTCCACCGTCTCTCGCTGTTGCGACTACTCGATTACAACATTGTATCTGTTTTTGAAATGTTCATGAAGAATACTTCAAAATACAGGAAACTGGGTTCTTACTAACACTTTCGCATTGTCCTCACTATCACTCGGGAAGACAGACGTTTGCACGATTTACCTGCCTTTTGCCCCAGCGTCTCTCGCTGTTGCGACTACTCGAATACAACATTGTATCTTCATGAAGATTACTTTAAATACAGAATGCTGGGTTCTAACTAACATTTTCTCATTGCCCCCACTCTCACTCGGCAAGACAGACGTTTGCACGATTTACCTGCCTTTTTGTCCCACCGTCTCTCGCTGTTGCGACTACTCGATTACAACATTGTATCTTCATGAAGATTACTTTAAATACAGAATGCTGGGTTCTAACTAACATTTTCTCATTGCCCCCACTCTCACTCGGCAAGACAGACGTTTGCACGATTTACCTGCCTTTTGCCCCAGCGTCTCTCGCTGTTGCGACTACTCGAATACAACATTGTATCTGTTTTTGAAATGTTCATGAAGAATATTTTGAAATACAGGAGACTGGGTTCTTACTAACACTTTCGCATTGTTCCCACTCCCACTCGGGAAGACAGACGTTTGCACGATTTACCTGCCTTTTGCCCCAGCGTCTCTCGCTGTTGCGACTACTCGAATACAACATTGTATCTGTTTTTAAAAGGTTCATGAAGAATCTTTTTAAATACAGGAGACTGGGTTCTTACTAACACTTTCGCATTGTTCTCACTCCCACTCGGGAAGACAGACGTTTGCACGATTTACCTGCCTTTTTGTCCCACCGTCTCTCGCTGTTGCGACTACTCGATTACAACATGGTATCTGTTTTTGAAATGTTCATGAAAAATACTTTGAATTACAGGAGACTGGGTTCTTACTAACACTTTCGCATTGTCCCCACTATCACTCGGGAAGACAGACGTGTGCACGATTTACCTGCCTTTTGCCCCAGCGTCTCTCGCTGTTGCGACTACTCGAATAAAACATTGTATCTGTTTTTGAGATGTTCATGAAGAATATTTTAAAATACAGGAGACTGGGTTCTTACTAACACTTTCGCATTGTCCCCACTCCCACTCGAAAAGACAGACATGTGCACGATTTACCTGCCTTTTGTCCCAGCGTCTCTCGCTGTTGCGACTACTCGATTACAACATTGTATCTGTTTTTGAAATGTTCATGAAGAATACTTCAAAATACAGGAGACTGGGTTCTTACTAACACTTTCGCATTGTCCCCACTATCACTCGGGAAGACAGACGTTGGCACGATTTACCTGCCTTTTGCCCCAGCGTCTCTCGCTGTTGCGACTACTCGAATACAACATTGTATCTGTTTTTAAAAGGTTCATGAAGAATATTTTGAAATACAGGAGACTGGGTTCTTACTAACACTTTCGCATTGTTCCCACTCCCACTCGGGAAGACAGACGTTTGCACGATTTACCTGCCTTTTTGTTCCACCGTCTCTCGCTGTTGCGACTACTCGATTACAACATTGTATCTTCATGAAGATTACTTTAAATACAGAATGCTGGGTTCTAACTAACATTTTCTCATTGCCCCCACTCTCACTCGGCAAGACAGACGTTTGCACGATTTACCTGCCTTTTTGTCCCACCGTCTCTCGCTGTTGCGACTACTCGATTACAACATTGTATCTTCATGAAGATTACTTTAAATACAGAATGCTGGGTTCTAACTAACATTTTCTCATTGCCCCCACTCTCACTCGGCAAGACAGACGTTTGCACGATTTACCTGCCTTTTGCCCCAGCGTCTCTCGCTGTTGCGACTACTCGAATACAACATTGTATCTGTTTTTGAAATGTTCATGAAGAATATTTTGAAATACAGGAGACTGGGTTCTTACTAACACTTTCGCATTGTTCCCACTCCCACTCGGGAAGACAGACGTTTGCACGATTTACCTGCCTTTTGCCCCAGCGTCTCTCGCTGTTGCGACTACTCGAATACAACATTGTATCTGTTTTTAAAAGGTTCATGAAGAATCTTTTGAAATACAGGAGACTGGGTTCTTACTAACACTTTCGCATTGTTCCCACTCCCACTCGGGAAGACAGACGTTTGCACGATTTACCTGCCTTTTTGTCCCACCGTCTCTCGCTGTTGCGACTACTCGATTACAACATGGTATCTGTTTTTGAAATGTTCATGAAAAATACTTTGAATTACAGGAGACTGGGTTCTTACTAACACTTTCGCATTGTCCCCACTATCACTCGGGAAGACAGACGTGTGCACGATTTACCTGCCTTTTGCCCCAGCGTCTCTCGCTGTTGCGACTACTCGAATAAAACATTGTATCTGTTTTTGAGATGTTCATGAAGAATATTTTGAAATACAGGAGACTGGGTTCTTACTAACACTTTCGCATTGTCCCCACTCCCACTCGAAAAGACAGACATGTGCACGATTTACCTGCCTTTTGTCCCAGCGTCTCTCGCTGTTGCGACTACTCGATTACAACATTGTATCTGTTTTTGAAATGTTCATGAAGAATACTTTGAAAAACAGGAGACTGGGTTCTTACTAACACTTTCGCATTGTTCCCACTCCCACTCGGGAAGACAGACGTTTGCACGATTTACCTGCCTTTTGCCCCAGCGTCTCTCGCTGTTACGACTACACTACTCGAATACAACATTGTATCTGTTTTCGAAATGATCATGAAGAATACTTTGAAATACAGGAGACTGGGTTCTTACTAACACTTTCGCATTGTCCCCACTATCACTCGGGAAGACAGACGTTTGCACGATTTACCTGCCTTTTTGTTCCACCGTCTCTCGCTGTTGCGACTACTCGATTACAACAATGTATCTGTTTTTGAAATGTTCATGAAGAATATTTTGAAATACAGGAGACTGGGTTCTTACTAACACTTTCGCATTGTTCCCACTCCCACTCGGGAAGACAGACGTTTGCACGATTTACCTGCTTTTTTGTTCCACCGTCTCTCGCTGTTGCGACTACTCGATTACAACATTGTATCTTCATGAAGATTACTTTAAATACAGAATGCTGGGTTCTAACTAACATTTTCTCATTGCCCCCACTCTCACTCGGCAAGACAGACGTTTGCACGATTTACCTGCCTTTTTGTCCCACCGTCTCTCGCTGTTGCGACTACTCGATTACAACATTGTATCTTCATGAAGATTACTTTAAATACAGAATGCTGGGTTCTAACTAACATTTTCTCATTGCCCCCACTCTCACTCGGCAAGACAGACGTTTGCACGATTTACCTGCCTTTTGCCCCAGCGTCTCTCGCTGTTGCGACTACTCGAATAAAACATTGTATCTGTTTTTGAGATGTTCATGAAGAATATTTTGAAATACAGAAGACTGGGTTCTTACTAACACTTTCGCATTGTCCCCACTCCCACTCGAAAAGACAGACATGTGCACGATTTACCTGCCTTTTGTCCCAGCGTCTCTCGCTGTTGCGACTACTCGATTACAACATTGTATCTGTTTTTGAAATGTTCATGAAGATTACTTTGAAGAACAGGAGACTGGGTTCTCACTAACACTTTCGCATTGTACCCACTATCACTAGGGAAGACAGACGTTTGCACGATTTACCTGCCTTTTGCCCCAGCATCTCTCGCTGTTGCGAGTATTCGATTACAACATTGTATCTGTTTTTGAAATGTGCATGAAGAAAACTTCGAAATACAGGAGACTAGGTTCTTACTAACACTTTCGCATTGTCCCCACTCCCACTCAGAAAAACAGACGTGTGCACGATTTACCTGCCTTTTTGTCCCACCGTCTCTCGCTGTTGCGACTACTCGAATACAACATTGTATCTGTTTTTGAAATGTTCATGAAGAAAACTTTGAAAAACAGGAGACTGGGTTCTTACTAACACTTTCGCATTGTCCCCAATATCACTCGGGATGACAGACGTTTGCACGATTTACCTGCCTTTTTGTCCCACCGTCTCTCGCTGTTACGACTACTCGATTACAACATTGTATCTGTTTTTGAAATGTTCATGAAGAGTACTTCAAAATACAGGAGACAGGGTTCTTACTAACACTTTCGCATTGTCCCCACTATCACTCGGGAAGACAGACGTTTGCACGATTTACCTGCCTTTTGCCCCAGCGTCTCTCGCTGTTGCGACTACTCGAATACAACATTGTATCTTCATGAAGATTACTTTAAATACAGAATGCTGGGTTCTAACTAACATTTTCTCATTGCCCCCACTCTCACTGGGCAAGACAGACGTTTGCACGATTTACCTGCCTTTTTGTCCCACCGTCTCTCGCTGTTGCGACTACTCGATTACAACATTGTATCTTCATGAAGATTACTTTAAATACAGAATGCTGGGTTCTAACTAACATTTTCTCATTGCCCCCACTCTCACTCGGCAAGACAGACGTTTGCACGATTTACCTGCCTTTTGCCCCAGCGTCTCTCGCTGTTGCGACTACTCGAATAAAACATTGTATCTGTTTTTGAGATGTTCATGAAGAATATTTTGAAATACAGAAGACTGGGTTCTTACTAACACTTTCGCATTGTCCCCACTCCCACTCGAAAAGACAGACATGTGCACGATTTACCTGCCTTTTGTCCCAGCGTCTCTCGCTGTTGCGACTACTCGATTACAACATTGTATCTGTTTTTGAAATGTTCATGAAGATTACTTTGAAGAACAGGAGACTGGGTTCTCACTAACACTTTCGCATTGTACCCACTATCACTAGGGAAGACAGACGTTTGCACGATTTACCTGCCTTTTGCCCCAGCATCTCTCGCTGTTGCGAGTATTCGATTACAACATTGTATCTGTTTTTGAAATGTGCATGAAGAAAACTTCGAAATACAGGAGACTAGGTTCTTACTAACACTTTCGCATTGTCCCCACTCCCACTCAGAAAAACAGACGTGTGCACGATTTACCTGCCTTTTTGTCCCACCGTCTCTCGCTGTTGCGACTACTCGAATACAACATTGTATCTGTTTTTGAAATGTTCATGAAGAAAACTTTGAAAAACAGGAGACTGGGTTCTTACTAACACTTTCGCATTGTCCCCAATATCACTCGGGATGACAGACGTTTGCACGATTTACCTGCCTTTTTGTCCCACCGTCTCTCGCTGTTACGACTACTCGATTACAACATTGTATCTGTTTTTGAAATGTTCATGAAGAGTACTTCAAAATACAGGAGACAGGGTTCTTACTAACACTTTCGCATTGTCCCCACTATCACTCGGGAAGACAGACGTTTGCACGATTTACCTGCCTTTTGCCCCAGCGTCTCTCGCTGTTGCGACTACTCGAATACAACATTGTATCTTCATGAAGATTACTTTAAATACAGAATGCTGGGTTCTAACTAACATTTTCTAATTGCCCCCACTCTCACTGGGCAAGACAGACGTTTGCACGATTTACCTGCCTTTTTGTCCCACCGTCTCTCGCTGTTGCGACTACTCGATTACAACATTGTATCTTCATGAAGATTACTTTAAATACAGGAGACTGGGTTCTTACTAACACTTTCGCATTGTCCCCACTATCACTCGGGAAGACAGACGTTTGCACGATTTACCTGCCTTTTTGTTCCACCGTCTCTCGCTGTTGCGACTACTCGATTACAACATTGTATCTGTTTTTGAAATGTTCATGAAGAATACTTCAAAATACAGGAGACTGGGTTCTTACTAACACTTTCGCATTGTCCCCACTCCCACTCGAAAAGACAGACATGTGCACGATTTACCTGCCTTTTTGTTCCACCGTCTCTCGCTGTTGCGACTACTCGATTACAACATTGTATCTGTTTTTAAAAGGTTCATGAAGAATATTTTGAAATACAGGAGACTGGGTTCTTACTAACACTTTCGCATTGTCCCCACTATCACTCGGGAAGACAGACGTTTGCACGATTTACCTGCCTTTTTGTTCCACCGTCTCTCGCTGTTGCGACTACTCGATTACAACATTGTATCTGTTTTTGAAATGTTCATGAAGAATACTTCAAAATACAGGAGACTGGGTTCTTACTAACACTTTCGCATTGTCCCCACTCCCACTCGAAAAGACAGACATGTGCACGATTTACCTGCCTTTTTGTTCCACCGTCTCTCGCTGTTGCGACTACTCGATTACAACATTGTATCTGTTTTTAAAAGGTTCATGAAGAATATTTTGAAATACAGGAGACTGGGTTCTTACTAACACTTTCGCATTGTCCCCACTATCACTCGTGAAGACAGACGTTTGCACGATTTACCTGCCTTTTTGTTCCACCGTCTCTCGCTGTTGCGACTACTCGATTACAACATTGTATCTGTTTTTGAAATGTTCATGAAGAATACTTCAAAATACAGGAGACTGGGTTCTTACTAACACTTTCGCATTGTCCCCACTCCCACTCGAAAAGACAGACATGTGCACGATTTACCTGCCTTTTGTCCCAGCGTCTCTCGCTGTTGCGACTACTCGATTACAATATTGTATCTGTTTTTGAAATGTTCATGAAGAATACTTTGAAAAACAGGAGACTGGGTTCTTACTAACACTTTCGCATTGTTCCCACTCCCACTCGGGAAGACAGACGTTTGCACGATTTACCTGCCTTTTTGTTCCACCGTCTCTCGCTGTTGCGACTACTCGATTACAACATTGTATCTGTTTTTGAAATGTTCATGAAGAATACTTCAAAATACAGGAGACTGGGTTCTTACTAACACTTTCGCATTGTCCCCACTATCACTCGGGAAGACAGACGTTTGCACGATTTACCTGCCTTTTGCCCCAGCGTCTCTCGCTGTTGCGACTACTCGGATACAACATTGTATCTGTTTTAAAAAGGTTCATGAAGAATATTTTGAAATACAGGAGACTGGGTTCTTACTAACACTTTCGCATTGTTCCCACTCCCACTCGGGAAGACAGACGTTTGCACGATTTACCTGCCTTTTTGTCCCACCGTCTCTCGCTGTTGCGACTACTCGATTACAACATGGTATCTGTTTTTGAAATGTTCATGAAAAATACTTTTGAATTACAGGAGACTGGGTTCTTACTAACACTTTCGCATTGTCCCCACTATCACTCGGGAAGACAGACGTGTGCACGATTTACCTGCCTTTTGCCCCAGCGTCTCTCGCTGTTGCGACTACTCGAATAAAACATTGTATCTGTTTTTGAGATGTTCATGAAGAATATTTTGAAATACAGGAGACTGGGTTCTTACTAACACTTTCGCATTGTCCCCACTCCCACTCGAAAAGACAGACATGTGCACGATTTACCTGCCTTTTGTCCCAGCGTCTCTCGCTGTTGCGACTACTCGATTACAACATTGTATCTGTTTTTGAAATGTTCATGAAGAATACTTTAAAAAACAGGAGACTGGGTTCTTACTAACACTTTCGCATTGTTCCCACTCCCACTCGGGAAGACAGACGTTTGCACGATTTACCTGCCTTTTTGTTCCACCGTCTCTCGCTGTTGCGACTACTCGATTACAACATTGTATCTGTTTTTGAAATGTTCATGAAGAATACTTCAAAATACAGGAGACTGGGTTCTTACTAACACTTTCGCATTGTCCCCACTATCACTCGGGAAGACAGACGTTTGCACGATTTACCTGCCTTTTGCCCCAGCGTCTCTCGCTGTTGCGACTACTCGAATACAACATTGTATCTGTTTTAAAAGGTTCATGAAGAATATTTTGAAATACAGGAGACTGGGTTCTTACTAACACTTTCGCATTGTTCCCACTCCCACTCGGGAAGACAGACGTTTGCACGATTTACCTGCCTTTTTGTCCCACCGTCTCTCGCTGTTGCGACTACTCGATTACAACATGGTATCTGTTTTTGAAATGTTCATGAAAAATACTTTTGAATTACAGGAGACGGGGTTCTTACTAACACTTTCGCATTGTCCCCACTATCACTCGGGAAGACAGACGTGTGCACGATTTACCTGCCTTTTGCCCCAGCGTCTCTCGCTGTTGCGACTACTCGAATAAAACATTGTATCTGTTTTTGAGATGTTCATGAAGAATATTTTGAAATACAGGAGACTGGGTTCTTACTAACACTTTCGCATTGTCCCCACTCCCACTCGAAAAGACAGACATGTGCACGATTTACCTGCCTTTTGTCCCAGCGTCTCTCGCTGTTGCGACTACTCGATTACAACATTGTATCTGTTTTTGAAATGTTCATGAAGAATACTTTGAAAAACAGGAGACTGGGTTCTTACTAACACTTTCGCATTGTTCCCACTCCCACTCGGGAAGACATACGTTTGCACGATTTACCTGCCTTTTGCCCCAGCGTCTCTCGCTGTTACGACTACACTACTCGAATACAACATTGTATCTGTTTTCGAAATGTTCATGAAGAAAACTTTGAAAAACAGGAGACTGGGTTCTTACTAACACTTTCGCATTGTCCCCAATATCACTCGGGATGACAGACGTTGGCACGATTTACCTGCCTTTTTGTCCCACCGTCTCTCGCTGTTACGACTACTCGATTACAACATTGTATCTGTTTTTGAAATGTTCATGAAGAGTACTTCAAAATACAGGAGACAGGGTTCTTACTAACACTTTCGCATTGTCCCCACTATCACTCGGGAAGACAGACGTTTGCACGATTTACCTGCCTTTTGCCCCAGCGTCTCTCGCTGTTGCGACTACTCGAATACAACATTGTATCTTCATGAAGATTACTTTAAATACAGAATGCTGGGTTCTAACTAACATTTTCTAATTGCCCCCACTCTCACTGGGCAAGACAGACGTTTGCACGATTTACCTGCCTTTTTGTCCCACCGTCTCTCGCTGTTGCGACTACTCGATTACAACATTGTATCTTCATGAAGATTACTTTAAATACAGGAGACTGGGTTCTTACTAACACTTTCGCATTGTCCCCACTATCACTCGGGAAGACAGACGTTTGCACGATTTACCTGCCTTTTTGTTCCACCGTCTCTCGCTGTTGCGACTACTCGATTACAACATTGTATCTGTTTTTGAAATGTTCATGAAGAATACTTCAAAATACAGGAGACTGGGTTCTTACTAACACTTTCGCATTGTCCCCACTCCCACTCGAAAAGACAGACATGTGCACGATTTACCTGCCTTTTTGTTCCACCGTCTCTCGCTGTTGCGACTACTCGATTACAACATTGTATCTGTTTTTAAAAGGTTCATGAAGAATATTTTGAAATACAGGAGACTGGGTTCTTACTAACACTTTCGCATTGTCCCCACTATCACTCGGGAAGACAGACGTTTGCACGATTTACCTGCCTTTTTGTTCCACCGTCTCTCGCTGTTGCGACTACTCGATTACAACATTGTATCTGTTTTTGAAATGTTCATGAAGAATACTTCAAAATACAGGAGACTGGGTTCTTACTAACACTTTCGCATTGTCCCCACTCCCACTCGAAAAGACAGACATGTGCACGATTTACCTGCCTTTTTGTTCCACCGTCTCTCGCTGTTGCGACTACTCGATTACAACATTGTATCTGTTTTTAAAAGGTTCATGAAGAATATTTTGAAATACAGGAGACTGGGTTCTTACTAACACTTTCGCATTGTCCCCACTATCACTCGGGAAGACAGACGTTTGCACGATTTACCTGCCTTTTTGTTCCACCGTCTCTCGCTGTTGCGACTACTCGATTACAACATTGTATCTGTTTTTGAAATGTTCATGAAGAATACTTCAAAATACAGGAGACTGGGTTCTTACTAACACTTTCGCATTGTCCCCACTCCCACTCGAAAAGACAGACATGTGCACGATTTACCTGCCTTTTGTCCCAGCGTCTCTCGCTGTTGCGACTACTCGATTACAATATTGTATCTGTTTTTGAAATGTTCATGAAGAATACTTTGAAAAACAGGAGACTGGGTTCTTACTAACACTTTCGCATTGTTCCCACTCCCACTCGGGAAGACAGACGTTTGCACGATTTACCTGCCTTTTTGTTCCACCGTCTCTCGCTGTTGCGACTACTCGATTACAACATTGTATCTGTTTTTGAAATGTTCATGAAGAATACTTCAAAATACAGGAGACTGGGTTCTTACTAACACTTTCGCATTGTCCCCACTATCACTCGGGAAGACAGACGTTTGCACGATTTACCTGCCTTTTGCCCCAGCGTCTCTCGCTGTTGCGACTACTCGGATACAACATTGTATCTGTTTTAAAAAGGTTCATGAAGAATATTTTGAAATACAGGAGACTGGGTTCTTACTAACACTTTCGCATTGTTCCCACTCCCACTCGGGAAGACAGACGTTTGCACGATTTACCTGCCTTTTTGTCCCACCGTCTCTCGCTGTTGCGACTACTCGATTACAACATGGTATCTGTTTTTGAAATGTTCATGAAAAATACTTTTGAATTACAGGAGACTGGGTTCTTACTAACACTTTCGCATTGTCCCCACTATCACTCGGGAAGACAGACGTGTGCACGATTTACCTGCCTTTTGCCCCAGCGTCTCTCGCTGTTGCGACTACTCGAATAAAACATTGTATCTGTTTTTGAGATGTTCATGAAGAATATTTTGAAATACAGGAGACTGGGTTCTTACTAACACTTTCGCATTGTCCCCACTCCCACTCGAAAAGACAGACATGTGCACGATTTACCTGCCTTTTGTCCCAGCGTCTCTCGCTGTTGCGACTACTCGATTACAACATTGTATCTGTTTTTGAAATGTTCATGAAGAATACTTTAAAAAACAGGAGACTGGGTTCTTACTAACACTTTCGCATTGTTCCCACTCCCACTCGGGAAGACAGACGTTTGCACGATTTACCTGCCTTTTTGTTCCACCGTCTCTCGCTGTTGCGACTACTCGATTACAACATTGTATCTGTTTTTGAAATGTTCATGAAGAATACTTCAAAATACAGGAGACTGGGTTCTTACTAACACTTTCGCATTGTCCCCACTATCACTCGGGAAGACAGACGTTTGCACGATTTACCTGCCTTTTGCCCCAGCGTCTCTCGCTGTTGCGACTACTCGAATACAACATTGTATCTGTTTTAAAAGGTTCATGAAGAATATTTTGAAATACAGGAGACTGGGTTCTTACTAACACTTTCGCATTGTTCCCACTCCCACTCGGGAAGACAGACGTTTGCACGATTTACCTGCCTTTTTGTCCCACCGTCTCTCGCTGTTGCGACTACTCGATTACAACATGGTATCTGTTTTTGAAATGTTCATGAAAAATACTTTTGAATTACAGGAGACGGGGTTCTTACTAACACTTTCGCATTGTCCCCACTATCACTCGGGAAGACAGACGTGTGCACGATTTACCTGCCTTTTGCCCCAGCGTCTCTCGCTGTTGCGACTACTCGAATAAAACATTGTATCTGTTTTTGAGATGTTCATGAAGAATATTTTGAAATACAGGAGACTGGGTTCTTACTAACACTTTCGCATTGTCCCCACTCCCACTCGAAAAGACAGACATGTGCACGATTTACCTGCCTTTTGTCCCAGCGTCTCTCGCTGTTGCGACTACTCGATTACAACATTGTATCTGTTTTTGAAATGTTCATGAAGAATACTTTGAAAAACAGGAGACTGGGTTCTTACTAACACTTTCGCATTGTTCCCACTCCCACTCGGGAAGACATACGTTTGCACGATTTACCTGCCTTTTGCCCCAGCGTCTCTCGCTGTTACGACTACACTACTCGAATACAACATTGTATCTGTTTTCGAAATGTTCATGAAGAATACTTTGAAATACAGGAAACTGGGTTCTTACTAACACTTTCGCATTGTCCCCACTATCACTCGGGAAGACAGACGTTTGCACGATTTACCTGCCTTTTTGTTCCACCGTCTCTCGCTGTTGCGACTACTCGATTACAACATTGTATCTGTTTTTGAAATGTTCATGAAGAATACTTCAAAATACAGGAGACTGGGTTCTTACTAACACTTTCGCATTGTCCCCACTATCTTTCGGGAAGACAGACGTTTGCACGATTTACCTGCCTTTTGCCCCAGCGTCTCTCGCTGTTGCGACTACTCGAATACAACATTGTATCTGTTTTTAAAAGGTTCATGAAGAATATTTTGAAATACAGGAGACTGGGTTCTTACTAACACTTTCGCATTGTTCCCACTCCCACTCGGGAAGACATACGTTTGCACGATTTACCTGCCTTTTGCCCCAGCGTCTCTCGCTGTTACGACTACACTACTCGAATACAACATTGTATCTGTTTTCGAAATGTTCATGAAGAATACTTTGAAGAACAGGAGACTGGGTTCTCACTAACACTTTCGCATTGTACCCACTATCACTCGGGAAGACAGACGTTTGCACGATTTACCTGCCTTTTGCCCCAGCATCTCTCGCTATTGCGAGTATTCGATTACAACATTGTATCTGTTTTTGAAATGTTCATGAAGAAAACTTCGAAATACAGGAGACTAGGTTCTTACTAACACTTTCGCATTGTCCCCACTCCCACTCAGAAAAACAGACGGGTGCACGATTTACCTGCCTTTTTGTCCCACCGTCTCTCGCTGTTGCGACTACTCGAATACAACATTGTAACTGTTTTTGAAATGTTCATGAAGATTACTTTGAAATACAGAACGCTGTGTTCTTACCAACACTTTCGCATTGTCCCCACTCCCACTCGAAAAGACAGACATGTGCACGATTTACCTGCCTTTTGTCCCAGCGTTTCTCGCTGTTGCGACTACTCGATTACAACATTGTATCTGTTTTTGAAATGTTCATGAAGAATACTTTAAAAAACAGGAGACTGGGTTCTTACTAACACTTTCGCATTGTTCCCACTCCCACTCGGGAAGACATACGTTTGCACGATTTACCTGCCTTTTGCCCCAGCGTCTCTCGCTGTTACGACTACACTACTCGAATACAACATTGTATCTGTTTTCGAAATGTTCATGAAGAATACTTTGAAATACAGGAGACTGGGTTCTTACTAACACTTTCGCATTGTCCCCACTATCACTCGGGAAGACAGACGTTTGCACGATTTACCTGCCTTTTTGTTCCACCGTCTCTCGCTGTTGCGACTACTCGATTACAACATTGTATCTGTTTTTGAAATGTTCATGAAGAATACTTCAAAATACAGGAAACTGGGTTCTTACTAACACTTTCGCATTGTCCTCACTATCACTCGGGAAGACAGACGTTTGCACGATTTACCTGCCTTTTGCCCCAGCGTCTCTCGCTGTTGCGACTACTCGAATACAACATTGTATCTGTTTTTAAAAGGTTCATAAAGAATATTTTGAAATACAGGAGACTGGGTTCTTACTAACACTTTCGCATTGTTCCCACTCCCACTCGGGAAGACAGACGTTTGCACGATTTACCTGCCTTTTTGTCCCACCGTCTCTCGCTGTTGCGACTACTCGATTACAACATGGTATCTGTTTTTGAAATGTTCATGAAAATACTTTGAATTACAGGAGACTGGGTTCTTACTAACACTTTCGCATTGTCCCCACTATCACTCGGGAAGACAGACGTGTGCACGATTTACCTGCCTTTTGCCCCAGCGTCTCTCGCTGTTGCGACTACTCGAATAAAACATTGTATCTGTTTTTGAGATGTTCATGAAGAAAATTTTGAAATACAGAAGACTGGGTTCTTACTAACACTTTCGCATTGTCCCCACTCCCACTCGAAAAGACAGACATGTGCACGATTTACCTGCCTTTTGTCCCAGCGTCTCTCGCTGTTGCGACTACTCGATTACAACATTGTATCTGTTTTTGAAATGTTCATGAAGAATACTTTGAAAAACAGGAGACTGGGTTCTTACTAACACTTTCGCATTGTTCCCACTCCCACTCGGGAAGACATACGTTTGCACGATTTACCTGCCTTTTGCCCCAGCGTCTCTCGCTGTTACGACTACTCGATTACAACATTGTATCTGTTTTCGAAATGTTCATGAAGAATACTTTGAAATACAGGAGACTGGGTTCTAACTAACACTTTCGCATTGTCCCCACTATCACTCGGGAAGACAGACGTTTGCACGATTTACCTGCCTTTTGCCCCAGCGTCTCTCGCTGTTGCGACTACTCGAATACAACATTGTATCTGTTTTTAAAAGGTTCATGAAGAATATTTTGAAATACAGGAGACTGGGTTCTTACTAACACTTTCGCATTGTTCCCACTCCCACTCGGGAAGACAGACGTTTGCACGATTTACCTGCCTTTTTGTCCCACCGTCTCTCGCTGTTGCGACTACTCGATTACAACATGGTATCTGTTTTTGAAATGTTCATGAAAAATACTTTGAATTACAGGAGACTGGGTTCTTACTAACACTTTCGCATTGTCCCCACTATCACTCGGGAAGACAGACGTGTGCACGATTTACCTGCCTTTTGCCCCAGCGTCTCTCGCTGTTGCGACTACTCGAATAAAACATTGTATCTGTTTTTGAGATGTTCATGAAGAATATTTTGAAATACAGGAGACTGGGTTCTTACTAACACTTTCGCATTGTCCCCACTCCCACTCGAAAAGACAGACATGTGCACGATTTACCTGCCTTTTGTCCCAGCGTCTCTCGCTGTTGCGACTACTCGAATAAAACATTGTATCTGTTTTTGAGATGTTCATGAAGAATATTTTGAAATACAGGAGACTGGGTTCTTACTAACACTTTCGCATTGTTCCCACTCCCACTCGGGAAGACATACGTTTGCACGATTTACCTGCCTTTTGCCCCAGCGTCTCTCGCTGTTACGACTACACTACTCGAATACAACATTGTATCTGTTTTCGAAATGTTCATGAAGAATACTTTGAAATACAGGAGACTGGGTTCTTACTAACACTTTCGCATTGTCCCCACTATCACTCGGGAAGACAGACGTTTGCACGATTTACCTGCCTTTTTGTTCCACCGTCTCTCGCTGTTGCGACTACTCGATTACAACAATGTATCTGTTTTTGAAATGTTCATGAAGAATACTTCAAAATACAGGAGACTGGGTTCTTACTAACACTTTCGCATTGTCCCCACTATCACTCGGGAAGACAGACGTTGGCACGATTTACCTGCCTTTTGCCCCAGCGTCTCTCGCTGTTGCGACTACTCGAATACAACATTGTATCTGTTTTTAAAAGGTTCATGAAGAATATTTTGAAATACAGGAGACTGGGTTCTTACTAACACTTTCGCATTGTTCCCACTCCCACTCGGGAAGACATACGTGTGCACGATTTACCTGCCTTTTGCCCCAGCGTCTCTCGCTGTTGCGACTACTCGAATACAACATTGTATCTGTTTTTGAAATGTTCATGAAGAATATTTTGAAATACAGGAGACTGGGTTCTTACTAACACTTTCGCATTGTTCCCACTCCCACTCGGGAAGACAGACGTTTGCACGATTTACCTGCCTTTTTGTTCCACCGTCTCTCGCTGTTGCGACTACTCGATTACAACATTGTATCTTCATGAAGATTACTTTAAATACAGAATGCTGGGTTCTAACTAACATTTTCTCATTGCCCCCACTCTCACTCGGCAAGACAGACGTTTGCACGATTTACCTGCCTTTTGCCCCAGCGTCTCTCGCTGTTGCGACTACTCGAATACAACATTGTATCTGTTTTTGAAATGTTCATGAAGAATATTTTGAAATACAGGAGACTGGGTTCTTACTAACACTTTCGCATTGTTCCCACTCCCACTCGGGAAGACAGACGTTTGCACGATTTACCTGCCTTTTGCCCCAGCGTCTCTCGCTGTTGCGACTACTCGAATACAACATTGTATCTGTTTTTAAAAGGTTCATGAAGAATCTTTTGAAATACAGGAGACTGGGTTCTTACTAACACTTTCGCATTGTTCCCACTCCCACTCGGGAAGACAGACGTTTGCACGATTTACCTGCCTTTTTGTCCCACCGTCTCTCGCTGTTGCGACTACTCGATTACAACATGGTATCTGTTTTTGAAATGTTCATGAAAAATACTTTGAATTACAGGAGACTGGGTTCTTACTAAGACTTTCGCATTGTCCCCACTATCACTCGGGAAGACAGACGTGTGCACGATTTACCTGCCTTTTGCCCCAGCGTCTCTCGCTGTTGCGACTACTCGAATAAAACATTGTATCTGTTTTTGAGATGTTCATGAAGAATATTTTGAAATACAGGAGACTGGGTTCTTACTAACACTTTCGCATTGTCCCCACTCCCACTCGAAAAGACAGACATGTGCACGATTTACCTGCCTTTTGTCCCAGCGTCTCTCGCTGTTGCGACTACTCGATTACAACATTGTATCTGTTTTTGAAATGTTCATGAAGAATACTTTGAAAAACAGGAGACTGGGTTCTTACTAACACTTTCGCATTGTTCCCACTCCCACTCGGGAAGACATACGTTTGCACGATTTACCTGCCTATTGCCCCAGCGTCTCTCGCTGTTACGACTACACTACTCGAATACAACATTGTATCTGTTTTCGAAATGTTCATGAAGAATACTTTGAAATACAGGAGACTGGGTTCTTACTAACACTTTCGCATTGTCCCCACTATCACTCGGGAAGACAGACGTTTGCACGATTTACCTGCCTTTTTGTTCCACCGTCTCTCGCTGTTGCGACTACTCGATTACAACAATGTATCTGTTTTTGAAATGTTCATGAAGAATACTTCAAAATACAGGAGACTGGGTTCTTACTAACACTTTCGCATTGTTCCCACTCCCACTCGGGAAGACATACGTGTGCACGATTTACCTGCCTTTTGCCCCAGCGTCTCTCGCTGTTGCGACTACTCGAATACAACATTGTATCTGTTTTTGAAATGTTCATGAAGAATATTTTGAAATACAGGAGACTGGGTTCTTACTAACACTTTCGCATTGTTCCCACTCCCACTCGGGAAGACATACGTGTGCACGATTTACCTGCCTTTTGCCCCAGCGTCTCTCGCTGTTGCGACTACTCGAATACAACATTGTATCTGTTTTTGAAATGTTCATGAAGAATATTTTGAAATACAGGAGACTGGGTTCTTACTAACACTTTCGCATTGTTCCCACTCCCACTCGGGAAGACATACGTGTGCACGATTTACCTGCCTTTTGCCCCAGCGTCTCTCGCTGTTGCGACTACTCGAATACAACATTGTATCTGTTTTTGAAATGTTCATGAAGAATATTTTGAAATACAGGAGACTGGGTTCTTACTAACACTTTCGCATTGTTCCCACTCCCACTCGGGAAGACAGACGTTTGCACGATTTACCTGCCTTTTTGTTCCACCGTCTCTCGCTGTTGCGACTACTCGATTACAACATTGTATCTTCATGAAGATTACTTTAAATACAGAATGCTGGGTTCTAACTAACATTTTCTCATTGCCCCCACTCTCACTCGGCAAGACAGACGTTTGCACGATTTACCTGCCTTTTTGTCCCACCGTCTCTCGCTGTTGCGACTACTCGATTACAACATTGTATCTTCATGAAGATTACTTTAAATACAGAATGCTGGGTTCTAACTAACATTTTCTCATTGCCCCCACTCTCACTCGGCAAGACAGACATGTGCACGATTTACCTGCCTTTTGTCCCAGCGTCTCTCGCTGTTGCGACTACTCGATTACAACATTGTATCTGTTTTTGAAATGTTCATGAAGAATACTTTGAAATACAGGAGACTGGGTTCTAACTAACACTTTCGCATTGTCCCCACTATCACTCGGGAAGACAGACGTTGGCACGATTTACCTGCCTTTTGCCCCAGCGTCTCTCGCTGTTGCGACTACTCGAATACAACATTGTATCTGTTTTTAAAAGGTTCATGAAGAATATTTTGAAATACAGGAGACTGGGTTCTTACTAACACTTTCGCATTGTCCCCACTATCACTCGGGAAGACAGACGTTGGCACGATTTACCTGCTTTTTGCCCCAGCGTCTCTCGCTGTTACGACTACTCGATTACAACATTGTATCTGTTTTCGAAATGTTCATGAAGAATACTTTGAAATACAGGAGACTGGGTTCTAACTAACACTTTCGCATTGTCCCCACTATCACTCGGGAAGACAGACGTTGGCACGATTTACCTGCCTTTTGCCCCAGCGTCTCTCGCTGTTGCGACTACTCGAATACAACATTGTATCTGTTTTTAAAAGGTTCATGAAGAATATTTTGAAATACAGGAGACTGGGTTCTAACTAACACTTTCGCATTGTCCCCACTATCACTCGGGAAGACAGACGTTTGCACGATTTACCTGCCTTTTGCCCCAGCGTCTCTCGCTGTTGCGACTACTCGAATACAACATTGTATCTGTTTTTGAAATGTTCATGAAGAATATTTTGAAATACAGGAGACTGGGTTCTTACTAACACTTTCGCATTGTTCCCACTCCCACTCGGGAAGACAGACGTTTGCACGATTTACCTGCCTTTTTGTTCCACCGTCTCTCGCTGTTGCGACTACTCGATTACAACATTGTATCTTCATGAAGATTACTTTAAATACAGAATGCTGGGTTCTAACTAACATTTTCTCATTGCCCCCACTCTCACTCGGCAAGACAGACGTTTGCACGATTTACCTGCCTTTTGCCCCAGCGTCTCTCGCTGTTGCGACTACTCGAATACAACATTGTATCTGTTTTTGAAATGTTCATGAAGAATATTTTGAAATACAGGAGACTGGGTTCTTACTAACACTTTCGCATTGTTCCCACTCCCACTCGGGAAGACAGACGTTTGCACGATTTACCTGCCTTTTGCCCCAGCGTCTCTCGCTGTTGCGACTACTCGAATACAACATTGTATCTGTTTTTAAAAGGTTCATGAAGAATCTTTTGAAATACAGGAGACTGGGTTCTTACTAACACTTTCGCATTGTTCCCACTCCCACTCGGGAAGACAGACGTTTGCACGATTTACCTGCCTTTTTGTCCCACCGTCTCTCGCTGTTGCGACTACTCGATTACAACATGGTATCTGTTTTTGAAATGTTCATGAAAAATACTTTTGAATTACAGGAGACGGGGTTCTTACTAACACTTTCGCATTGTCCCCACTATCACTCGGGAAGACAGACGTGTGCACGATTTACCTGCCTTTTGCCCCAGCGTCTCTCGCTGTTGCGACTACTCGAATAAAACATTGTATCTGTTTTTGAGATGTTCATGAAGAATATTTTGAAATACAGGAGACTGGGTTCTTACTAACACTTTCGCATTGTCCCCACTCCCACTCGAAAAGACAGACATGTGCACGATTTACCTGCCTTTTGTCCCAGCGTCTCTCGCTGTTGCGACTACTCGATTACAACATTGTATCTGTTTTTGAAATGTTCATGAAGAATACTTTGAAAAACAGGAGACTGGGTTCTTACTAACACTTTCGCATTGTTCCCACTCCCACTCGGGAAGACATACGTTTGCACGATTTACCTGCCTTTTGCCCCAGCGTCTCTCGCTGTTACGACTACACTACTCGAATACAACATTGTATCTGTTTTCGAAATGTTCATGAAGAATACTTTGAAATACAGGAAACTGGGTTCTTACTAACACTTTCGCATTGTCCCCACTATCACTCGGGAAGACAGACGTTTGCACGATTTACCTGCCTTTTTGTTCCACCGTCTCTCGCTGTTGCGACTACTCGATTACAACATTGTATCTGTTTTTGAAATGTTCATGAAGAATACTTCAAAATACAGGAGACTGGGTTCTTACTAACACTTTCGCATTGTCCCCACTATCTTTCGGGAAGACAGACGTTTGCACGATTTACCTGCCTTTTGCCCCAGCGTCTCTCGCTGTTGCGACTACTCGAATACAACATTGTATCTGTTTTTAAAAGGTTCATGAAGAATATTTTGAAATACAGGAGACTGGGTTCTTACTAACACTTTCGCATTGTTCCCACTCCCACTCGGGAAGACATACGTTTGCACGATTTACCTGCCTTTTGCCCCAGCGTCTCTCGCTGTTACGACTACACTACTCGAATACAACATTGTATCTGTTTTCGAAATGTTCATGAAGAATACTTTGAAGAACAGGAGACTAGGTTCTTACTAACACTTTCGCATTGTCCCCACTCCCACTCAGAAAAACAGACGGGTGCACGATTTACCTGCCTTTTTGTCCCACCGTCTCTCGCTGTTGCGACTACTCGAATACAACATTGTAACTGTTTTTGAAATGTTCATGAAGATTACTTTGAAATACAGAACGCTGTGTTCTTACCAACACTTTCGCATTGTCCCCACTATCACTCGGGAAGACAGACGTTTGCACGATTTACCTGCCTTTTGCCCCAGAGTCTCTCGCTGTTGCGACTACTCGAATAAAACATTGTATCTGTTTTTGAGATGTTCATGAAGAATATTTTGAAATACAGAAGACTGGGTACTTACTAACACTTTCGCATTGTCCCCACTCCCACTCGAAAAGACAGACATGTGCACGATTTACCTGCCTTTTGTCCCAGCGTTTCTCGCTGTTGCGACTACTCGATTACAACATTGTATCTGTTTTTGAAATGTTCATGAAGAATACTTTAAAAAACAGGAGACTGGGTTCTTACTAACACTTTCGCATTGTTCCCACTCCCACTCGGGAAGACATACGTTTGCACGATTTACCTGCCTTTTGCCCCAGCGTCTCTCGCTGTTACGACTACACTACTCGAATACAACATTGTATCTGTTTTCGAAATGTTCATGAAGAATACTTTGAAATACAGGAGACTGGGTTCTTACTAACACTTTCGCATTGTCCCCACTATCACTCGGGAAGACAGACGTTTGCACGATTTACCTGCCTTTTTGTTCCACCGTCTCTCGCTGTTGCGACTACTCGATTACAACATTGTATCTGTTTTTGAAATGTTCATGAAGAATACTTCAAAATACAGGAAACTGGGTTCTTACTAACACTTTCGCATTGTCCTCACTATCACTCGGGAAGACAGACGTTTGCACGATTTACCTGCCTTTTGCCCCAGCGTCTCTCGCTGTTGCGACTACTCGAATACAACATTGTATCTGTTTTTAAAAGGTTCATAAAGAATATTTTGAAATACAGGAGACTGGGTTCTTACTAACACTTTCGCATTGTTCCCACTCCCACTCGGGAAGACAGACGTTTGCACGATTTACCTGCCTTTTTGTCCCACCGTCTCTCGCTGTTGCGACTACTCGATTACAACATGGTATCTGTTTTTGAAATGTTCATGAAAATACTTTGAATTACAGGAGACTGGGTTCTTACTAACACTTTCGCATTGTCCCCACTATCACTCGGGAAGACAGACGTGTGCACGATTTACCTGCCTTTTGCCCCAGCGTCTCTCGCTGTTGCGACTACTCGAATAAAACATTGTATCTGTTTTTGAGATGTTCATGAAGAAAATTTTGAAATACAGAAGACTGGGTTCTTACTAACACTTTCGCATTGTCCCCACTCCCACTCGAAAAGACAGACATGTGCACGATTTACCTGCCTTTTGTCCCAGCGTCTCTCGCTGTTGCGACTACTCGATTACAACATTGTATCTGTTTTTGAAATGTTCATGAAGAATACTTTGAAAAACAGGAGACTGGGTTCTTACTAACACTTTCGCATTGTTCCCACTCCCACTCGGGAAGACATACGTTTGCACGATTTACCTGCCTTTTGCCCCAGCGTCTCTCGCTGTTACGACTACTCGATTACAACATTGTATCTGTTTTCGAAATGTTCATGAAGAATACTTTGAAATACAGGAGACTGGGTTCTAACTAACACTTTCGCATTGTCCCCACTATCACTCGGGAAGACAGACGTTTGCACGATTTACCTGCCTTTTGCCCCAGCGTCTCTCGCTGTTGCGACTACTCGAATACAACATTGTATCTGTTTTTAAAAGGTTCATGAAGAATATTTTGAAATACAGGAGACTGGGTTCTTACTAACACTTTCGCATTGTTCCCACTCCCACTCGGGAAGACAGACGTTTGCACGATTTACCTGCCTTTTTGTCCCACCGTCTCTCGCTGTTGCGACTACTCGATTACAACATGGTATCTGTTTTTGAAATGTTCATGAAAAATACTTTGAATTACAGGAGACTGGGTTCTTACTAACACTTTCGCATTGTCCCCACTATCACTCGGGAAGACAGACGTGTGCACGATTTACCTGCCTTTTGCCCCAGCGTCTCTCGCTGTTGCGACTACTCGAATAAAACATTGTATCTGTTTTTGAGATGTTCATGAAGAATATTTTGAAATACAGGAGACTGGGTTCTTACTAACACTTTCGCATTGTCCCCACTCCCACTCGAAAAGACAGACATGTGCACGATTTACCTGCCTTTTGTCCCAGCGTCTCTCGCTGTTGCGACTACTCGAATAAAACATTGTATCTGTTTTTGAGATGTTCATGAAGAATATTTTGAAATACAGGAGACTGGGTTCTTACTAACACTTTCGCATTGTTCCCACTCCCACTCGGGAAGACATACGTTTGCACGATTTACCTGCCTTTTGCCCCAGCGTCTCTCGCTGTTACGACTACACTACTCGAATACAACATTGTATCTGTTTTCGAAATGTTCATGAAGAATACTTTGAAATACAGGAGACTGGGTTCTTACTAACACTTTCGCATTGTCCCCACTATCACTCGGGAAGACAGACGTTTGCACGATTTACCTGCCTTTTTGTTCCACCGTCTCTCGCTGTTGCGACTACTCGATTACAACAATGTATCTGTTTTTGAAATGTTCATGAAGAATACTTCAAAATACAGGAGACTGGGTTCTTACTAACACTTTCGCATTGTCCCCACTATCACTCGGGAAGACAGACGTTGGCACGATTTACCTGCCTTTTGCCCCAGCGTCTCTCGCTGTTGCGACTACTCGAATACAACATTGTATCTGTTTTTAAAAGGTTCATGAAGAATATTTTGAAATACAGGAGACTGGGTTCTTACTAACACTTTCGCATTGTTCCCACTCCCACTCGGGAAGACAGACGTTTGCACGATTTACCTGCCTTTTTGTTCCACCGTCTCTCGCTGTTGCGACTACTCGATTACAACATTGTATCTTCATGAAGATTACTTTAAATACAGAATGCTGGGTTCTAACTAACATTTTCTCATTGCCCCCACTCTCACTCGGCAAGACAGACGTTTGCACGATTTACCTGCCTTTTGCCCCAGCGTCTCTCGCTGTTGCGACTACTCGAATACAACATTGTATCTGTTTTTGAAATGTTCATGAAGAATATTTTGAAATACAGGAGACTGGGTTCTTACTAACACTTTCGCATTGTTCCCACTCCCACTCGGGAAGACAGACGTTTGCACGATTTACCTGCCTTTTGCCCCAGCGTCTCTCGCTGTTGCGACTACTCGAATACAACATTGTATCTGTTTTTAAAAGGTTCATGAAGAATCTTTTGAAATACAGGAGACTGGGTTCTTACTAACACTTTCGCATTGTTCCCACTCCCACTCGGGAAGACAGACGTTTGCACGATTTACCTGCCTTTTTGTCCCACCGTCTCTCGCTGTTGCGACTACTCGATTACAACATGGTATCTGTTTTTGAAATGTTCATGAAAAATACTTTGAATTACAGGAGACTGGGTTCTTACTAAGACTTTCGCATTGTCCCCACTATCACTCGGGAAGACAGACGTGTGCACGATTTACCTGCCTTTTGCCCCAGCGTCTCTCGCTGTTGCGACTACTCGAATAAAACATTGTATCTGTTTTTGAGATGTTCATGAAGAATATTTTGAAATACAGGAGACTGGGTTCTTACTAACACTTTCGCATTGTCCCCACTCCCACTCGAAAAGACAGACATGTGCACGATTTACCTGCCTTTTGTCCCAGCGTCTCTCGCTGTTGCGACTACTCGATTACAACATTGTATCTGTTTTTGAAATGTTCATGAAGAATACTTTGAAAAACAGGAGACTGGGTTCTTACTAACACTTTCGCATTGTTCCCACTCCCACTCGGGAAGACATACGTTTGCACGATTTACCTGCCTATTGCCCCAGCGTCTCTCGCTGTTACGACTACACTACTCGAATACAACATTGTATCTGTTTTCGAAATGTTCATGAAGAATACTTTGAAATACAGGAGACTGGGTTCTTACTAACACTTTCGCATTGTCCCCACTATCACTCGGGAAGACAGACGTTTGCACGATTTACCTGCCTTTTTGTTCCACCGTCTCTCGCTGTTGCGACTACTCGATTACAACAATGTATCTGTTTTTGAAATGTTCATGAAGAATACTTCAAAATACAGGAGACTGGGTTCTTACTAACACTTTCGCATTGTTCCCACTCCCACTCGGGAAGACATACGTGTGCACGATTTACCTGCCTTTTGCCCCAGCGTCTCTCGCTGTTGCGACTACTCGAATACAACATTGTATCTGTTTTTGAAATGTTCATGAAGAATATTTTGAAATACAGGAGACTGGGTTCTTACTAACACTTTCGCATTGTTCCCACTCCCACTCGGGAAGACATACGTGTGCACGATTTACCTGCCTTTTGCCCCAGCGTCTCTCGCTGTTGCGACTACTCGAATACAACATTGTATCTGTTTTTGAAATGTTCATGAAGAATATTTTGAAATACAGGAGACTGGGTTCTTACTAACACTTTCGCATTGTTCCCACTCCCACTCGGGAAGACATACGTGTGCACGATTTACCTGCCTTTTGCCCCAGCGTCTCTCGCTGTTGCGACTACTCGAATACAACATTGTATCTGTTTTTGAAATGTTCATGAAGAATATTTTGAAATACAGGAGACTGGGTTCTTACTAACATTTTCTCATTGCCCCCACTCTCACTCGGCAAGACAGACGTTTGCACGATTTACCTGCCTTTTGCCCCAGCGTCTCTCGCTGTTGCGACTACTCGAATACAACATTGTATCTGTTTTTGAAATGTTCATGAAGAATATTTTGAAATACAGGAGACTGGGTTCTTACTAACACTTTCGCATTGTTCCCACTCCCACTCGGGAAGACAGACGTTTGCACGATTTACCTGCCTTTTTGTTCCACCGTCTCTCGCTGTTGCGACTACTCGATTACAACATTGTATCTTCATGAAGATTACTTTAAATACAGAATGCTGGGTTCTAACTAACATTTTCTCATTGCCCCCACTCTCACTCGGCAAGACAGACGTTTGCACGATTTACCTGCCTTTTTGTCCCACCGTCTCTCGCTGTTGCGACTACTCGATTACAACATTGTATCTTCATGAAGATTACTTTAAATACAGAATGCTGGGTTCTAACTAACATTTTCTCATTGCCCCCACTCTCACTCGGCAAGACAGACATGTGCACGATTTACCTGCCTTTTGTCCCAGCGTCTCTCGCTGTTGCGACTACTCGATTACAACATTGTATCTGTTTTTGAAATGTTCATGAAGAATACTTTGAAATACAGGAGACTGGGTTCTAACTAACACTTTCGCATTGTCCCCACTATCACTCGGGAAGACAGACGTTGGCACGATTTACCTGCCTTTTGCCCCAGCGTCTCTCGCTGTTGCGACTACTCGAATACAACATTGTATCTGTTTTTAAAAGGTTCATGAAGAATATTTTGAAATACAGGAGACTGGGTTCTTACTAACACTTTCGCATTGTTCCCACTCCCACTCGGGAAGACATACGTGTGCACGATTTACCTGCTTTTTGCCCCAGCGTCTCTCGCTGTTACGACTACTCGATTACAACATTGTATCTGTTTTCGAAATGTTCATGAAGAATACTTCAAAATACAGGAGACTGGGTTCTTACTAACACTTTCGCATTGTCCCCACTATCACTCGGGAAGACAGACGTTGGCACGATTTACCTGCTTTTTGCCCCAGCGTCTCTCGCTGTTACGACTACTCGATTACAACATTGTATCTGTTTTCGAAATGTTCATGAAGAATACTTTGAAATACAGGAGACTGGGTTCTAACTAACACTTTCGCATTGTCCCCACTATCACTCGGGAAGACAGACGTTGGCACGATTTACCTGCCTTTTGCCCCAGCGTCTCTCGCTGTTGCGACTACTCGAATACAACATTGTATCTGTTTTTAAAAGGTTCATGAAGAATATTTTGAAATACAGGAGACTGGGTTCTTACTAACACTTTCGCATTGTTCCCACTCCCACTCGGGAAGACATACGTGTGCACGATTTACCTGCCTTTTGCCCCAGCGTCTCTCGCTGTTGCGACTACTCGAATACAACATTGTATCTGTTTTTGAAATGTTCATGAAGAATATTTTGAAATACAGGAGACTGGGTTCTTACTAACACTTTCGCATTGTTCCCACTCCCACTCGGGAAGACAGACGTTTGCACGATTTACCTGCCTTTTTGTTCCACCGTCTCTCGCTGTTGCGACTACTCGATTACAACATTGTATCTTCATGAAGATTACTTTAAATACAGAATGCTGGGTTCTAACTAACATTTTCTCATTGCCCCCACTCTCACTCGGCAAGACAGACGTTTGCACGATTTACCTGCCTTTTGCCCCAGCGTCTCTCGCTGTTGCGACTACTCGAATACAACATTGTATCTGTTTTTGAAATGTTCATGAAGAATATTTTGAAATACAGGAGACTGGGTTCTTACTAACACTTTCGCATTGTTCCCACTCCCACTCGGGAAGACAGACGTTTGCACGATTTACCTGCCTTTTGCCCCAGCGTCTCTCGCTGTTGCGACTACTCGAATACAACATTGTATCTGTTTTTAAAAGGTTCATGAAGAATCTTTTGAAATACAGGAGACTGGGTTCTTACTAACACTTTCGCATTGTTCCCACTCCCACTCGGGAAGACAGACGTTTGCACGATTTACCTGCCTTTTTGTCCCACCGTCTCTCGCTGTTGCGACTACTCGATTACAACATGGTATCTGTTTTTGAAATGTTCATGAAAAATACTTTGAATTACAGGAGACTGGGTTCTTACTAACACTTTCGCATTGTCCCCACTATCACTCGGGAAGACAGACGTGTGCACGATTTACCTGCCTTTTGCCCCAGCGTCTCTCGCTGTTGCGACTACTCGAATAAAACATTGTATCTGTTTTTGAGATGTTCATGAAGAATATTTTGAAATACAGGAGACTGGGTTCTTACTAACACTTTCGCATTGTCCCCACTCCCACTCGAAAAGACAGACATGTGCACGATTTACCTGCCTTTTGTCCCAGCGTCTCTCGCTGTTGCGACTACTCGATTACAACATTGTATCTGTTTTTGAAATGTTCATGAAGAATACTTTGAAAAACAGGAGACTGGGTTCTTACTAACACTTTCGCATTGTTCCCACTCCCACTCGGGAAGACATACGTTTGCACGATTTACCTGCCTATTGCCCCAGCGTCTCTCGCTGTTACGACTACACTACTCGAATACAACATTGTATCTGTTTTCGAAATGTTCATGAAGAATACTTTGAAATACAGGAGACTGGGTTCTTACTAACACTTTCGCATTGTCCCCACTATCACTCGGGAAGACAGACGTTTGCACGATTTACCTGCCTTTTTGTTCCACCGTCTCTCGCTGTTGCGACTACTCGATTACAACAATGTATCTGTTTTTGAAATGTTCATGAAGAATACTTCAAAATACAGGAGACTGGGTTCTTACTAACACTTTCGCATTGTCCCCACTATCACTCGGGAAGACAGACGTTGGCACGATTTACCTGCCTTTTGCCCCAGCGTCTCTCGCTGTTGCGACTACTCGAATACAACATTGTATCTGTTTTTAAAAGGTTCATGAAGAATATTTTGAAATACAGGAGACTGGGTTCTTACTAACACTTTCGCATTGTTCCCACTCCCACTCGGGAAGACATACGTGTGCACGATTTACCTGCCTTTTGCCCCAGCGTCTCTCGCTGTTGCGACTACTCGAATACAACATTGTATCTGTTTTTGAAATGTTCATGAAGAATATTTTGAAATACAGGAGACTGGGTTCTTACTAACACTTTCGCATTGTTCCCACTCCCACTCGGGAAGACAGACGTTTGCACGATTTACCTGCCTTTTTGTTCCACCGTCTCTCGCTGTTGCGACTACTCGATTACAACAATGTATCTGTTTTTGAAATGTTCATGAAGAATACTTCAAAATACAGGAGACTGGGTTCTTACTAACACTTTCGCATTGTCCCCACTATCACTCGGGAAGACAGACGTTGGCACGATTTACCTGCCTTTTGCCCCAGCGTCTCTCGCTGTTGCGACTACTCGAATACAACATTGTATCTGTTTTTAAAAGGTTCATGAAGAATATTTTGAAATACAGGAGACTGGGTTCTTACTAACACTTTCGCATTGTTCCCACTCCCACTCGGGAAGACAGACGTTGGCACGATTTACCTGCCTTTTGCCCCAGCGTCTCTCGCTGTTGCGACTACTCGAATACAACATTGTATCTGTTTTTAAAAGGTTCATGAAGAATATTTTGAAATACAGGAGACTGGGTTCTTACTAACACTTTCGCATTGTTCCCACTCCCACTCGGGAAGACATACGTGTGCACGATTTACCTGCCTTTTGCCCCAGCGTCTCTCGCTGTTGCGACTACTCGAATACAACATTGTATCTGTTTTTGAAATGTTCATGAAGATTATTTTGAAATACAGGAGACTGGGTTCTTACTAACACTTTCGCATTGTTCCCACTCCCACTCGGGAAGACAGACGTTTGCACGATTTACCTGCCTTTTTGTTCCACCGTCTCTCGCTGTTGCGACTACTCGATTACAACATTGTATCTTCATGAAGATTACTTTAAATACAGAATGCTGGGTTCTAACTAACATTTTCTCATTGCCCCCACTCTCACTCGGCAAGACAGACGTTTGCACGATTTACCTGCCTTTTTGTCCCACCGTCTCTCGCTGTTGCGACTACTCGATTACAACATTGTATCTTCATGAAGATTACTTTAAATACAGAATGCTGGGTTCTAACTAACATTTTCTCATTGCCCCCACTCTCACTCGGCAAGACAGACATGTGCACGATTTACCTGCCTTTTGTCCCAGCGTCTCTCGCTGTTGCGACTACTCGATTACAACATTGTATCTGTTTTTGAAATGTTCATGAAGAATACTTTGAAAAACAGGAGACTGGGTTCTTACTAACACTTTCGCATTGTTCCCACTCCCACTCGGGAAGACATACGTTTGCACGATTTACCTGCTTTTTGCCCCAGCGTCTCTCGCTGTTACGACTACTCGATTACAACATTGTATCTGTTTTCGAAATGTTCATGAAGAATACTTTGAAATACAGGAGACTGGGTTCTAACTAACACTTTCGCATTGTCCCCACTATCACTCGGGAAGACAGACGTTTGCACGATTTACCTGCCTTTTGCCCCAGCGTCTCTCGCTGTTGCGACTACTCGAATACAACATTGTATCTGTTTTTAAAAGGTTCATGAAGAATATTTTGAAATAAGGAGACTGGGTTCTTACTAACACTTTCGCATTGTTCCCACTCCCACTCGGGAAGACAGACGTTTGCACGATTTACCTGCCTTTTTGTCCCACCGTCTCTCGCTGTTGCGACTACTCGATTACAACATGGTATCTGTTTTTAAAATGTTCATGAAAAATACTTTGAATTACAGGAGACTGGGTTCTTACTAACACTTTCGCATTGTCCCCACTATCACTCGGGAAGACAGACGTGTGCACGATTTACCTGCCTTTTGCCCCAGCGTCTCTCGCTGTTGCGACTACTCGAATAAAACATTGTGTCTGTTTTTGAGATGTTCATGAAGAATATTTTGAAATACAGGAGACTGGGTTCTTACTAACACTTTCGCATTGTCCCCACTCCCACTCGAAAAGACAGACATGTGCACGATTTACCTGCCTTTTGTCCCAGCGTCTCTCGCTGTTGCGACTACTCGATTACAACATTGTATCTGTTTTTGAAATGTTCATGAAGAATACTTTGAAAAACAGGAGACTGGGTTCTTACTAACACTTTCGCATTGTTCCCAATCCCACTCGGGAAGACATACGTTTGCACGATTTACCTGCCTTTTGCCCCAGCGTCTCTCGCTGTTACGACTACACTACTCGAATACAACATTGTATCTGTTTTCGAAATGTTCATGAAGAATACTTTGAAATACAGGAGACTGGGTTCTTACTAACACTTTCGCATTGTCTCCACTATCACTCGGGAAGACAGACGTTTGCACGATTTACCTGCCTTTTTGTTCCACCGTCTCTCGCTGTTGCGACTACTCGATTACAACAATGTATCTGTTTTTGAAATGTTCATGAAGAATACTTCAAAATACAGGAGACTGGGTTCTTACTAACACTTTCGCATTGTCCCCACTATCACTCGGGAAGACAGACGTTGGCACGATTTACCTGCCTTTTGCCCCAGCGTCTCTCGCTGTTGCGACTACTCGAATACAACATTGTATCTGTTTTTAAAAGGTTCATGAAGAATATTTTGAAATACAGGAGACTGGGTTCTTACTAACACTTTCGCATTGTTCCCACTCCCACTCGGGAAGACATACGTGTGCACGATTTACCTGCCTTTTGCCCCAGCGTCTCTCGCTGTTGCGACTACTCGAATACAACATTGTATCTGTTTTTGAAATGTTCATGAAGAATATTTTGAAATACAGGAGACTGGGTTCTTACTAACACTTTCGCATTGTTCCCACTCCCACTCGGGAAGACAGACGTTTGCACGATTTACCTGCCTTTTTGTTCCACCGTCTCTCGCTGTTGCGACTACTCGATTACAACATTGTATCTTCATGAAGATTACTTTAAATACAGAATGCTGGGTTCTAACTAACATTTTCTCATTGCCCCCACTCTCACTCGGCAAGACAGACGTTTGCACGATTTACCTGCCTTTTTGTCCCACCGTCTCTCGCTGTTGCGACTACTCGATTACAACATTGTATCTTCATGAAGATTACTTTAAATACAGAATGCTGGGTTCTAACTAACATTTTCTCATTGCCCCCACTCTCACTCGGCAAGACAGACGTTTGCACGATTTACCTGCCTTTTGCCCCAGCGTCTCTCGCTGTTGCGACTACTCGAATACAACATTGTATCTGTTTTTGAAATGTTCATGAAGAATATTTTGAAATACAGGAGACTGGGTTCTTACTAACACTTTCGCATTGTTCCCACTCCCACTCGGGAAGACAGACGTTTGCACGATTTACCTGCCTTTTTGTCCCACCGTCTCTCGCTGTTGCGACTACTCGATTACAACATTGTATCTGTTTTTGAAATGTTCATGAAGAATACTTTGAATACAGGAGACTGGGTTCTTACTAACACTTTCGCATTGTCCCCACTATCACTCGGGGAGACAGACGTTTGCACGATTACGATTTACCTGCCTTTTGCCCCAGCGTCTCTCGCTGTTGCGACTACTCGAATACAACATTGTATCTGTTTTTAACATGTTCATGAAGAATACTTTGAAATACAGAAGGCTGGGTTCTTACTAACACTTTCGCATTGTCCCCACTATCACTCGGGAAGACAGACGTTTGCACGATTTACCTGCCTTTTGCCCCAGCGTCTCTCGCTGTTGCGACTACTCGAATACAACATTGTATCTGTTTTTGAGATGTTCATGAAGAATATTTTGAAATACAGGAGACTGGGTTCTTACTAACACTTTCGCATTGTCCCCACTCCCACTCGAAAAGACAGACATGTGCACGATTTACCTGCCTTTTGTCCCAGCGTCTCTCGCTGTTGCGACTACTCGATTACAACATTGTATCTGTTTTTGAAATGTTCATGAAGAATACTTTGAAAAACAGGAGACTGGGTTCTTACTAACACTTTCGCATGGTTCCCAATCCCACTCGGGAAGACATACGTTTGCACGATTTACCTGCCTTTTGCCCCAGCGTCTCTCGCTGTTACGACTACACTACTCGAATACAACATTGTATCTGTTTTCGAAATGTTCATGAAGAATACTTTGAAATACAGGAGACTGGGTTCTTACTAACACTTTCGCATTGTCTCCACTATCACTCGGGAAGACAGACGTTTGCACGATTTACCTGCCTTTTTGTTCCACCGTCTCTCGCTGTTGCGACTACTCGATTACAACAATGTATCTGTTTTTGAAATGTTCATGAAGAATACTTCAAAATACAGGAGACTGGGTTCTTACTAACACTTTCGCATTGTCCCCACTATCACTCGGGAAGACAGACGTTGGCACGATTTACCTGCCTTTTGCCCCAGCGTCTCTCGCTGTTGCGACTACTCGAATACAACATTGTATCTGTTTTTAAAAGGTTCATGAAGAATATTTTGAAATACAGGAGACTGGGTTCTTACTAACACTTTCGCATTGTTCCCACTCCCACTCGGGAAGACAGACGTTTGCACGATTTACCTGCCTTTTTGTTCCACCGTCTCTCGCTGTTGCGACTACTCGATTACAACATTGTATCTTCATGAAGATTACTTTAAATACAGAATGCTGGGTTCTAACTAACATTTTCTCATTGCCCCCACTCTCACTCGGCAAGACAGACGTTTGCACGATTTACCTGCCTTTTTGTCCCACCGTCTCTCGCTGTTGCGACTACTCGATTACAACATTGTATCTTCATGAAGATTACTTTAAATACAGAATGCTGGGTTCTAACTAACATTTTCTCATTGCCCCCACTCTCACTCGGCAAGACAGACGTTTGCACGATTTACCTGCCTTTTGCCCCAGCGTCTCTCGCTGTTGCGACTACTCGAATACAACATTGTATCTGTTTTTGAAATGTTCATGAAGAATATTTTGAAATACAGGAGACTGGGTTCTTACTAACACTTTCGCATTGTTCCCACTCCCACTCGGGAAGACAGACGTTTGCACGATTTACCTGCCTTTTTGTCCCACCGTCTCTCGCTGTTGCGACTACTCGATTACAACATTGTATCTGTTTTTGAAATGTTCATGAAGAATACTTTGAATACAGGAGACTGGGTTCTTACTAACACTTTCGCATTGTCCCCACTATCACTCGGGGAGACAGACGTTTGCACGATTACGATTTACCTGCCTTTTGCCCCAGCGTCTCTCGCTGTTGCGACTACTCGAATACAACATTGTATCTGTTTTTAACATGTTCATGAAGAATACTTTGAAATACAGAAGGCTGGGTTCTTACTAACACTTTCGCATTGTCCCCACTATCACTCGGGAAGACAGACGTTTGCACGATTTACCTGCCTTTTGCCCCAGCGCCTCTCGCTGTTGCGACTACTCGAATACAACATTGTATCTGTTTTTAACATGTTCATGAAGAATACTTTGAAATACAGAAGGCTGAGTTCTTACTAACACTTTCGCATTGTCCCCACTATCACTCGGGAAGACAGACGTTTGCACGATTTACCTGCCTTTTTGTCCCATCGTCTCTCGCTGTTGCGACTACTCGAATTCAACATTGTATCTGTTTTTAAAAGGTTTATGAAGAATACTTTAAAATACAGGAGACTGGGTTCTTACTAACACTTTCGCATTGTCCCCACTCCCACTCGGAAAAACAGACGTTTGCACGATTTACCTGCCTTTTTGTCCCACCGTCTCTCGCTGTTGCGACTACTCGAATACAACATTGTATCTGTTTTTGAAATGTTCATGAAGAATACTTTGAATACAGGAGACTGGGTTCTTACTAACACTTTCGCATTGTCCCCACTATCTATCGGGGAGACAGACGTTTGCACGATTTACCTGCCTTTTGCCCCAGCGTCTCTCGCTGTTGCGACTACTCGAATACAACATTGTATCTGTTTTTAACATGTTCATGAAGAATACTTTGAAATACAGAAGGCTGGGTTCTTACTAACACTTTCGCATTGTCCCCACTATCACTCGGGAAGACAGACGTTTGCACGATTTACCTGCCTTTTGCCCCAGCGTCTCTCGCTGTTGCGACTACTCGAATACAACATTGTATCTGTTTTTGAAATGTTCATGAAGAATATTTTGAAATTCAGAAGACTGGGTTTTTACTAACACTTTCGCATTGTCCCCACTATCACTCGGGAAGACAGACGTTTGCACGATTTACCTGCCTTTTTGTCCCACCGTCTCTCGCTGTTGCGACTACTCGATTACAACATTGTATCTGTTTTTGAATGGTTCATAAAGAATACTTTGAAATACAGGAGACTGGGTTTTTACTAACACTTTCGCATTGTCCCCACTATCACTCGGGAAGACAGACGTTTGCACGATTTACCTGCCTTTTGCCCCAGCGTCTCTCGCTGTTGCGACTACTCGAATACAACATTGTATCTGTTTTTGAAATATTTATGAAGAATACTTTGAAATACAGGAGACTGGGTTTTTACTAACACTTTCGCATTGTCCCCACTATCACTCGGGAAGACAGACGTTTGCACGATTTACCTGCCTTTTTGTCCCACCGTCTCTCGCTGTTGCGACTACTCGAATACAACATTGTATCTGTTTTTAAAAGGTTCATGAAGAATATTTTGAAATACAGGAGACTGGGTTCTTACTAACACTTTCGCATTGTCCCCACTATCACTCGGGAAGACAGACGTTTGCGTTTGCACGATTTACCTGCCTTTTTGTCTCACCGTCTCTCGCTGTTGCGACTACTCGATTACAATATTGTATCTGTTTTTGAAATGTTCATGAAGAACACTTTGAAATACAGGAGACTGGGTTCTTACTAACACTTTCGCATTGTCCCCACTATCACTCGGGAAGACAGACGTTTGCACGATTTACCTGCCTTTTGCCCCAGCGTCTCTCGCTGTTGCGACTACTCGAATACAACATTGTATCTGTTTTTAACATGTTCATGAAGAATACTTTGAAATACAGAAGGCTGGGTTCTTACTAACACTTTCGCATTGTCCCCACTATCACTCGGGAAGACAGACGTTTGCACGATTTACCTGCCTTTTGCCCCAGCGTCTCTCGCTGTTGCGACTACTCGAATACAACATTGTATCTGTTTTTAACATGTTCATGAAGAATACTTTGAAAATACAGAAGGCTGGGTTCTTACTAACACTTTCGCATTGTCCCCACTATCACTCGGGAAGACAGACGTTTGCACGATTTACCTGCCTTTTGCCCCAGCGTCTCTCGCTGTTGCGACTACTCGAATACAACATTGTATCTGTTTTTAAAAGGTTCATGAAGAATATTTTGAAATACAGGAGACTGGGTTCTTACTAACACTTTCGCATTGTCCCCACTCCCACTCGGAAAAACAGACGTTTGCACGATTTACCTGCCTTTTTGTCTCACCGTCTCTCGCTGTTGCGACTACTCGATTACAATATTGTATCTGTTTTTGAAATGTTCATGAAGAACACTTCGAAATACAGGAGACTGGGTTCTTACTAACACTTTCGCATTGTCCCCACTATCACTCGGGAAGACAGACGTTTGCACGATTTACCTGCCTTTTTGTCCCATCGTCTCTCGCTGTTGCGACTACTCGAATTCCACATTGTATCTGTTTTTAAAAGGTTTATGAAGAATACTTTAAAATACAGGAGACTGGGTTCTTACTAACACTTTCGCATTGTCCCCACTCCCACTCGGAAAAACAGACGTTTGCATTGCACGATTTACCTGCCTTTTTGTCCCACCGTCTCTCGCTGTTGCGACTACTCGAATACAACATTGTATCTGTTTTTGAAATGTTCATGAAGAATACTTTGAATACAGGAGACTGGGTTCTTACTAACACTTTCGCATTGTCCCCACTATCACTCGGGGAGACAGACGTTTGCACGATTTACCTGCCTTTTGCCCCAGCGTCTCTCGCTGTTGCGACTACTCGAATACAACATTGTATCTGTTTTTAACATGTTCATGAAGAATACTTTGAAATACAGAAGGCTGGGTTCTTACTAACACTTTCGCATTGTCCCCACTATCACTCGGGAAGACAGACGTTTGCACGATTTACCTGCCTTTTGCCCCAGCGTCTCTCGCTGTTGCGACTACTCGAATACAACATTGTATCTGTTTTTAAAAGATTCATGAAGAAAACTTTGAAATACAGGAGACTGGGTTCTTACTAACACTTTCGCATTGTCCCCACTCCCACTCGGAAAAACAGACGTTTGCACGATTTACCTGCCTTTTTTGTCTCACCGTCTCTCGCTGTTGCGACTACTCGATTACAATATTGTATCTGTTTTTGAAATGTTCATGAAGAACACTTCGAAATACAGGAGACTGGGTTCTTACTAACACTTTCGCATTGTCCCCACTATCACTCGGGAAGACAGACGTTTGCACGATTTACCTGCCTTTTTGTCTCACCGTCTCTCGCTGTTGCGACTACTCGATTACAATATTGTATCTGTTTTTGAAATGTTCATGAAGAACACTTCGAAATACAGGAGACTGGGTTCTTACTAACACTTTCGCATTGTCCCCACTATCACTCGGGAAGACAGACGTTTGCACGATTTACCTGCCTTTTTGTCCCATCGTCTCTCGCTGTTGCGACTACTCGAATTCAACATTGTATCTGTTTTTAAAAGGTTTATGAAGAATACTTTAAAATACAGGAGACTGGGTTCTTACTAACACTTTCGCATTGTCCCCACTCCCACTCGGAAAAACAGACGTTTGCATTGCACGATTTACCTGCCTTTTTGTCCCACCGTCTCTCGCTGTTGCGACTACTCGAATACAACATTGTATCTGTTTTTGAAATGTTCATGAAGAATACTTTGAATACAGGAGACTGGGTTCTTACTAACACTTTCGCATTGTCCCCACTATCACTCGGGGAGACAGACGTTTGCACGATTTACCTGCCTTTTGCCCCAGCGTCTCTCGCTGTTGCGACTACTCGAATACAACATTGTATCTGTTTTTAACATGTTCATGAAGAATACTTTGAAATACAGAAGGCTGGGTTCTTACTAACACTTTCGCATTGTCCCCACTATCACTCGGGAAGACAGACGTTTGCACGATTTACCTGCCTTTTGCCCCAGCGTCTCTCGCTGTTGCGACTACTCGAATACAACATTGTATCTGTTTTTAAAAGATTCATGAAGAAAACTTTGAAATACAGGAGACTGGGTTCTTACTAACACTTTCGCATTGTCCCCACTCCCACTCGGAAAAACAGACGTTTGCACGATTTACCTGCCTTTTTGTCTCACCGTCTCTCGCTGTTGCGACTACTCGATTACAATATTGTATCTGTTTTTGAAATGTTCATGAAGAACACTTCGAAATACAGGAGACTGGGTTCTTACTAACACTTTCGCATTGTCCCCACTATCACTCGGGAAGACAGACGTTTGCACGATTTACCTGCCTTTTTGTCCCATCGTCTCTCGCTGTTGCGACTACTCGAATTCAACATTGTATCTGTTTTTAAAAGGTTTATGAAGAATACTTTAAAATACAGGAGACTGGGTTCTTACTAACACTTTCGCATTGTCCCCACTCCCACTCGGAAAAACAGACGTTTGCATTGCACGATTTACCTGCCTTTTTGTCCCACCGTCTCTCGCTGTTGCGACTACTCGAATACAACATTGTATCTGTTTTTGAAATGTTCATGAAGAATACTTTGAATACAGGAGACTGGGTTCTTACTAACACTTTCGCATTGTCCCCACTATCACTCGGGGAGACAGACGTTTGCACGATTTACCTGCCTTTTGCCCCAGCGTCTCTCGCTGTTGCGACTACTCGAATACAACATTGTATCTGTTTTTAACATGTTCATGAAGAATACTTTGAAATACAGAAGGCTGGGTTCTTACTAACACTTTCGCATTGTCCCCACTATCACTCGGGAAGACAGACGTTTGCACGATTTACCTGCCTTTTGCCCCAGCGTCTCTCGCTGTTGCGACTACTCGAATACAACATTGTATCTGTTTTTGAAATGTTCATGAAGAATATCTTGAAATTCAGAAGACTGGGTTTTTACTAACACTTTCGCATTGTCCCCACTATCACTCGGGAAGACAGACGTTTGCACGATTTACCTGCCTTTTTGTCCCACCGTCTCTCGCTGTTGCGACTACTCGATTACAACATTGTATCTGTTTTTGAAATGTTCATAAAGAATACTTTGAAATTCAGAAGACTGGGTTTTTACTAACACTTTCGCATTGTCCCCACTATCACTCGGGAAGACAGACGTTTGCACGATTTACCTGCCTTTTTGTCCCACCGTCTCTCGCTGTTGCGACTACTCGATTACAACATTGTATCTGTTTTTGAATGGTTCATAAAGAATACTTTAAAATACAGGAGACTGGGTTTTTACTAACACTTTCGCATTGTCCCCACTATCACTCGGGAAGACAGACGTTTGCACGATTTACCTGCCTTTTTGTCCCACCGTCTCTCGCTGTTGCGACTACTCGAATACAACATTGTATCTGTTTTTAAAAGGTTCATGAAGAATATTTTGAAATACAGGAGACTGGGTTCTTACTAACACTTTCGCATTGTCCCCACTATCACTCGGGAAGACAGACGTTTGCGTTTGCACGATTTACCTGCCTTTTTGTCTCACCGTCTCTCGCTGTTGCGACTACTCGATTACAATATTGTATCTGTTTTTGAAATGTTCATGAAGAACACTTTGAAATACAGGAGACTGGGTTCTTACTAACACTTTCGCATTGTCCCCACTATCACTCGGGAAGACAGACGTTTGCACGATTTACCTGCCTTTTGCCCCAGCGTCTCTCGCTGTTGCGACTACTCGAATACAACATTGTATCTGTTTTTAACATGTTCATGAAGAATACTTTGAAATACAGAAGGCTGGGTTCTTACTAACACTTTCGCATTGTCCCCACTATCACTCGGGAAGACAGACGTTTGCACGATTTACCTGCCTTTTGCCCCAGCGTCTCTCGCTGTTGCGACTACTCGAATACAACATTGTATCTGTTTTTAACATGTTCATGAAGAATACTTTGAAATACAGAAGGCTGGGTTCTTACTAACACTTTCGCATTGTCCCCACTATCACTCGGGAAGACAGACGTTTGCACGATTTACCTGCCTTTTGCCCCAGCGTCTCTCGCTGTTGCGACTACTCGAATACAACATTGTATCTGTTTTTAACATGTTCATGAAGAATACTTTGAAATACAGAAGGCTGGGTTCTTACTAACACTTTCGCATTGTCCCCACTATCACTCGGTAAGACAGACGTATGCACGATTTACCTGCTCTTTTGCCTCTGCGTCTCTCGCTGTTGCAACTACTCGAATACAACATTGTATCTGTTTTTTTTAAAATGACCGTGAAGAACAACTTGAAACACAGAAGGCTGGGTTCTAACTAACATTTTCGCATTGTCCCCACTCCCTCTCGGTAAGACAACCGTGTGCACGATTTACCTTCTCTTTTGCCCCTGCGTCTCTCGCTGTCGCGGTCATTGGAACCGCGATGGCGCGCGGCTAACACTTTCGCATTGTCCCCACTATCACTCGGGAAGACAGACGTTTGTACGATTTACCTGCCTTTTGCCCCAGCGTCTCTCGCTCTTGCGACTACTCGATTACAACATTGTATCTGTTTTTGACATGTTCATGAAGATTACTTTGAAATACAAAAGGCTGAGTTCTTACTAACACTTTCGCATTGTCCCCACTATCACTCGGGAAGACAGACGTTTGCACGATTTACCTGCCTTTTTGTCCCACCGTCTCTCGCTGTTGCGACTACTCGATTACAACATTGTATCTGTTTTTGAAATGTTCATAAAGAATACTTTGAAATACAGGAGACTGGGTTTTTACTAACACTTTCGCATTGTCCCCACTATCACTCGGGAAGACAGACGTTTGCACGATTTACCTGCCTTTTTGTCCCACCGTCTCTCGCTGTTGCGACTACTCGATTACAACATTGTATTTGTTTTTGAAATGTTCATAAAGAATACTTTGAAATACAGGAGACTGGGTTTTTACTAACACTTTCGCATTGTCCCCACTATCACTCGGGAAGACAGACGTTTGCACGATTTACCTGCCTTTTTGTCCCACCGTCTCTCGCTGTTGCGACTACTCGAATACAACATTGTATCTGTTTTTGAAATGTTCATGAAGAATACTTTGAAATTCAGAAGACTGGGTTTTTACTAACACTTTCGCATTGTTCCCACTATCACTCGGGAAGACAGACGTTGGCACGATTTACCTGCCTTTTGCCCCAGCGTCTCTCGCTGTTGCGACTACTCGAATACAACATTGTATCTGTTTTTGAAATATTTATGAAGAATACTTTGAAATACAGGAGACTGGGTTCTTACTAACACTTTCGCATTGTCCCCACTATCACTCGGGAAGACAGACGTTAGCACGATTTACCTGCCTTTTGCCCCAGCGTCTCTCGCTGTTGCGACTACTCGAATACAACATTGTATCTGTTTTTAACATGTTCATGAAGAATACTCTGAGATACAGAAGGCTGGGTTCTCACTAACACTTTCGCATTGTCCCCACTATCACTCGGGAAGACAGACGTTTGCACGATTTACCTGCCTTTTGCCCCAGCGTCTCTCGCTGTTGCGACTACTCGATTACAACATTGTATCTGTTTTTGACATGTTCATGAAGATTACTTTAAAATACAGAAGGCTGAGTTCTTACTAACACTTTCGCATTGTCCCCACTATCACTCGGGAAGACAGACGTTTGCACGATTTACCTGCCTTTTTGTCCCACCGTCTCTCGCTGTTGCGACTACTCGATTACAACATTGTATCTGTTTTTGAATGGTTCATAAAGAATACTTTGAAATACAGGAGACTGGGTTTTTACTAACACTTTCGCATTGTCCCCACTATCACTCGGGAAGACAGACGTTTGCACGATTTACCTGCCTTTTGCCCCAGCGTCTCTCGCTGTTGCGACTACTCGAATACAACATTGTATCTGTTTTTGAAATATTTATGAAGAATACTTTGAAATACAGGAGACTGGGTTTTTACTAACACTTTCGCATTGTCCCCACTATCACTCGGGAAGACAGACGTTTGCACGATTTACCTGCCTTTTTGTCCCACCGTCTCTCGCTGTTGCGACTACTCGAATACAACATTGTATCTGTTTTTAAAAGGTTCATGAAGAATATTTTGAAATACAGGAGACTGGGTTCTTACTAACACTTTCGCATTGTCCCCACTATCACTCGGGAAGACAGACGTTTGCGTTTGCACGATTTACCTGCCTTTTTGTCTCACCGTCTCTCGCTGTTGCGACTACTCGATTACAATATTGTATCTGTTTTTGAAATGTTCATGAAGAACACTTTGAAATACAGGAGACTGGGTTCTTACTAACACTTTCGCATTGTCCCCACTATCACTCGGGAAGACAGACGTTTGCACGATTTACCTGCCTTTTGCCCCAGCGTCTCTCGCTGTTGCGACTACTCGAATACAACATTGTATCTGTTTTTAACATGTTCATGAAGAATACTTTGAAATACAGAAGGCTGGGTTCTTACTAACACTTTCGCATTGTCCCCACTATCACTCGGGAAGACAGACGTTTGCACGATTTACCTGCCTTTTGCCCCAGCGTCTCTCGCTGTTGCGACTACTCGAATACAACATTGTATCTGTTTTTAACATGTTCATGAAGAATACTTTGAAATACAGAAGGCTGGGTTCTTACTAACACTTTCGCATTGTCCCCACTATCACTCGGGAAGACAGACGTTTGCACGATTTACCTGCCTTTTGCCCCAGCGTCTCTCGCTGTTGCGACTACTCGAATACAACATTGTATCTGTTTTTAAAAGATTCATGAAGAAAACTTTGAAATACAGGAGACTGGGTTCTTACTAACACTTTCGCATTGTCCCCACTCCCACTCGGAAAAACAGACGTTTGCACGATTTACCTGCCTTTTTGTCTCACCGTCTCTCGCTGTTGCGACTACTCGATTACAATATTGTATCTGTTTTTGAAATGTTCATGAAGAACACTTCGAAATACAGGAGACTGGGTTCTTACTAACACTTTCGCATTGTCCCCACTATCACTCGGGAAGACAGACGTTTGCACGATTTACCTGCCTTTTTGTCCCATCGTCTCTCGCTGTTGCGACTACTCGAATTCAACATTGTATCTGTTTTTAAAAGGTTTATGAAGAATACTTTAAAATACAGGAGACTGGGTTCTTACTAACACTTTCGCATTGTCCCCACTCCCACTCGGAAAAACAGACGTTTGCATTGCACGATTTACCTGCCTTTTTGTCCCACCGTCTCTCGCTGTTGCGACTACTCGAATACAACATTGTATCTGTTTTTGAAATGTTCATGAAGAATACTTTGAATACAGGAGACTGGGTTCTTACTAACACTTTCGCATTGTCCCCACTATCACTCGGGGAGACAGACGTTTGCACGATTTACCTGCCTTTTGCCCCAGCGTCTCTCGCTGTTGCGACTACTCGAATACAACATTGTATCTGTTTTTAACATGTTCATGAAGAATACTTTGAAATACAGAAGGCTGGGTTCTTACTAACACTTTCGCATTGTCCCCACTATCACTCGGGAAGACAGACGTTTGCACGATTTACCTGCCTTTTGCCCCAGCGTCTCTCGCTGTTGCGACTACTCGAATACAACATTGTATCTGTTTTTGAAATGTTCATGAAGAATATCTTGAAATTCAGAAGACTGGGTTTTTACTAACACTTTCGCATTGTCCCCACTATCACTCGGGAAGACAGACGTTTGCACGATTTACCTGCCTTTTTGTCCCACCGTCTCTCGCTGTTGCGACTACTCGATTACAACATTGTATCTGTTTTTGAAATGTTCATAAAGAATACTTTGAAATTCAGAAGACTGGGTTTTTACTAACACTTTCGCATTGTCCCCACTATCACTCGGGAAGACAGACGTTTGCACGATTTACCTGCCTTTTTGTCCCACCGTCTCTCGCTGTTGCGACTACTCGATTACAACATTGTATCTGTTTTTGAATGGTTCATAAAGAATACTTTGAAATACAGGAGACTGGGTTTTTACTAACACTTTCGCATTGTCCCCACTATCACTCGGGAAGACAGACGTTTGCACGATTTACCTGCCTTTTTGTCCCACCGTCTCTCGCTGTTGCGACTACTCGAATACAACATTGTATCTGTTTTTAAAAGGTTCATGAAGAATATTTTGAAATACAGGAGACTGGGTTCTTACTAACACTTTCGCATTGTCCCCACTATCACTCGGGAAGACAGACGTTTGCGTTTGCACGATTTACCTGCCTTTTTGTCTCACCGTCTCTCGCTGTTGCGACTACTCGATTACAATATTGTATCTGTTTTTGAAATGTTCATGAAGAACACTTTGAAATACAGGAGACTGGGTTCTTACTAACACTTTCGCATTGTCCCCACTATCACTCGGGAAGACAGACGTTTGCACGATTTACCTGCCTTTTGCCCCAGCGTCTCTCGCTGTTGCGACTACTCGAATACAACATTGTATCTGTTTTTAACATGTTCATGAAGAATACTTTGAAATACAGAAGGCTGGGTTCTTACTAACACTTTCGCATTGTCCCCACTATCACTCGGGAAGACAGACGTTTGCACGATTTACCTGCCTTTTGCCCCAGCGTCTCTCGCTGTTGCGACTACTCGAATACAACATTGTGCCTGTTTTTAACATGTTCATGAAGAATACTTTGAAATACAGAAGGCTGGGTTCTTACTAACACTTTCGCATTGTCCCCACTATCACTCGGGAAGACAGACGTTTGCACGATTTACCTGCCTTTTGCCCCAGCGTCTCTCGCTGTTGCGACTACTCGAATACAACATTGTACATAACTAACATTTTAGCATTGTCCCCACTATCACTCGGTAAGACAGACGTATGCACGATTTACCTGCTCTTTTGCCTCTGCGTCTCTCGCTGTTGCAACTACTCGAATACAACATTGTATCTGTTTTTTTTAAAATGACCGTGAAGAACAACTTGAAACACAGAAGGCTGGGTTCTAACTAACATTTTCGCATTGTCCCCACTCCCTCTCGGTAAGACAACCGTGTGCACGATTTACCTTCTCTTTTGCCCCTGCGTCTCTCGCTGTCGCGGTCATTGGAACCGCGATGGCGCGCGGCTAACACTTTCGCATTGTCCCCACTATCACTCGGGAAGACAGACGTTTGTACGATTTACCTGCCTTTTGCCCCAGCGTCTCTCGCTCTTGCGACTACTCGATTACAACATTGTATCTGTTTTTGACATGTTCATGAAGATTACTTTGAAATACAAAAGGCTGAGTTCTTACTAACACTTTCGCATTGTCCCCACTATCACTCGGGAAGACAGACGTTTGCACGATTTACCTGCCTTTTTGTCCCACCGTCTCTCGCTGTTGCGACTACTCGATTACAACATTGTATCTGTTTTTGAAATGTTCATAAAGAATACTTTGAAATACAGGAGACTGGGTTTTTACTAACACTTTCGCATTGTCCCCACTATCACTCGGGAAGACAGACGTTTGCACGATTTACCTGCCTTTTTGTCCCACCGTCTCTCGCTGTTGCGACTACTCGATTACAACATTGTATTTGTTTTTGAAATGTTCATAAAGAATACTTTGAAATACAGGAGACTGGGTTTTTACTAACACTTTCGCATTGTCCCCACTATCACTCGGGAAGACAGACGTTTGCACGATTTACCTGCCTTTTTGTCCCACCGTCTCTCGCTGTTGCGACTACTCGAATACAACATTGTATCTGTTTTTGAAATGTTCATGAAGAATACTTTGAAATTCAGAAGACTGGGTTTTTACTAACACTTTCGCATTGTTCCCACTATCACTCGGGAAGACAGACGTTGGCACGATTTACCTGCCTTTTGCCCCAGCGTCTCTCGCTGTTGCGACTACTCGAATACAACATTGTATCTGTTTTTGAAATATTTATGAAGAATACTTTGAAATACAGGAGACTGGGTTCTTACTAACACTTTCGCATTGTCCCCACTATCACTCGGGAAGACAGACGTTAGCACGATTTACCTGCCTTTTGCCCCAGCGTCTCTCGCTGTTGCGACTACTCGAATACAACATTGTATCTGTTTTTAACATGTTCATGAAGAATACTCTGAATTACAGAAGGCTGGGTTCTCACTAACACTTTCGCATTGTCCCCACTATCACTCGGGAAGACAGACGTTTGCACGATTTACCTGCCTTTTGCCCCAGCGTCTCTCGCTGTTGCGACTACTCGATTACAACATTGTATCTGTTTTTGACATGTTCATGAAGATTACTTTAAAATACAGAAGGCTGAGTTCTTACTAACACTTTCGCATTGTCCCCACTATCACTCGGGAAGACAGACGTTTGCACGATTTACCTGCCTTTTTGTCCCACCGTCTCTCGCTGTTGCGACTACTCGATTACAACATTGTATCTGTTTTTGAAATGTTCATAAAAAATACTTTGAAATACAGGAGACTGGGTTTTTACTAACACTTTCGCATTGTCCCCACTATCACTCGGGAAGACAGACGTTTGCACGATTTACCTGCCTTTTGCCCCAGCGTCTCTCGCTGTTGCGACTACTCGAATACAAAATTGTATCTGTTTTTGAAATATTTATGAAGAATACTTTGAAATACAGGAGACTGGGTTTTTACTAACACTTTCGCATTGTCCCCACTATCACTGGGGAAGACAGACGTTTGCACGATTTACCTGCCTTTTTGTCCCACCGTCTCTCGCTGTTGCGACTAGTCGAATACAACATTGTATCTGTTTTTGAAATGTTCATGAAGAATACTTTGAATACAGGAGACTGGGTTCTTACTAACACTTTCGCATTGTCCCCACTATCACTCGGGAAGACAGACGTTTGCACGATTTACCTGCCTTTTGCCCCAGCGTCTCTCGCTGTTGCGACTACTCCAATACAACATTGTATCTGTTTTTAACATGTTCATGAAGAATACTTTGAAATACAGAAGGCTGGAATCTTACTAACACTTTCGCATTGTCCCCACTATCACTCGGGAAGACAGACGTTTGCACGATTTACCTGCCTTTTGCCCCAGCGTCTCTCGCTGTTGCGACTACTCGATTACAACATTGTATCTGTTTTTGACATGTTCATGAAGATTACTTTGAAATACAGAAGGCTGAGTTCTTACTAACACTTTCGCATTGTCCCCACTATCACTCGGGAAGACAGACGTTTGCACGATTTACCTGCCTTTTTGTCCCACCGTCTCTCGCTGTTGCGACTACTCGATTACAACATTGTATCTGTTTTTGAAATGTTCATAAAGAATACTTTGAAATACAGGAGACTGGGTTTTTACTAACACTTTCGCATTGTCCCCACTATCACTCGGGAAGACAGACGTTTGCACGATTTACCTGCCTTTTGCCCCAGCGTCTCTCGCTGTTGCAACTACTCGAATGCAACATTGTATCTGTTTTTTTTAAATGACCGTGAAGAACAACTTGAAACTTGAAACACAGAAGGCTGGGTTCTAACTAACACTTTCGCATTGTCCCCACTATCACTCGGGAAGACAGACGTTTGCACGATTTACCTGCCTTTTTGTCCCACCGTCTCTTGCTGTTGCGACTACTCGATTACAACATTGTATCTGTTTTTGAAATGTTCATAAAGAATACTTTGAAATACAGGAGACTCGGTTTTCACTAACACTTTCGCATTGTCCCCACTATCACTCGGGATCGGGAAGACAGACGTTTGCACGATTTACCTGCCTTTTGCCCCAGCGTCTCTCGCTGTTGCGACTACTCGAATACAACATTGTACATAACTAACACTTTCGCATTGTCCCCACTATCACTCGGGAAGACAGACGTATGCACGATTTACCTGCTCTTTTGCCTCTGCGTCTCTCGCTGTCGCGGTCATTGGAACCGCGATGGCGCGCGGCCCCGCCCCCGCCAATCTCTGGACAGGACAGCAGTCTTCCCTCTTCCCTCCCCGAGCAATGTGACTCGTAATAAATGTGTAATGCTACTTGTCGCGTTGTGGTTTGGCTGCGTAAGATATAGTGGCTGGTCTACCGGCGGGGGTAGTGGGGAGAGGGGGCTCATTAGGCTGTTGTGGTAGGTAACACCCGTGGGTGGACTGGTAGGAATTAGGATCATCTTGTGTTGTGTTTAAATCCACTGAACCGCCGGGTCGCACATGGTGCAAACGGCCGAATTCCATTCGTTCTGTTCGCTTTCCGCGTTGCTCCCGATGAGCATTCCACACTTCACCGGTCACTCTTTAGCGTTTTTTGACCTTTCCTCAACACTCAACAGCGCGTGTGCCGTTATCGAATATTGTGCGATCGCTTTATTCTAATTTTGATTTGATACAGTGGTAGTATGTCTAATTCTCGTTTCACCGACGGGTGATTATCCTCTGCGCTAATTATTGCGGTTATTTGACGTCACTCGTGTATGTTCTGTTCTGATTTCATTTTATCGTGTCGCGATTGTTACATACCCCTACCTAAAATTCTTGAATCGCAGCACCGTTTGAATTTGAAATCAGCACACTCACACGCATGCTTACATGCACAGGCACGTGTCGAGCGGCCGACTTGTTCACCAATCTCGCACTGCCGCCGCAACGCCAGCAGGGTAAAACCACACAGGAGTGGTCAGGCCCAAGGGAGGGAGTGTCACGCACACTCACAACACAAGCACTGCTTGCCTATCTTTGCACAGTGAAAGCGCATGAGGACACGAGAGACGGAGCACACAGCGGTGTGTGCAACTAAACTAGCTAGTCTAACTCTAATATCACAATTCTGACCCGTCTGGCACAGCGCAGACACACCGTGCAGTATAAGAAGACTGCGAGACGACCAGTCGAGGCCAGTCGGGACTCCGACCCCCCTCCCGGTGTGCTGTCACCGGCCCCCATTAAACCACCCCTCTTGTCTTGTAGATAAACCCTCTATCTCATGTACTGTCGCGTGTCTAGTGTGCCTGGGGTTCTCGGAGCTATCCGGGTGGGGTGGCGGCTCGGTCTCTCTGCTCATCGCCGATGAGCAGTATTTAACCCTCCTCCTGCAAGTTCAAGGTGCGGACAAACTGCTAAAAATGTCAAAGTTTCGCTTTTGGAATGTCGAAGTTTCGCCAAACATGTAGAAGTTTGGCAGCGAAAGTCAGGCCTGAGTTTCCGAAACTCCTACATCTTTTGCGAAAGTCGGACATGAAACTTGGGGCAAGTTTCTGAAACTATTAGATCCCAAACGGTGGGTAGGTCTCGCCACGATACTTGGCGAAAGTACTGTATGCTGACAAATTGCCAGCCGCACCACGCAATCAGCTGTTTCCGGACTGTTTTCGTTTCTATACGTTTTGTTATCGTTTTTCGTACGTTTATACCTCGTTTTCAATCAGTGACGTTGTGCAATATGTTTCTACGTGCCGTTCATTCATAGATACCGTATTAAGTGACGCCTTCTCGTCCGTTTCAACTTTTTCTACTCTTCGTGATCACTAATTGATTGACTTCATGGTTTCAGGGCAAACAAAACAAACAACACCGGAAAGAAGGGAGGATCAGCGATAACGGATACAAAACAAAACACACTGAAAACACATAACGGCCACTTCAAGATCGACTTTCGCCAAAGATGTAGGAGTTTCGGAAACTCAGGCCTGACTTTCGCCGCCAAACTTCTACATGTTTGGCGAAACTTCGACATTCCAAAAGCGAAACTTTGACATTTTAAGCAGTTTGTCCGCTACTTCAAGCGCGGAACTTCTCTGGTAGCAGCGAGTGCCCTTTTCTTTCCTTCTCTGATCAATTAGGAGAGATTAGGCTTTCCATCACCTTTCTGTAAGAGGGAGTTTTGGGTTAGGTAACTGGTAGACAGTGAGTGAGTGAGTGAGTGAGTGAGTGAGTGAGTGAGTGAGTGAGTGAGTGAGTGAGTGAGTGAGTGAGTGAGTGAGTGAGTGAGTGAGTGAGTGAGTGAGTGAGTGAGTGAGTGAGTGAGTGAGTGAGTGAGTGAGTGAGTGAGTGAGTGAGTGAGTGAGTGAGTGAGTGAGTGAGTGAGTGAGTGAGTGAGTGAGTGAGTGAGTGAGTGAGTGAGTGAGTGAGTGAGTGAGTGAGTGAGTGAGTGAGTGAGTGAGTGAGTGAGTGAGTGAGTGAGTGAGTGAGTGAGTGAGTGAGTGAGTGAGTGAGTGAGTGAGTGAGTGAGTGAGTGAGTGAGTGAGTGAGTGAGTGAGTGAGTGAGTGAGTGAGTGAGTGAGTGAGTGAGTGAGTGAGTGAGTGAGTGAGTGAGTGAGTGAGTGAGTGAGTGAGTGAGTGAGTGAGTGAGTGAGTGAGTGAGTGAGTGAGTGAGTGAGTGAGTGAGTGAGTGAGTGAGTGAGTGAGTGAGTGAGTGAGTGAGTGAGTGAGTGAGTGAGTGAGTGAGTGAGTGAGTGAGTGAGTGAGTGAGTGAGTGAGTGAGTGAGTGAGTGAGTGAGTGAGTGAGTGAGTGAGTGAGTGAGTGAGTGAGTGAGTGAGTGAGTGAGTGAGTGAGTGAGTGAGTGAGTGAGTGAGTGAGTGAGTGAGTGAGTGAGTGAGTGAGTGAGTGAGTGAGTGAGTGAGTGAGTGAGTGAGTGAGTGAGTGAGTGAGTGAGTGAGTGAGTGAGTGAGTGAGTGAGTGAGTGAGTGAGTGAGTGAGTGAGTGAGTGAGTGAGTGAGTGAGTGAGTGAGTGAGTGAGTGAGTGAGTGAGTGAGTGAGTGAGTGAGTGAGTGAGTGAGTGAGTGAGTGAGTGAGTGAGTGAGTGAGTGAGTGAGTGAGTGAGTGAGTGAGTGAGTGAGTGAGTGAGTGAGTGAGTGAGTGAGTGAGTGAGTGAGTGAGTGAGTGAGTGAGTGAGTGAGTGAGTGAGTGAGTGAGTGAGTGAGTGAGTGAGTGAGTGAGTGAGTGAGTGAGTGAGTGAGTGAGTGAGTGAGTGAGTGAGTGAGTGAGTGAGTGAGTGAGTGAGTGAGTGAGTGAGTGAGTGAGTGAGTGAGTGAGTGAGTGAGTGAGTGAGTGAGTGAGTGAGTGAGTGAGTGAGTGAGTGAGTGAGTGAGTGAGTGAGTGAGTGAGTGAGTGAGTGAGTGAGTGAGTGAGTGAGTGAGTGAGTGAGTGAGTGAGTGAGTGAGTGAGTGAGTGAGTGAGTGAGTGAGTGAGTGAGTGAGTGAGTGAGTGAGTGAGTGAGTGAGTGAGTGAGTGAGTGAGTGAGTGAGTGAGTGAGTGAGTGAGTGAGTGAGTGAGTGAGTGAGTGAGTGAGTGAGTGAGTGAGTGAGTGAGTGAGTGAGTGAGTGAGTGAGTGAGTGAGTGAGTGAGTGAGTGAGTGAGTGAGTGAGTGAGTGAGTGAGTGAGTGAGTGAGTGAGTGAGTGAGTGAGTGAGTGAGTGAGTGAGTGAGTGAGTGAGTGAGTGAGTGAGTGAGTGAGTGAGTGAGTGAGTGAGTGAGTGAGTGAGTGAGTGAGTGAGTGAGTGAGTGAGTGAGTGAGTGAGTGAGTGAGTGAGTGAGTGAGTGAGTGAGTGAGTGAGTGAGTGAGTGAGTGAGTGAGTGAGTGAGTGAGTGAGTGAGTGAGTGAGTGAGTGAGTGAGTGAGTGAGTGCGTGAGTGAGTGAGTGAGTGAGTGAGTATTATAATATGGAGAATTGGTTATTGAGCGCAGACAAGTGAGCGGGATGAAGCCACTGGATTTTGGAATAAGTGAATGAGAAAAAATAAGGCCAGGTATATTGTCAATAGGTGAGCGGGATGAAGCCACCAGGAATAGAAGTAACTGAGAAAACAGATTAAGAAATGTCATGATATGTTGTTCGGACCGCGCTTATTTGTGTATTGATGTTGTGTCTTTATCCTCAGGAGTCCTAAGTGGATTGCAGGCGACTCAATCTCGGGTGCTCTGCAATCCGCTCTCCAAGTGCTTCTAGTTTTCTTCCGTGTAACGCGTGTCGCGATTATCGTGTGTTCCGCTCGGCTCAGCGGCCCCATCTACCCCACTCTCCGTGTTGTGTGTGGTTACGTGTTCAGTGTCTGTCCGTTTTCGGCGTGCCTACGTCGGCCAATCTCACTCAACCAAATAAAACCTAGCATGGTAAACACCAGGAAGACAATGTACGACTATTCGTCCTCGCCCGGAATGACGTCGTCTCCGGCGACGCCTTCTGCCGCGTCTTCATCCAGACCCAGCTCAAACTTCGTTCGCTTCATGGCGTCCGACGCTATTCGCACTTCCCCGTTGGGCAGCCTTTCCAGGTCCCTGGAAGATCTGCGAGAGAAGAATTTCCCGGAACGCAAAGATCTGATCTCTCTGAAGGATGACACCGTAAAAGCGATTGCTTTTGTTCTTCAAAAGGGAGAAACTGCGAACCGCGCACTCGCTTCTTCACTTACTACCTTTTCTAACAACTTGGAGGAGCAGATCAACGAGAGTTTCGAGAAGGTCGGCAAGCGTATCGACAACATCCCACTGATCGCCACTATCGGAATCGAATTGGGTGGAAACAAAGTAAACCCCTTTTTCAGGAGCGGTCGATGGCGTCTCGCACGGATTCGGGCTGTGGGTGCGCAGATTCGAGGATGTGATAAGAGTGAAAGGAGGAGCATGGAACGCAGAACAGAAGGCAGATTTTCTTGTCTCCCACCTCGACGGAGTGGCAAGAGAGAAGGTAGAGGAGATAACCGACAATGACAAGAAGGACTATGCCCTGGTGACAGAACATCTCAAGAATTACTTTGAATCACCGGAGCAGCGCCACAGAGCGAGAGAGCAGCTCAAGCAGTGCACTCAGGGCACCTCGGAGTCGGTAGCAACATTCGCATACCGTCTATTGATCATCGTCCGCGCATCCACAGCCGGCCAGGCCACAGAGGTGACAAAATAGCGCGTTCTTGAAGAGTTCCGCTCCCGTCTGAGACCCGCCATTCGCTATCATGTAAAAATGGACGATCCTGCATCATTCGAAAACGCTCGAGAGAAGGCTCAGAGAGTGGAGGCACTGTTGGCGGAAGCAACGGCAGACCGTTTCCTCGATCCGAGCGCAGCGGAAATCCGTGCAGTCGGACGCCCTCGTGACAGCGAGCCGTGGAACACCTCGACTAAAAACGCAAACCAGCCGGTATGCGGATACTGTGGAGAGTCACACCTGATGAACAGCTGCCCCCAGTTCCAACAGCGATTTTCTTCCGTCAAACGAGTGCAGAACCCGAGCGGAGGGAGCCATAGAGGAGGCGTCGGTTATAGCAACTAAAACTGGCGCGGCGTGTACAACAACAACAACAATCGGGTTAACAACCACGGCGGGGGCAATAGGGGAGGCTACGGAAACGCCGGAGGCTACAGAGACCGCGGCGGTTATGGAGGCCGCGGCGGCTACAGTAATCGAGGTGGCTACAATAGAGGCGGCCGCTGGGGTTACAGTAACCAGGCTAACAACCGAGCCTGCTTCGAGTGCGGGGATCCCTCACACTTCAAAAAGGAACTGCCCCTTGTTGCAACAATCGAACCAGTACAACCAAGGTCAGCAGCAGTTCGAGCAGCAGCAGTACCAGCCGGTTCAGCAGTTGCCTCAAAGAAGCAACCCGGGAGTGATGAAAATCACTCATCAGCCATCGTCGGAAGAAAACAAGGAGATCGAGGCTCTGAAGGAGCAATTGCAGCAGAGCCAGCGGGAGTGCAAAACATTCAAAGATCGCAGCGAGTCTCTCGCAGAGACTCTCCTGAACCCGCAACGTGGCACGAGTGGCAGCAGAGCGTCTGTCAACTAGCTCATGTGGATGGCTATCGCGCTGTCGGTGCTCTCTCCCGCGACGGCCCTCCCTTAAGCATACTTTTGCCCAGAGGATAGGCTCGCATCCGTTGTCCGATTCCCTCAAAACTATGACTGCACTTTCTTCCCTGCACGCGCAAATGAGTCTCTCACAAAACCCATCTAAATACTGAATTACTACTTGAATGGTATATATTTCACAAAATCAAAAACTTTTATATTGAAAACGCAAAATATATAACGAAAAAAAGAGTCTTATATAGAAGAGAGAGGGGAACGGCGGATAGGATGGGGTGGGTGACGAGCAAAGTGACGAGGCAACAGATTCGGCCTAGAGGTCGTCCAGCATCTTCTCCTAAAAAATAACTCTCTCCTCACTTCTTCCCCTCTCTTTTCCACCCCTCCTTCCTCCTCCCCCCCCTGCTCCTTTTCCTCCGCCTCTCTCTCTCTCTCTCTCTCTCTCTCTCTCTTCCCACCATCTTCCATCTTCCCCCCCCCCCTCTCTCTCTCTTTTACCCCCCCCCCCCCCCACCATTTCGTCCAGCAGATCTTGCTGGAAGCCGTGCGCAGCACGAGGCAGAGCAGGACCCTTCTCATTTGCCCCCGCCTAAAATTGAACTATTCATAAACCTCCTCTCTCATCCTTTCCCACCGGCTTCTCCTTCTCCTTCTTCTCTTTCTTGGCTTTCCTCTCCTTCCTCATCTTAGCCAGCTGCTCCTTCTTCTGCTCGACGCGCTCGATGAGAGCCCTCTTAGTCAGGTCCGCATGCTGTCAAGACAAAAAGAAAACATCGATAATCAAAAATCACAATACCGGCAACTGATTCGCAATGGCGAAGCGCTGCTCCTTCTCGTCCTCTTCTTTCTCCTCTCGCATACGCATCGCCTCCTCGTAGTCCGCAGCAGCCTAATACAATCTTTATATATAGAAAACGGCCTGTCCGTCCGTCCGTCTGTAAGTGACGCTCATGCGCCGCTTATATAGCCTAGCCGCCGCCAGTGTGGGAAACGCGCCGGGTTTGCATTGTTGTTTTTGGGCAAAAGTGAGAGAAGGCTGCAGAGAGCGCGAGACGACGAGAGCGCAAAACCACTTACTGTGAAACTATGATATCACTTTGATTTGGATATTAAAATAATTCGAAAAGAAGGGAGAGAGGGAGTACAAACATTCTCTTTTTAAAACATCCAAGAGGAGGAGCGCCGTAGGCGCGACGACGACTGGTACATTACTATGAAACTGTAGCTACCGTATACCTTCCTGTCCGTGACAATGTTTCCGGTAGGGAGAGGCCCGCCGCGGTGACGCAGCATCGACTCACGCGCCTGGATGCCAAAGAAAAGTTTTGAATTTATAAGTGAAACGAGCCTGCTGGTGGCCTACAGTCTGCTCCAGAATGCGGTAGTGATGATCTTCCTCTCGAGAGAGCCAGAGGTCGGGCTGGAATGTGGATTGTGAACAGCGCAACAGCAGGGAAAAACGGAAAAGACAACTCGAGAAACAAGACAAGACCCACCACTGGCGATGCGGCACGGGCCACGTACTCGAGAGAAGGCTTCTTGCCGCACGCAGAAAGCAGCCAGGAACTCGCCAGGCATGCCATACCTATGTCACGTCATTGATAAGACATTGGAATTTGAGCGCCATCAAACTCACCGACCAATGCCACACACAGAACGACCTCCTCGGTTGTATACGCCATTTACTTCTGCAACGGAAGACGATGCAACTCCAGAAACAAACATTCATCGCAACATATTCAGCAACTATATAACAATGCCCATAAATATTCACATCGAAACGGAACGATCTCTTCAACAATCTCACAAAAATAGAGGTGGAGGGGCGGAGAGATGGAGGTAGGGAGGGAGACAGAAATCCGACACTTGGCGGATAGAGAACTACGGAAATGACAGCATCGCAGACAAGATTTGATAATCGTCGCTAAGACGTCGTCAACCCAGAAATCACGTCTCTCCCACCCCTCACCGTACTGAACTATCTCTGAGAAGTCGTTTATCGATGAAACGGTGGGTAAAACCGCATAGTGGCATAGTACTTACACGGAACGAATGTATCATATCACAGGGGGCAGAGTAAGGAATAGAACTCACGAAAAAAGTGGTCTGTGTGGGCGTGGTCTCACTGTTTGGCGCACGTCTCTCCCTGGGGCTCGCGGACAGTGATTTTCTGGTAGAAGAAGGGCGGCTGAGCGGCCACTGCCCACACCGGACACCGACGGATCACCAGAACCTCCTGCGAACAATCGATAAGCAATCGATATAATCAATCAATAATCGATAATTCTACACGTACCTGGTGGTTCTCCGTCTCCTCGTTGACAGTCGCCTCGAGAGTTGTATTGAGTTTATCGTCTTCTCCAACGGGAAAGGAACAAACAGCAAAAGGCTGAAAGAAAACAGTCTAGGGACAAGAAAATGAGGACACATCGCCTCACCTGGCTGGGGGCAGATCCGAGAACGGCTCCTTCTTCTCGATAGGGTTAGAGAGACAGAGAACACTCATCTGAAAACAAATCTCTCCCTCCCTCCACCCTCTCTTTCTCTTTCTCTCCTCCCTCTTCCTGTACTCTCCGACCGCAATCGTGGCCTGGCTCGTCCACCTTCACTATAAATCTATCACACGATCTCTGTAAAAATCGAACTCTCCACAGACTAGACCAAAACTAGAAAAATTATAGTCACGGATTTTGATGAAATTAATTTTCCTGAGGTTGGCTTTGGCGCAGTGGCTAAAACCAAAAAAAATTTTTGGTACCATATAGTATACGGTACCCCAAATTTGCATAATGGCCCAAACTCAACCTCAACCAAACTTCGATCTGAAGGTGAGTCTGGATCATTGGAAATCAACGCACAACTGAAAGACAAAATGCGCGGTGCACACATGCGTGAATCGAGTGTGAATCAGCGAGGATCATATCAGCATATCATTCCTGTGCGATAGAAAGAGAGAAAGAGAGAGAGAGAGAGAGAGAGAGAGAGAGAGAACTGCAAATGTACCCACCTTGTTCTCCTTGGTGTAGAAGACGATTCCCTTGTCGAACTTGTTGACAGCGGGATCGGTCTGCTTGGCAAACACGGAGGTCGTCTTGAGGGACGAGTCAGTGTTTCCAACAGCGTTGAGCATGAGGTCAGGGGAGATCTTGGTGAAGAAGGACGGCTGGTACCTATACGCACTCATCCAACTCCTCTCCATTCCACCCTATCCACTGACCAGAATGCCTTCTCGGCTCCAGTCATGTTCTCTCCGGCGAGGCGTCCGCTGATCTGGGCGTTCTCCCAGTGCTCGACACGGCGGCGGCCAAGTGACTGGTCAAAGAACGAGCACGCGTCTCCTGCAGCCCACACCTACAATCGATGAGCATGTTCGGCCGGCCTCGTCTCTCGACTACTCGACTCACTCCACTGCGGACACGCAGCTCTGCGTCGGCGGCCACTCCTCCGTGCGTCGAGTCCACCTCGAATCCACTCTGCTCCGCGATCCGAGTGTCCGGTCGGATGCCCACTGCCACCAGAACCACATCAGAAGACACCTTCTTTCCAGAAGACAGAGTCAGCTCCACACCGTCTCCCTTCTTCTCCGCCGATTTAACCTTCTCGTTAGACAGCACGTTCACTCCAGCCTGAAAAGAAGCCAGGTATTTTGGCGGCCATATCAGAACTGCCTTTTTTGAGTCCGTCGGTGGCGTGCTTGGCGAAGTACTCGGGGAGAAGCGACGCGAAGTTGCCACTCTCGGAGAACACCTGGATCACCTTCACGCTCTCGTACTTGCGGGTGATTCCATAGGCGAGCTCGCTTCCCAAGAAGCCTCCTCCAACTGTCGTCACCAGCCTTGCACACCTATAACAACTGCATGCTAAATGGAGCATCACGGAAATGACATACCTTGTCGAGCTGCCTGTAGTCCGCGACTCTGCGGAGATACAGAATTTTCTCCTTAACATCTTCTCCGGAAAGGTCGGGCAGATGAGGGGGCTTGCCTCCAGTGGCGATCAGAGTCTACCAAAACTTGTATTTTCACAAAATGCATACCTTAAACATACCTTGTTGTACTTGATCGTCTTCCCGATAACGAGGCGGGCGACCTTGTTGATGGCGTCGAGCTTGACGACATTCTGTCCCTTCAGGAGGAACACTCAACCGTGAGCGGCAGAAGAGATCTCGCCAGTGGGGACAAGGAAGCCCTCAGCCTCGAAGAACACGTCTCTCGTCTTTCCACTGATCGACTTGTACTCGGCAGCGCTCGCGTCTCCGCACCACCACAGCTCCTGAATATTGTATTGAGACCATAGCAACCATCAAGGCATTGCCACGTACCTTGGAGAGTGGCGGCCGGTTGTAGAGAAGGCTCTTTTTTGACCATCAGAACCTTGGCGTAGGCGTCCTTGACGCGGATCGCAAGAGCTGCGTAGTGAGCAGCAGTTCCCGATCCAACCAGCAGATACTCAATGCTCTTAGGCACCTGAAGAACATGATAAATTATAAGGTATAACAACTGAGAATATACTCACAGTGTTATCTTTTTAACAGCAGTCGTGGTTGCCGGAGCTGCGGCCGGGGGCGGGGCGGAGCTTCTCCGGATCTTCTCGACCTTGACATGCTCCGCTTTCTTCTCCTCGTTCACCGGGTTCACCACCAACTTCTTCTCCACCGGCTTCACTTCCACGGGCTTGGGTGTCTCTTTAACAGCGGCCGGCTCTCTGAAGTGGGCCTCTCCCATCACAATCTCCTTCTGCTCGGCGACCGGCTTCGAGTACTCCTTTTGAACAATAGATCGTCGTAACCAAACAATTTTAACAATCCCACCTTCTTCATGTTGTTGGGGTTGAGGACGTTCTTTCCAAAGAGATCAGTGTAGAAGGTGATGGCGAGTCCAGTGAGGACGACTCCGACAGAGGACGACTCCTTGTAGTCGGTGGGACGCGGCTTGTACTCGAAGTGGGAGATGCGCTTCACCTTATCCTCTCCAGCTCCATCCCACGTCTTGACGACCCGGCGGCATTGGAGTATGCGCCTCTGCAGGTCCTGAACGATTCATAAACAAATGAAACAAACTCGCGCGATCGGCGACCGTCCGAGCCTAGCCGAAAACTATGTAGTCTGCGCGACATTGTGGAATTGCGCGACTACTGGAGTGAGATGTGGCCGCTGTAAGAAAAGTATCACAATCTACGAACAACTACGAAACCGAAAACCGGAGCAAATTACCAACTAGACGGAAGTTTCGAAGCACCGAGTCAAAATTCCAAATTTTGCAATATTTCACGACAAAAGGACCGTTTATACTACACAACGCGTCAACTTGACGCGCTGCGTCAAGCGTCAAAGTTGACGCCTCGCGTCAAGAGTTTTGACGCCCCGCGTCAAGAACTTTGACGCCCCGCGTCAAAATTTGACGCGAGGCGTCAAAAAAAACAAAGGAAAAGTGATGTCACTTTGACTCAGCGCGTCAAATTTTGACGCGGGGCGACAAAGTTTTTGACGCGGGGCGTCAAAATTTGACGCGAGGCGTCAAAAAAAACAAAGGAAAAGTGATGTCACTTTGACTCAGCGCGTCAAATTTTGACGCGGGGCGACAAAGTTTTTGACGCGGGGCGTCAAAATTCTTGACGCGAGGCGTCAACTTTGACGCTTGACGCAGCGCGTCAAGTTGACGCGTTGTGTAGTATAAACGGTCCTTAACTAGTGAAAACGTCTTGACAACGAGCCTAGTCTTGCAAGAACAATAAGTTTATCTTAGGTTATCTCTCGGAGAAAGTTATAAAAGTGAACAAAAAGATTAGCGAGTTGGCGAGAGATAGATACCACACTATATTACACTAGATTGCGCGACTTCAACCCCAACGCCAACACAACTACCCTTTTTAGGACCACCTATATGTGAAATAACCCACACTTAATTCCTCTGTTCTGACCGAAATCACAAACTCACTCGAGCACTTCGGTGTAGTCATTTCTATCCGGTCTCGACTACTCGTTCGGTCAACTAGATGATCTCCCTCACCCTCCTCACTTTTGGTGCGATAGTCACATTGATAGATATCATATCATTTTTGTAGCTATTCTTCCCGTTGCATTGGTTGCGGCATGCGGACGCCGCCGCCCTGCTGCTCCTCCTTCTCTTCCTCAGCCCCCTCCTTCTTCTTCCCCCGTCCTGCTCCCCCCTGTGAGTGTCGTTTTTAATTATTTATTTTGATCAAGCTTATGTATACGTAAAATCGATCGCTATCGATCGAGCTCAATCTTACAAACCACTTAAAGTTTGATACACGAATCCCGAGAAAGCATATCAAATCAACACTACTGTGTTCTCGCTCAACTATTCCTAGGAATTAAAAAATCTCCATGAACGTATATCAGCACTTATAGGCGAGTGAGCGCTCTTTCGTCAAGCGACTCGGAGAAGATAAGAAGAACAAGGAGAAGGAGAAGGATGTGCAGCGCTGGATGCGCTGCAACGTACGCTCGAAGATAGTGAGTGAAAAGAGGGACAAACGACATACTGATCCGATGTTGCTCATTCAGCGCAAGGGCGACCTCTCAGGAGAAGATCTGGCGGTATGGGAACGGCGCGCCAAATATGCTATTTCTCTGCGCCCCTCGCAGCTCCTCGCGTCTGACAAGGACAAGGTATCTCTCACCAGTCTCTTTCAGTCACCACACCACTTTCTTCTCTATTCACCCATCATTATTTCAGTTCTACAACTACACGCGCGAGGAACTGCTCGAGGAGGAGAAGCGCATGGATGAAGAAATCAAAGATTTCTAAAAACGAGATGGAATAAAAAGGGCGTATTTTATTGGCATGGTGATTAGCGCTCGCTTTTCGAGTGTCTAGCGCAGCAACGCATTGCGAAAGTCACTGTTCTCAGCGTTTTGAGAATGCACCGTTCGATCGACGATGCGGCTGGAAAAGGAATGCCGTATACCAAACTAAATCACCGTGACATCGGTCGTCTACAGTACCTTCCACGCGTACTTCGCTCCTCGATCACCTTGATCCCGAGCTCTTGTGTTCCTGGTTCCTCTGGAACAGCTCATCGTCTATCTGACGCACCACGCACTCTCGTCGAACCTCTGCGTCCCCGCACACTCCAGACGCTTCTTTAAAGCAGCGCATACCAAAAAAACAAGCAAAAGGAATGATTCAATTGGAATCATGAGATAACTCTTTCGAGCCTGGTTGCGAACCAAGATTATATTCAACCACCAAATAAAACATGTACTAAAAACATTTATCGATGACACCCTCACTTCTTCATTTGACCGTTCTTGGCACCAACGATCTTCTCCTTCTTGTCGGCAATGGCCGCCTTCTTCTTGTTTCTTGAGGTTCCTTTTTGCCAGCAGCAGGTGATCTGCAAGAAGTAATGACAAAATTACATCTAGAACAGAAAAAGAAAGCACCTTCTTGTCATCGTTTCTCTTTATCATGCCGTAAGGCCATAGTGATGCCTAAAACATATGCGTCGAAAACAAATTTCTAAAATTTACATACGTGCCACACGAAGATGATGACTAGTCTGAGGTTGTCGCCGAGGTTGTGCAGCTTCTCACAATTCTTAACAATCCAAATATTCGTAAATCAGACAGTCAGATATGAACTGACCATCCACCTGGGGTGAACAACACGTTCTCGGCCACCGTCTGCGGGACTGAAGTTCACTCTCACGCACCACGTGCTAAAGTCAATGTATAAGATTAAGATAAAATAGAATAATAACAAGTATAGTTATCGATACCATAGGTGAAAAAAGCTAGAATGTAAGGACACTCACCCTCGATCCATCACATCGATGTGGTCGTAGAGTTTGATGATGGCGGCGACTACGGTCTCCTCAGACCTCATCAAACATGACCATTTGCCATACTTCTGAAAAATCAATGTTCAGTGCAAGCTCAAATCCACCTACCATCACTCGCCCATCTGCCTCCGACGCATCGACCTGATAACCATAGTCGAAGGCAACGGACACGAGTTGATTCTTCTTCGCGCCCACCTCTTTCGCTGCAGCCACTGAACGCACACGGGGCGGATCAATGTCGAATTTCTGAATATCACGATGAAAGACAGATAGAGATAGAACGAGATTTATATAGATAGATAGATAGATAGATAGATAGATAGATAGATAGATAGATAGATAGATAGATAGATAGATAGATAGATAGATAGATAGATAGATAGATAGATAGAGACAGACATTACCTCTCTATCAATAAAAGCAGTCCGGTCGTCCTCTTCTGTCACTCCATCTTCGAGCGACGGTCCGTCCTAAAACGAGGCGTCATAACAAGGAACAACAATACCAGTGCTTGCTCACACTCACTGATTCCGAAGAGGTTTTGGCACTACCACACTGCGCCAGTGCGAGAGTGCCCACGCCTGCAGCGGCAGCAAGACCGGCAAAAAAACTCATCTCGATCTGGAGGGATAGCCAGAACTCAATATTAGTGTTGGGTCGATTAATCGACTTTCGATGAATTATCGATTAATCAGCTCGATTCATCGATTATCGATTAATCGAACATGTTTCGATTAACGATTAATCGTTGATCGATTAATAGAAACAAGTTCGATTAACGATTAATCGTTAATCGATTAATCGACAATTTTTCGATTAATCGTTAAAGGATGACTACGGGAAATAAAAATTGGTCCCGCCACGAAGTCCCTGAGACGTCTTTCAAATCGCAATATCTCTGCCATTTCAAAACATAAAGCATCACTGTCATATAATGACTTTTCAGGGTTTAGTCATAAAAAGACTGGTAAACGACATATTATAAATTCTCTTAGTTATTATTTGACTACAAATTCTCAAAAAATAACTAAAGGGTAACTGAAGTCATAATTAGACTTGCTGAGACGTCATAATTTGACTTCATCAGATTTTGACTTCAGTTAAAGTCTTTTTTTTACTACTCCATTTGTGAATACCATTCAAACCATCGTATTATCTATGGCGTGTGTGTGGTAAACGTGAATTAACATTCCTTTCATATTACTTTATAAGCCCCACAATTTTCAAACAAAGCAAGATGATTCAAATCAAATAACATTTTATGTACATACCACAAAAAGAATATCGAACAATACAAAAATAAACTCAACTGTCATTGCGAACACGGAGAGAGTTATTATGAACAGAAAAAAATAGAGTGAGCATCTTCACAAACTTGATACAACCCATGAAAGACACATGGCTAGACAACTTTTCTGCCAACGCGTTCACTTGTTCTGCGGCAGACGAATTCACAGAAGACAACTCACGGTTCGCGTTATAGGAAATTAGTCTCAGGGACTTGTAACACCCAACGTGATTAACAGAGTGAAAACGATCAATAAGCATCGCAGTGTTCGCAAAGTGTCTAGGTTCACGAGCTAGGGCGTACGTGAGCAATCTACAGCTGTTATCATAGATCAAGTATTTGGGCATGTCAGCTGGGTCAAAATACTCGAGAAACACCTTGAAAATGTGCCGGACGCTCTCGGGCTCCCTAAGTAGAACGAATCCGTATACTACCAGGTGAGGGCACTGGAAGCTCAGATATCCGTCTCCGAGTCGCCTACCAGCATCTGAAAACACGCAGTTAGATGTTTCATATTGCATGCCTACAAACCTGCTAATTTATCCGAACAGCGCGCCTCTTCCGTCTCAGTGTCTTTCACGAACGTGTTTGCCGAACGAATCTTATTCCACCACGGGAACCACTCCAGAGGGTCTTCAACCGGCGGTCGATGTGGGGAAATACGAGTGTACTCCAGGGCAGCGGCTGCCTTCTCCAACTGCATTAGAATGACTGTAGCCAAAATACTCGAGAAACACCTTGAAAATGTGCCGGACGCTCTCGGGCTCCCTAAGTAGAACGAATCCGTATACTACCAGGTGAGGGCACTGGAAGCTCAGATATCCGTCTCCGAGTCGCCTACCAGCATCTGAAAACACGCAGTTAGATGTTTCATATTGCATGCCTACAAACCTGCTAATTTATCCGAACAGCGCGCCTCTTCCGTCTCAGTGTCTTTCACGAACGTGTTTGCCGAACGAATCTTATTCCACCACGGGAACCACTCCAGAGGGTCTTCAACCGGCGGTCGATGTGGGGAAATACGAGTGTACTCCAGGGCAGCGGCTGCCTTCTCCAACTGCATTAGAATGACTGTAGCAGACTTCACAAGTCCGACTACAGCCTTCGCGAGAAGGTGAGAGAGAGAGAGAGAGAGAGAGAGAGAGAGAGAGAGAGAGAGGAGAATACACTCACTTGTATCCTCCGCCGCTCGCCCTCTCTGGCGCCATGTACACTCCTGTGCCTACATAACTCCGCGCCACACTCGTCCATCAACTAAACACGCGAACATGTGAATGTGAATGCATAATCCTATCCGTTTTCAGAGTTCATAAAAATACCTTGGACACGCCGAAATCAGCGAGTTTCACGTAGCCGCTCGTGTTCAGCTGTTGCTCGGCTTGAGATCTGGAAGCGAATCGATTAGACGTGTCTCGCTCCACCGAGTCACCCCTGTGCATGACTCCGTTCTGCCACAGCCACTCCAGCCCCGCGCACACGCTCTTGGCGAGGGAAGACGGGGTAGTCGGCGTACGAACCGCCACACATCAACTCCACGCTGATAGACAGCTACAATGCAAACACGCATGCAAAAAAAACCCGATACAATGCAAAACCCGATACACATGAATAGATGGCAACCTGATTTCCATCGATCGACGTTCCGAGAAGGTGCACGACAAAGTCACCTCGACACTTCAACGAGAAATAGTGTACATCGCAAACCGACATAAAAGCTACGCAACGAAAAATGGCTAGAATGCAGACGCAGACACATCCAGAAGCCCACCTTCGCGAGTATGTGTAGTTCTGTGAGGAGGGCGTGTCGGTCTCTGTCCTCCAGTAGCTGCACACACTGACAGCCATCAGAGTGTCGCTCGGCACGTGCAGGCTCCTGCGAGAAGACGCAACATGACACGCGCATTCAGATAGATATGCAAGACAGAAACCAGCATGTATTTCAAGAAAGTCGAGCGTGAGCGATATTGGGTGAAGAGTTGATAGAAGGGAGGAGTCACACTCAGAGCCGAGTGTCAGTCTCAACTAAAGTGTGCTGGCGAGAAGCTGAACACGCAAAAATAATAATAATAATAATAATAATAATAATAATAAAATTAATACAAAATCATGCAAAAAGCGGGCACAGATTAAAACTTTGTATGAGAATCTGTGCTGGCATGACTGTGATATTACTTGAAAATGTCAGAAACGTATCTACGACAAACTATTTCTTAAATCGGAAATGAATACATGATATTCAATTATTAAAACAAAAAACTTTTTAAACTTTTTAAATTTATTTTTGAAAATAGAAGTCATATTATTACTAACAAAGTTGTTTATTTGGTCCCGTACGGATTATTCAGGGATTATTTGTCTAGTCATTATTTGACATTACAGCTTGGGAAGCTGATGCTTCCTCTTTCAAAAGATATCAAAATGTGTTCAATGGGTTATTGCAATGATTTTGAGAGTTCCCCGGAACTGCGTTGACCGATTTTTGAAAACTTCATTTTTTTTAGCGAGTTATAGCCTTACTCCAATATTGACTAAACATGTATTTTCGGTAATACTCATTGTGAACAAATTTTCAGAACTTTTCATCTCGTAGGTGTTTTTATCTATTATGTAAGGCATAAATGATAACAAAAACTATGGCATACACGAATGATGTCCGGATACATCCTTTAATCATTAATCGAACATTACTTAAAGTGACAATTTCACTTAAAAATGATATTATACTGATAAAAAGTTGATGGAAACATCGAATAACATATACTAAACCTGAAAACTAGAACTTTTTTCATGATTTTAAACTATTTTTTGCCCCAAAAAATAGTTGATTTTGAATGCTTTATGGGTAAAAAGTGAGGTTACTTCACAGCTGAGTGTCTAAAACGCCTTGAATGACGGGAATTTTGAAATAAAATTTTGATATGAAATTCAGTTGCTAGCATAAACTGAAGTCGTAGAAGCCGATAAACATATCTCTATGTGTTACGCATATCGAGTTTAATAGTTATAGCCATGGTTTGTAAAGCGCGCCAATTCAAAATTCAGAATTTTTCCGATTGCGGATCAATAAAATTGTCACTTTAATCGACCCAACAATACACAATATAGATCACCATCATCAACGACAAAGGTATATGACACGGAGAACAACCGAAAAAGGCGAATTTCATATAACCACATAATTCTATGAGAACATTTTATCAACAACAAGATGCCTACGCATACATCGTAGGCATCAATGGTAATCAAAACCGCAACACTTTACAACAATTACAGAGAAGTCGACAAACGCCTTTCCGCATCCCGACCCTTGGAAACCGGGTATGAGGCGAGGGATCTCGAGAGACTTGACAGCTGCTGCACTCCTCGCAGATGTCCTTCATGATAACACGACAGCTGCACCACCAGCTTCTTATCTCCCAGCTGCATCCAATTCAAACCAGCAATCGCCTGAAGTTGCTCAATCATTATATATGAATCAGCACGATAAAAGAGTACGTATACGTATCTGATCGGTGAGAGAGATGTCGAGGTAGAGGTACTCAGCAAAAGTGTATTCCTTGCTGGCGCCGTTCGACTCGGTCACCAGGTTGCAACAGTAGAAGCAAAGCCGCTCAAATTTTGCTCCATCGTGTAAGGTCGGACCTGCAAAGCTGCAGTTAGCCCTCGCTGATGATAAGCTCAAGAGCACCATTCCGAAAACATAGTATAATGTCTACCACCCGATCCTTATTGTTAAGCAGCTATTATGTTCAAAAAATGGTAAAATTCCCGAAAACACATTTTTTTCGTATTTTTCGACATTCTGGCAATTGGGCGCGCGAAGAATGTAAAAAATTACAATATTTTTTGAAATTTTCTTGGACATTTCTGGGAACTTAATAGCTGCTTTATCAAATTGCCTGTTTCCACCTTGAAGATAGCTCAAGTAGTAAACCAGCTGCGATATGTCACCGCACCAATCACCCCAGGTGGAGGCTACATAGCACTCTCATCTGACGAGTGAAAGAAGCGGGGACAAACGCGATAAGCGTCACAACTCACAAAAACCGCAACAATACAAAAGTTATCTTCAAGATGCAAATGGAATGTTAACTTTTTTGCACAAAAACAGTGGTTGAATCTGACTGATTTTGTTGCAAAACAAAACGGAATTGGCTATAAAACATTTTAATTTTGCGAACATTTCCAAATTGCCAAACATTCCGTTTGCATCTTGAAGATAGCTAAACCTACTTAGTGGTGACCGGTGATCATGGAAATGGATATACTGGCAGTGCTGTGGTTTCCTTGATGCACACGTTGAGTACATCTCCAATCTCTTGTAGATCTCGGTGTAGTCGATAGCCTCGGGTGTCAGCGAGAGTGGGCCCTGTAAGCGAGGCTTCATTCCAGTGGAAACATACAAAAACTATCTTTAAGATGCAAACGGAAGGTTAACATTTTTTGCACAAAAAAACTAAATGTGGCCAAAATCGGCTGATTTTGTTGCAAAAACAAAGCGATGTGGCTGCAAAACATTTTCATTCTGCGAACATTTTCAAATTGCCAAACATTCCGTTTGCATCTTGAAGATAGCTTAACATTCAACTTATGTAAACGAAACATAATCTGTAATATAACAAAACAAAGTCAAATAATAACAAAACAAAGACAAAACAAATAAAAGGAAAATAAGATAAAGATGCTGCGTATCGCATATTACTCATTAACACACGGGAAAGCTGATAGGCAACAAAGAAGAAGAGACGGGACGTTGAAATTTTCTCGGACGATAATATAACACGTTCAATACCGGACTGATTTTTTTTTGGATTTTCTTCGATTTTTTTCTTTGCTTCTTCTTCTTCTTCTTCTTCTTCTCGTCTTCGTCTTCGTCTTCGTCTTCGTCTTCGTCTTCGTCTTCGTCTTCGTCTTCGTCTTCGTCTTCGTCTTCGTCTTCGTCTTCGTCTTCGTCTTCGTCTTCGTCTTCGTCTTCATGTGTTTGTGTGTTGTTTTTTTAAATGAAAAATAAACTCCTCTCATGCATAGTAGCGGAGAGATTTTTATGCGACGACACTATTCGCACGCCTACAAGCAGCAAGTTTATGTAAATTTGAGTTTGCAATTATCGATTCTAAGTTATTGCATTGCCGCAGCCGCTGTCATTTCTTCCGCGCCTTTGTCATTTGGTGACTGTTTGTCGCGCGCGTACGTGAATTTGCGTGGTTTGCTTGATGATTGTCATCACTCACGCTCCTTCCTTGCAGTGCGCTTCCCTGCTGACGGATTTTGAGAGCAGCGACAAGAGCAGGACGATGCCACCAGCCCCGACCTACCCCAACCAGAACTCACAAAGGAGCCTTACAAAGACTGTGCAGGTGTGTGAAAATAAGATGATTATCGATTGATTGTGATGTGGACGTGCATATTTGCAGGTGCCACCTCTCGTGTTCAAGTCGGACAAGCGCACGGTGCAGTTTGGAAAGTCGAGTGCCAGCAACCCGAACACTCTGGAGCTGGACCGCTTCGACGGCTACAATTGGAGCGCGCAGCCATCGCAGCAGAAGAGAGAGTGGGAGGGTAGTCTCCAGAAGATTACCAAAATCGAAAGGAGGGATCCGGTCGGTGTGGTGGCCCAGGATGCGCGCAAGCCTGTCGAGCTCGAGATTCAGATTTCTTCGGTGAGTTTAGCTTTTTGTCGTCTGTTCACCATTATGATTTCTGTTTTAGAATCATCCCCATACGCTGTCTCAGCCGCAGAAACATTCACTGCCTCCCCGCTATGTGTCACAGGCGCAGAAGGTGATCTCTGTGCCGTGATCGATCTCGACACCATCTCGTACAAGCATAGGCAGTGGGCGCACTCTGGAACACACGTGAGCGAGACGGTCAGTCGATCAACGGGATCGACAGAGTTCAGAGAGTTTAGAGATTTATCCGGAATCGTTATAGCTGTACATGTCATTGCAATCACAACAATATGAATGGAAGCATGCAGTAGGGCCAAGATCTTGGTAGGCTAACGCCGTGGGATTACAGTTTAGCAATCGAGGTTAGTGGTGGACGACGATTCTTGATCGATACTTGATCGATAATCAGTCCAATCCATTAGAGTACCATAGTAGACGATGGAGAAGCTCCGGGTGTTCCTTTGCTTTCACGTAGTCGCATGTATCTCCTCGAGCAAGTAGTACTGCATCCTCGTGAGCTTCTGCATCGCCTTGCTCAAGGGTACTCGCGCAGGATCATTTAGTCGAACCGACAGCACAGCGCGGGGAAAGAAGAAATAATAATATCGACAGTGGGGATCGACAATATGCAATTTAATCCTGTATGTTCAGCACTCTGAGATCTCGCTGGACAAGCTGAAGGTGTCGAAGGCCGAGAGCCGCCTGTCGCCTGTCCGCATCGCTGCAGCCACTGCTACCATGGACGGACATCCCCGCATGTCGCGCAGGGAGATGGAAGAGGAAAAGAGACAGTATGACGCATTTGGAGACCTCAGTCGTGGCAGTGGAAAGAGCGGTCTCGAGAACAGGTAAGCGAATGTCGTATGTTGTGTGTCGTGTTTTGTGGCGAGATTCTAATTTAACTGTTGCAGCTTCCGCTCTGGTCATTCGATGTCGGGCGTGTGCAGCCGCAGTCACCGTCTTTGCATAGGAAGTGGCAGGTGGCCCCAGAATACGGCAAGGACAAGACGAAGGCGGATAAGGTGGATGCGACCGCCAGGGAGCAGAAAAAGTGGCAGTGAAGCACCTTCAGGTACACAAGGATGAGATTCATACACATTGAATCAAGCTTGTTTTAGCGAAGAGTCGAGCGTCTGTTTTAATGATCCTTATGGCAGTAAGAAAGAGATGAAGAAAGTGGTTTCCGAACTGCGCATTCCATTGAATGTAGAAAACCCGTTTATGGATGAGAATGTGGAATTGTATGAGCTTGATTCATGAGTAGCAGTTAGTCGTTTCCTAACATTTATTGAATTGTTTAGGAAGGCGATACGGCAGCGCGGCCCTTTCCGCGACTTGGCTGCTCGCTTTGAGGGGATGCAGAACCGCGTGATAGCGAACAGGTGCGCAACAATGGGAATGGATTTTGTTATTTTATGCTGACAATGTGGGTTTAGATAGATGTGCGCTCTCATGAGCCTCCTTTCGGCTATGACTATGAGCAGCCGCGCGCTCGCGGAAGGAGTGCTCCTCGCAGTAGGGTTGGAGACGACGAGGCTGCCATCATGTGGCGTGAGATGAACGAGAGCAAGGGTAAGTGATTCTGTGGGTGAGACTGACTGTTGGAACTTGGAACCCATGACTGGTGATTTAGACGACTGCTTCCTGGATCGCTCTCGTCGCTTGGCAGAGTTCGAGGATGATGTGGCGGAGGCGCTCGCGTGCGCGTCTCAAGTTTGGTTCGAGACCACGGTCTGCTGGGATGGACTTCGACCACCGCTGCCATGCCATCTCGCACCACCTACGGACAGTACCCGCAGAGGGTGTCTGTGTCGGAGAAGGAGACTAACAAGAGCGTCTCCGACATGGTGGACGCTAGGCCGCACAGGTGAGTCCACTTTTAAGCGACTTATCTGTCTGTGATCCCTGTTTTAGAGTGGAAACCGCCAATCCCGATATGGAGAGGGTGCAGACCCGGATGGACAGAATGAAGGAGGAGATGCGGGAGGTGGGCAGGTGGTGTTGTGACGCTGATTATGGCATGTTTGGCAAGTCGCAGACCCAATATGGACAGTCTCGTCCTCGCGCCAGTCGCAGTCGCCGCAGTGCCAGCCAAACGGACTATGTAGGAGCCAAGGTGGGTTAAGAAAGATATTACATTTTGTTGACGTGGTGTTCAATGATACGATTTTTAGAACTGCGATTTGACGACCGAGCGTGCCACGTCGGTCGCCCTGCGCCGTCGACCGCTCTATGTTCGGGCCTGTGAGCTGCACTCCGACCGCACCCGCGCCTCTTCTCCGCCCTGTCACCACCTAGAGAAGATTCGTCGACAGACGGTGTGTACAGGAAAACGGAGAAGTGATATGTTCACCTCTCTCCTTCTCTCTCTCTCTCTTTCTCTCTTTCTCTCTTTCTCTCTTTCTCTCTTTCTCTCTTTCTCTCTCTCCTTCTCGGACGGTGGTACACGTCCGTTTTGCAGTGTGCACATGTGTCTGACCTACAACCCGCCAAGAAGATGGCCAAGAAGAACTGGAGCAGCAATTTATTGATTGATATAAATTTGTTTGAGTTATTAATTCGAAAATAAAAGGTGGTTCGGGAAGAGTGATTCTGGATTCCTTCCATTTCTTTTTTTGCGTGGCTTGTGTGCTTTATTCATCGTCGGTGGCGATGCGGAGACTCCTCACATAGTGTCATCTCGCGGTTGTCTCTCGACGGCAAAACTCGGACAGCCAGGTTTCTTGAGGCGAGCAGGGCGGGCTCGAGACTGTTCGTGCGCTCCATGCACTCTCACAACTTCTGCCCCCCTCTCTCTCTCCCTGATACCTCTCTTTCTTTCTCTCTCTCAGCGCGTTTAGTTACTGTGGTTTTACGGAGTCTGTAGAAGGTATCAACGTCTACAATCACCGACTGATGAGCAGCAGACTGCGCGTTGATGCGTACCTGGAACGAATTTTGTAATGTGTTTATGTGAAAAAGTAATGAAGACCGGGAATAAGTAGAGAACAAAGGAGAAATTCTCATGTCCGTACTGTCATTGCTCTTGATAACGATGTGTGAGAAACAGTATGAATGATTTTTTCGTGAGCAGGAGGCGGGTATATTTGTTGAAAAGAGAGAGAGAGAGAGAGAGTTAGATTTCATGTACGTATAAGCAAATAATATTTGTTATCTCAGCTTAATTTCAGGTAACCGAGCTCAAGTGTTCCGAGGTGCGATGGTTCTATCAACAGAAGGAAATCGACATCAAATGGATCGCGTTCAAAGGTCAGTCTGCGTTTTACATTTTAAAGGCACAGAGGCGCTTAGTTTTTGACTTTGGTTAATGGCTTGACCCATAGAAACACGAAATAATCAAAGAAAACGCGAAAGAACGGCGTTTCCTCGTTACCTACACGCTTACCAAAATGTGCACGTGCGAAGCTTGGTAAGTGGTAAGGCGAATTCAAACTCCGATGCTGTAATATTGCTGGAATATTGTGCTGAGTTGTGGAATCCAACTAGCGTGCGTTTGGTGAACCTGCTTGAAGGTGTGCAAAGGTATTTCACACGTCGCATCTGCCAACGAGCGGGTCACATGTCTCTAGGATACTCTGAGCGTCTCCGCCTGCTGGGACTGGAAACTCTCGAGTCCCGTCCGCCCGTCGTTTCATAAATGACTTCACATTCATATACAAAGTCACTCACCGAGTTTTACCTTTCGAATCATATGGTATATTCCAGCAATATTCCAGCATCGGAGTTTGAATTCGCCTTACCACTTACCAAGCTTCGCACGTGCACATTTTGGTAAGCGTGTACTTAGGTAACGAGGAAACGCCGTTCTTTCGCGTTTTCTTTGATTATTTCGTGTTTCTATGGGTCAAGCCATTAACCAAAGTCAAAAACTTCCGAGGTGCGATGGTTCTATCCTTCCGTCGATAGAACCATCGCACCTCGGAACACTTGAGCTCGGTTACCTGAAATTAAGCTGAGATAACAAATATTATTTGCTTATACGTACATGAAATCTAACTCTCTCTCTCTCTCTCTCTCTCTCTTTTCAACAAATATACCCGCCTTCTGCTCACGAAAAAATCATTCATACTGTTTCTCACACATCGTTATCAAGAGCAATGACAGTACGGACATGAGAATTTCTCCTTTGTTCTCTACTTATTCCCGGTCTTCATTACTTTTTCACATAAACACATTACAAAATTCGTTCCAGGTACGCATCAACGCGCACTCTGCTACTCATCAGTCGGTGATTGTAGACGTTGATACCTTCTACAGACTCCGTAAAACCACAGTAACTAAACGCGCTGAGAGAGAGAAAGAGAGAGAGGTATCAGGGAGAGAGAGAGGGGGGGCAGAAGTTGTGAGAGTGCATGGAGCGCACGAACAGTCTCGAGCCCGCCCTGCTCGCCTCAAGAAACCTGGCTGTCCGAGTTTTGCCGTCGAGAGACAACCGCGAGATGACACTATGTGAGGAGTCTCCGCATCGCCACCGACGATGAATAAAGCACACAAGCCACGCAAAAAAAGAAATGGAAGGAATCCAGAATCATTCTTCCCGAACCACCTTTTATTTTCGAATTAATAACTCAAACAAATTTATATCAATCAATAAATTGCTGCTCCAGTCCTTCTTGGCCATCTTCTTGGCGGGTTGTAGGTCAGACACATGTGCACACTGCAAAACGGACGTGTACCACCGACCGAGAAGGAGAGAGAGAGAGAGAGAGAGAGAGAGAGAGAGAAGGAGAGAGGTGAACATATCACTTCTCCGTTTTCCTGTACACACCGTCTGTCGACGAATCTTCTCTAGGTGGTGACAGGGCGGAGAAGAGGCGCGGGTGCGGTCGGAGTGCAGCTCACAGGCCCGAACATAGAGCGGTCGACGGCGCAGGGCGACCGACGTGGCACGCTCGGTCGTCAAATCGCAGTTCTAAAAATCGTATCATTGAACACCACGTCAACAAAATGTAATATCTTTCTTAACCCACCTTGGCTCCTACATAGTCCGTTTGGCTGGCACTGCGGCGACTGCGACTGGCGCGAGGACGAGACTGTCCATATTGGGCCTGCGACTTGCCAACATGCCATAATCAGCGTCACAACACCACCTGCCCACCTCCCGCATCTCCTCCTCCATCCGGGCTTGCACCCTCTCCATATCGGGATTGGCGGTTTCCACTCTAAAACAGGGATCACAGACAGATAAGTCGCTTAAAAGTGGACTCACCTGTGCGGCCTAGCGTCCACCATGTCGGAGACTCTCTTGTTAGTCTCCTTCTCCGACACAGACACCCTCTGCGGGTACTGTCCGTAGGTGGTGCGAGATGGCATGGCAGCGGTGGTCGAAGTCCATCCCAGCAGACCGTGGTCTCGAACCAAACTTGAGACGCGCACGCGAGCGCCTCCGCCACATCATCCTCGAACTCTGCCAAGCGACGAGAGCGATCCAGGAAGCAGTCGTCTAAATGAGAGCACCAGTCATGGGTTCCAAGTTCCAACAGTCAGTCTCACCCACAGAATCACTTACCCTTGCTCTCGTTCATCTCACGCCACATGATGGCAGCCTCGTCGTCTCCAACCCTACTGCGAGGAGCACTCCTTCCGCGAGCGCGCGGCTGCTCATAGTCATAGCCGAAAGGAGGCTCATGAGAGCGCACATCTATCTAAACCCACATTGTCAGCATAAAATAACAAAATCCATTCCCATTGTTGCGCACCTGTTCGCTATCACGCGGTTCTGCATCCCCTCAAAGCGAGCAGCCAAGTCGCGGAAAGGGCCGCGCTGCCGTATCGCCTTCCTAAACAATTCAATAAATGTTAGGAAACGACTAACTGCTACTCATGAATCAAGCTCATACAATTCCACATTCTCATCCATAAACGGGTTTTCTACATTCAATGGAATGCGCAGTTCGGAAACCACTTTCTTCATCTCTTTCTTACTGCCATAAGGATCATTAAAACAGACGCTCGACTCTTCGCTAAAACAAACTTGATTCAATGTGTATGAATCTCATCCCCTCTTTTTGAAGCTCTTAATGTTTGTGACAAACTGAGAACAACTTTAGATTGATAAATTTTGAATTCATGAAGTTGAAGTGGGGAAGTCAGATATGTTATCGCGTCGCAGTCTCGCCCGCCTGTGGCAGGGCACAGCCAGAGAGACGCGACTCCTCTACGCCCCGCCCCCTCCCCTCTCGCACCGGGTTCTCGAAACAAGACTCGAGTGTGAAAACATAGCGGAAATCATGAAAAAGAAATGCTGAAACAACATTATAATAAGATTGAGTGAAAGATGTGATGTTCAATGGTGCAAATCTCATTCCGATCGGACGTCATTGAGCCAGTGAAAAGTGTACAGATCGAAAGGTGTCAATTTGAAACAGCCACTTTGCATCGAAATATCTCGATGCATGAAATAAACTTCACTATGATATTTTGTATACAGATCAACATTATATAGATAGGTATAAATCCGAAAGTTCGTTTATCTATACTTAATGTGACTTCTATAACAGCCGCTGCTTTTTAGCTGAAAATCGTTTCTCACATGTCCACCCGGGTGTCAATTTAAATCATGAAAATGCGATTGAAATGTGCATTCCGTACAATTCAAGCATGCTGAGTTTAATGGTGTTGTTGGTTAAATTTTAGTTTAATCAGATAACGATATATAATCAATGTCACGCTATGTCACGGCCCGGGCCGTGACGTCACGGCCGAATGGTCAAAGCTTGTGATCGGGACAGTACACGCTTACCAAAATGTGCACGTGCGAAGCTTGGTAAGTGGTAAGGCGAATTCAAACTCCGATGCTGGAATATTGCTGGAATATACCATATGATTCGAAAGGTAAAACTCGGTGAGTGACTTTGTATATGAATGTGAAGTCATTTATGAAACGACGGGCGGACGGGACTCGAGAGTTTCCAGTCCCAGCAGGCGGAGACGCTCAGAGTATCCTAGAGACATGTGACCCGCTCGTTGGCAGATGCGACGTGTGAAATACCTTTGCACACCTTCAAGCAGGTTCACCAAACGCACGCTAGTTGGATTCCACAACTCAGCACAATATTCCAGCAATATTCCAGCATCGGAGTTTGAATTCGCCTTACCACTTACCAAGCTTCGCACGTGCACATTTTGGTAAGCGTGTAGGTAACGAGGAAACGCCGTTCTTTCGCGTTTTCTTTGATTATTTCGTGTTTCTATGGGTCAAGCCATTAACCAAAGTCAAAAACTAAGCGCCTCTGTGCCTTTAAAATGTAAAACGCAGACTGACCTTTGAACGCGATCCATTTGATGTCGATTTCCTTCCGTCGATAGAACCATCGCACCTCGGAACACTTGAGCTCGGTTACCTGAAATTAAGCTGAGATAACAAATATTATTTGCTTATACGTACATGAAATCTAACTCTCTCTCTCTCTCTTTTCAACAAATATACCCGCCTCCTGCTCACGAAAAAATCATTCATACTGTTTCTCACACATCGTTATCAAGAGCAATGACAGTACGGACATGAGAATTTCTCCTTTGTTCTCTACTTATTCCCGGTCTTCATTACTTTTTCACATAAACACATTACAAAATTCGTTCCAGGTACGCATCAACGCGCAGTCTGCTGCTCATCAGTCGGTGATTGTAGACGTTGATACCTTCTACAGACTCCGTAAAACCACAGTAACTAAACGCGCTGAGAGAGAGAAAGAAAGAGAGGTATCAGGGAGAGAGAGAGGGGGGCAGAAGTTGTGAGAGTGCATGGAGCGCACGAACAGTCTCGAGCCCGCCCTGCTCGCCTCAAGAAACCTGGCTGTCCGAGTTTTGCCGTCGAGAGACAACCGCGAGATGACACTATGTGAGGAGTCTCCGCATCGCCACCGACGATGAATAAAGCACACAAGCCACGCAAAAAAAATGGAAGGAATCCAGAATCACTCTTCCCGAACCACCTTTTATTTTCGAATTAATAACTCAAACAAATTTATATCAATCAATAAATTGCTGCTCCAGTTCTTCTTGGCCATCTTCTTGGCGGGTTGTAGGTCAGACACATGTGCACACTGCAAAACGGACGTGTACCACCGACCGAGAAGGAGAGAGAGAAAGAGAGAAAGAGAGAAAGAGAGAAAGAGAGAAAGAGAGAGAGAGAGAGAGAAGGAGAGAGGTGAACATATCACTTCTCCGTTTTCCTGTACACACCGTCTGTCGACGAATCTTCTCTAGGTGGTGACAGGGCGGAGAAGAGGCGCGGGTGCGGTCGGAGTGCAGCTCACAGGCCCGAACATAGAGCGGTCGACGGCGCAGGGCGACCGACGTGGCACGCTCGGTCGTCAAATCGCAGTTCTAAAAATCGTATCATTGAACACCACGTCAACAAAATGTAATATCTTTCTTAACCCACCTTGGCTCCTACATAGTCCGTTTGGCTGGCACTGCGGCGACTGCGACTGGCGCGAGGACGAGACTGTCCATATTGGGCCTGCGACTTGCCAACATGCCATAATCAGCGTCACAACACCACCTGCCCACCTCCCGCATCTCCTCCTCCATCCGGGCTTGCACCCTCTCCATATCGGGATTGGCGGTTTCCACTCTAAAACAGGGATCACAGACAGATAAGTCGCTTAAAAGTGGACTCACCTGTGCGGCCTAGCGTCCACCATGTCGGAGACTCTCTTGTTAGTCTCCTTCTCCGACACAGACACCCTCTGCGGGTACTGTCCGTAGGTGGTGCGAGATGGCATGGCAGCGGTGGTCGAAGTCCATCCCAGCAGACCGTGGTCTCGAACCAAACTTGAGACGCGCACGCGAGCGCCTCCGCCACATCATCCTCGAACTCTGCCAAGCGACGAGAGCGATCCAGGAAGCAGTCGTCTAAATCACCAGTCATGGGTTCCAAGTTCCAACAGTCAGTCTCACCCACAGAATCACTTACCCTTGCTCTCGTTCATCTCACGCCACATGATGGCAGCCTCGTCGTCTCCAACCCTACTGCGAGGAGCACTCCTTCCGCGAGCGCGCGGCTGCTCATAGTCATAGCCGAAAGGAGGCTCATGAGAGCGCACATCTATCTAAACCCACATTGTCAGCATAAAATAACAAAATCCATTCCCATTGTTGCGCACCTGTTCGCTATCACGCGGTTCTGCATCCCCTCAAAGCGAGCAGCCAAGTCGCGGAAAGGGCCGCGCTGCCGTATCGCCTTCCTAAACAATTCAATAAATGTTAGGAAACGACTAACTGCTACTCATGAATCAAGCTCATACAATTCCACATTCTCATCCATAAACGGGTTTTCTACATTCAATGGAATGCGCAGTTCGGAAACCACTTTCTTCATCTCTTTCTTACTGCCATAAGGATCATTAAAACAGACGCTCGACTCTTCGCTAAAACAAACTTGATTCAATGTGTATGAATCTCATCCTTGTGTACCTGAAGGTGCTTCACTGCCACTTTTTCTGCTCCCTGGCGGTCGCATCCACCTTATCCGCCTTCGTCTTGTCCTTGCCGTATTCTGGGGCCACCTGCCACTTCCTATGCAAAGACGGTGACTGCGGCTGCACACGCCCGACATCGAATGACCAGAGCGGAAGCTGCAACAGTTAAATTAGAATCTCGCCACAGCCACCAAAACACGACACACAACATACGACATTCGCTTACCTGTTCTCGAGACCGCTCTTTCCACTGCCACGACTGAGGTCTCCAAATGCGTCATACTGTCTCTTTTCCTCTTCCATCTCCCTGCGCGACATGCGGGGATGTCCGTCCATGGTAGCAGTGGCTGCAGCGATGCGGACAGGCGACAGGCGGCTCTCGGCCTTCGACACCTTCAGCTTGTCCAGCGAGATCTCAGAGTGCTGAACATACAGGATTAAATTGCATATTGTCGATCCCCACTGTCGATATTATTATTTCTTCTTTCCCCGCGCTGTGCTGTCGGTTCGACTAAATGATCCTGCGCGAGTACCCTTGAGCAAGGCGATGCAGAAGCTCACGAGGATGCAGTACTACTTGCTCGAGGAGATACATGCGACTACGTGAAAGCAAAGGAACACCCGGAGCCTCTCCATCGTCTACTATGGTACTCTAATGGATTGGACTGATTATCGATCAAGTATCGATCAAGAATCGTCGTCCACCACTAACCTCGATTGCTAAACTGTAATCCCACGGCGTTAGCCTACCAAGATCTTGGCCCTACTGCATGCTTCCATTCATATTGTTGTGATTGCAATGACATGTACAGCTATAACGATTCCGGATAAATCTCTAAACTCTCTGAACTCTGTCGATCCCGTTGATCGACTGACCGTCTCGCTCACGTGTGTTCCAGAGTGCGCCCACTGCCTATGCTTGTACGAGATGGTGTCGAGATCGATCACGGCACAGAGATCACCTTCTGCGCCTGTGACACATAGCGGGGAGGCAGTGAATGTTTCTGCGGCTGAGACAGCGTATGGGGATGATTCTAAAACAGAAATCATAATGGTGAACAGACGACAAAAAGCTAAACTCACCGAAGAAATCTGAATCTCGAGCTCGACAGGCTTGCGCGCATCCTGGGCCACCACACCGACCGGATCTCTCCTCTCGATTTTGGTAATCTTCTGGGGACTACCCTCCCACTCCCTTTTCTGCTGCGATGGCTGCGCGCTCCACTTGTAGCCGTCGAAGCGGTCCAGCTCCAGAGTGTTCGGGTTGCTGGCACTCGACTTTCCAAACTGCACCGTGCGCTTGTCCGACTTGAACACGAGAGGTGGCACCTGCAAATATGCACTTCCACATCACAATCAATCGATAATCATCTTATTTTCACACACCTGCACAGTCTTTGTAGGGCTCCTTTGTGAGTTCTGGTTGGGGTAGGTCGGGGCTGGTGGCATCGTCCTGCTCTTGTCGCTGCTCTCAAAATCCGTCAGCAGGGAAGCGCACTGCAAGGAAGGAGCGTGAGTGATGACAATCATCAAGCAAACCACGCAAATTCACGTACGCGCGCGACAAACAGTCACCAAATGACAAAGGTGCGGAAGAAATGACAGCGGCTGCGGCAATGCAATAACTTCGAATTAATAATTGCAAACTCAAATGTACATAAACTTTAAACTCCTATCCATTTTTCCAGTTATGAAGGCGTGCGAATAGTGAAATACAAGAATAAATTATATATTCGACTGAGTTTCGAGACTCGCTCATTCGCATAAATAGAAAATGACGTTGGTTGAATGACAAAATATGTGCGAGTGGAAGCGCCATTGTCCGTCTTGCGGGACTCTCGTATCTCGATCTCCGCGACATGGTGAGCACTTGTGTTGAAATGTGCTATAAGAAATTCGATTTCACGATACTTATGGCTGAATAGTCAGCAAAGGAAAGGAAAATATGGTACTCACAATTGCTGACTGTCTTGATATATTTTCTTTAAAAAGTACTTGCGTAAACAAATGAACTTTGTCTTGTCCCAATGCAGCAAAAGCACATGCATAAAGCGTTTACAAATACTAACACAAACCTGCGCCTCTCTCTTCCCTCTCTCTCTCTCTCTCTCTTTCTCTCTCTCCCCTCTCTCTGTCTTCTCTCTCTCTAATATGGACGTATGGCGTTATTCATTTGTATTGTTATATTTCATCGGTTAATGTCCACTGTCCGTTATGCGCAGGTTTGTGTTAGTATTTGTAAACGCTTTATGCATGTGCTTTTGCTGCATTGGGACAAGACAAAGTTCATTTGTTTACGCAAGTACTTTTTAAAGAAAATATATGTCCTTTTGTTAAATTTCATAGAAATTTTGAATATGTGCTGAATTATGACTATTCATATGGATTTTATCAAAAACTACTATCTCTCACTCACTCTGTTCTCTCCTTCTCTTTGTCCCTTCTCTCTCTTTCACTGTTCCTTCTCTCTCTCCCTCTCTCTCTCTCTCTCTCTCTCTCTCTCTTTCTCTCACACTGTTCTCTCTCTCACTCTTTCACTCTCTTACTTTCTGCCCTTCTCTCTCTGTCTCTTTATATTTTCTGCTCTTCTATCAATGTTGACAAATACTAACACAAACTCTCGGCCGTTCTCTCTCTTCTCACTCTCATGTACCACAGATCACACGTTACCTTTCGGATCGCCGTTACGTTTCACAAAAAACGTTTTTCCCCACATATTTTCTCACTACCGTTCGGAGTCGCGCCTACTGCGCTCTTTCTCCTGGTTATAGTTGGCGGACCCAAAACAACGCAAACCCGGCGCGAATTAGACGCTGGCGGCGGCGGGGCGAACTACACTCAAAGTGCGAGTTGGAGAACACGGGCAGAAAACGCCGAGAGAGTACGCTTTCGGGAGAGAGTCAGCGTTACCGGACACGACGCCCTCTCTAATGTGACCACTATTACCTTCCAAATATAAACGCCAAAAGTTTTTTTTCGGGAGCTAATTGCTTTAAAAACAACTCTCGAAATGCCTTGCGATGCCGTCTTGAATTCCGCGCCTTGATACACTCATTTCTTACCTGGCCGCCAGCCGCTGCCATCAGCCAGCCGCTGCCATCAGCCATCTCTGCCATTCTCCACACTGCCATCTGCATACGGCTAGCTGATGGCCAATCATGTGGTGAAAGGACTCAACGGGTGCCCCAAACTCCAGCTGCATCCTGCAATACATAGTAAACTCCTCTCAAATCAAAAACAAAATCATAAATTAATCAATTGTAAGACTATAATATATAAGACAAAAAAGAGAAGAACAAATAACAAGCACAACTACATAACCGGAGTGACAGTGAATCAGAAGAATGAAGAATTTAACAAGAGTCGATCAATGTATTTGACATTGCATGCAGCGTTGATAGGCAGTACACGGATAATATGCTGTCCGCGTGATTCCGAGCTATCGAAACAAAATCGGAAAAATAATACAATATAAAATACACACTACATATATAGCCGGATAGGAGAACACAGGAATCGCAATAACGTTCAGAAATTCGTTCTACTCTCGTTCACGATGTCCCTCCTGATGCTCTTGACACTGATCCTGGACCCCGATCCCGACCCTCCGTGCACTCTTCGCTCCCGACCACGCATTCTCATCGAAGGCAGTGCGCCTTCACACACAATCGCTACCACTTTCAACTCAGGTTTAGCGTTTAGATTACAAAACCATGTCAAATAAACCAGTGATATCGTACAGCTCTTCGATTCTCACCTCTACGATGGTTGCTCCTTGCGATTAGCAGCCAAATCGTCGACAACGTCTGTGCATTACAATGGGTACGTGAGGTTGTGTGACAGAGAATATATGAGATTGTTTAGACAAGCTGGATATGTGTGCTCTTTTCGCTACTGACTGTGCTACATGGAACACGAGTGAGCACAGGCAATAACGCTCGCATGTGGATCGGCAAGAACGAGGGCAGTACTATGGGCGCACGTGGCAAAGGCCGAACAAGAGTGGCTGTCGAAAAGGTGCGTACGCAACTATATCCAATATGGTCCACATGAACAATTTTAGTTGACAATGAGCCAGCTCAAAACGTTTGAGACGATCATGAGTGGCTTGTCGGAACTCTGGCGCGACAAACACGACCGCGGAGAATCTGACGTACACCGCATAATAGTGGTGCCAGGCCCGATCAACCACGCCATCACTGCGCGGTAAATAGATACGAATAGAAGCGTCAATGGATATTTGTATTGCAGCTATATGTCGAACCACCCACGCGGAAGAAGAGTACGTATCTACGACTCACTCAGGAGATCGGAACATGACTATGACGTTAGTGGATTGCGTAGTCGGAAAGCGATATATTACATATAGGGCCCGGAGTGCGTGGACCAGCTTGTTGCCACGTTCGGTCATGTGGAGGGGAGGCTGAGCTTCGTGCTGGACAAGACCCTGCACCAACAGCATCCAGACGATGACAGCTGCGGCTGGCGCTCCATGGCTGTTTCACTGCTCCTCGCCAATGGAGACGACCCATGCAAGTGAGACGAATAGGAACAGATTGATAGGCGGATAGGCATATTAATGAAGAAAAGATCAACGCTGAGAAGGAATAAAGAGGTAATCAATCATACAACACTATTTCAGATGGAAGTATGACAGTCACAAAACGCATGATGTCATGAAGAAGTTTTTGGAACGGCGGGGAGAAAATGGAATTCAGCACTGGATAGATCAGCTGAAGACAGAAAAGTGAGTACTCATTTATGTGACCACACATAGTCGCTCATTCAGGGCGATACAGAAGCGCAGGACAAAGCAGGCAGATGTAAAGCTACGAAGTCTAAATACGAACTACCAGGTAAAACATGCATATAATTCTAGTTCCAGTTCCAATTCTCACATTTCAGATGGGCGTAATCAATCGCAAACACAGCGCCGCGCCCACTGCTGCTGCTCCTGCCGGAGCCGGAAACAACATGGAGTGAATAGAGAACGAGAGAGAGAGAAATATCGAAGAGTTTTCAGATCAGTTCGAGCTAAGAACGAACAGAAACACGAGATGACCATACTCTTTCTGGCGGTAAGGGCAAAAACACGCTTATGAATTTGATTGATTGTTCTGCAGACCATGAAGGACGTTTTTGCGAATGTAACTGGAAGAGGAAACGTTGTAAACCACATACTCGGAATCAAACAAGTACGTGTGCGGTTATCATATCATAACATAAGTTGTATGAGTGGTATGTATTTAGAAAGACACGGGTAAGGATGCGAACAGGAAGCACTACGGAGCCGGCTGTCAGTTCACCACAGAACACAAGGAATGGGCGGTCAGTTATACTTTGAAATTAGATAATTCTTCATCTTAGAATCACTTCGCATACATGACCGAGGAGGGACTGCTCAAGGAGCGACCGCCACTCGATCCACGACACACCGGACTAAGGTGGCCATGGGAATGTACGGACAGCGGGATCGAAAAGCTGAATACTGCCAGGATGGACGGGGTGAGAAAGAAACAACAGCCCCCTACCCTTCTCTCATAGAATCCAATTTCGGATAGATCAATGATGCTTCCAGACACTCGCTCGGATACTTGATCAACCGTCTCAAGACGGGAGCGATTCTGAAGCCGGTGCGCTGTACAAAGATGTTATTATCGGAGCTTCGCCTCTTCCTGATCGATGTGCAGAGGTATGCGCATATGTGCACTCATGAAATTGTGAGATCACAAGACCTTACAGTGGGATGCTACTCGCTATTTCTTGGAAGCTTCGGCGGCAGTGGCAAACATGCCGCTCATCATGTACGATCCGCTCTCCGAAGGCAGCCAACACAAACATCACACTCTCGGATACAGTGGACTGTCCACTAAGAGACTCAATGGCGCCTACACGCATGCCGAGAAGCTCCGCAAGCTCACAACAGAGCCCACCAAAGACGGTATGAGTGAATAAGCGCGCAGATTAAGAATGTATTGAAAACTAAATGTATAGACCACATGAGACGCCTCGCCCCATGTTTGCTCAACCACCTGAGAAGCGCCGGTATTCTCACACCTGCCATGTCGACTACAGTGCAGTCGGGAGGAGACACACCATGGGAGGATGAGACCTATCGCCACACGGTCCTTCACGCAGCGGGACTTCTCAAGGAAGCTCACTGCTACCAGGAAAGCAGCTACCATGCTGGTCGTGAGTGTTCACATGTGCATATTGTATAATGAAATAAATGTTTAGGCGAGAACTTTGAGACATTCTGGGTCAATGTCAAAAAGCGCGTGGAGAACTCTCTTTCGTTTGCACAGCTCACTGTGAGACAGTAACAATGCCAATTGCTAACTCTGTTTCGTTTTACAGGAACATCACAAGTTCGTATCGGAGATTCTCCGTACGCCCCTTCCCGCCATCGAAAGCAGCAGCGAGGAGGGTACAGTGAACACTGAGGAAGAAGAGACGAGCGAGTCCGTGAGAGACAGCGAGACTGAGAGCAAAGTTACCAACAGCTAATACCTTGTGACTATGATATCATACCTCATCGCGATCGCATTATATTGTCAATGAATAAACAGCGTCGAATGACCTATCGCCCTCTCGTTCTAAACGCAGTACATGTAACAATAGTGGAGACTTTGCGCAATACTGTGGCTTTGTACAAGAAACAATTGAGCAACTATGAGAGCATTTCACAGATTGTTAACTAGAAATGCTGAACACACAATATGACTAAATTAGTGCAAATCAAATTCTACATCAGGACAAAGAAAAAACCTTGTGAAAAGGATATGGCTAGAATACTAACAACCTTTTACAAAAGAACATTTTACAAAAGAAAAAAAGACTTTGAAAAAGATATTAAAACGGTTCAGAAACCGGTAAATATACCAAAAATAATAAAAATTGTTCAAGTGAAAAATGTTTTATTCAGAACGAAAATATTGCTGCTATATAAATGCATGTGGCAGCACAACGTTTCTTTTGCATCGGAAATGTGCTAAACAAAACTATCGAAAGCTTCGCAAAGCTTATTTCTAAAACTAAACAATAATGACGACGCGACGACGGACGACAAAAAATCACTAAAACGTACACCACAGCACTCCACCAATTTTCAACATCGCGGCGGGACCATTTTTTCAAATTTATTTTGGTAGAGGACCAAAGCCGAACCATCCCTAAAGGCCTGTTTATAGTCGAGCTTTATAGTCGCTTTTTTCATGCTGCAGCTTTATTCTGCAATATTGCCACAGCAATATTGCTAGTCGATATGTATCTTCTACCACTGCAATATTGCGCAATAAAGCAGAATAAAGCTCGAAAAATAATGCAGAATTGAGCAATATTGCTGAATAAAGCTAGACTATAAACAGGCCTTAACACATTGTTATTTGATACCCAAACTCGATGCGAATAAATGATAATAAATTCCAGATGCACTATTTAATTAACACTCAACAAGCATCATGCGAAATTGTAATTAATTAGACTACAGGTCACTCACTCCGATACCCGGCATTGCCCGGAGACACATGGGCGTAGTGAGTATGCCAATCGTCTGCATGTTTCCTGGAGTAATACGATGAGTATAGGTGGTTGATAAGCGGTGCCGCAGGGTATCTTCCCTTACATGATAAAAGCGAGAATGACTGATCAGTATACTCAATCATATTGACAATCGCCCTCATCATGCCCTCATCATCTTCTACCATCGCCCTCATCATGCCCTCATCATCTTCGAGAGAGGACAATTAACATAGTAGAGGATATTATGAAGGAGATTCATTATAGGCACTGCGAAGAGAGCTCTCTCCTGCCCAGTGCCCGATTGCGCATCCGAGATGTCCTCTCAGACCCTGCTGATCGAGCACCTTCTCCGCCACGAATACTCCGTCGGGACGGAAGTACAAGAGATCGATGGACGGGACCTGAAGGTGAATACTAAATGTCTTACATACTGAATAAAGAAGACAGTTCAGGATTTCGTCGAGAAACTGTCCGGGCTTGGATCAAACTTCCGTATCAGTAGGACATATACTAGCAAGGACGGCAGCTACACCATTAGCTACTATAATTGTTCGAAGGTTGGAAAGTACAAATCGAAAGCGACGGTAAAGTGTGGAGAGGTAAAGTGATTTATAAAAAATCTATACCTTTACCGCGTTTGTAGCGGCCACTACATACCACGAAGAGAGCTGAAGCTACCGACTGCTGCACGCCGTATCATAGAGCAGGGCTTCGACGACCGGCTGCCCAACGACCATATTCTGAAAAAGATCACATCGCGAAAGAGTGCGATTATCACAGAACCAATATAATGAAACTAGTCACACTCGCATGGATGCCGCCTATCAGCGCATAGTGGAGCACCTACTCGCACACCGTCGACACTACGATCAGAAAGTAGGTTCACATTCCACTAGCTCTCTCATTGATTATCTTTCTAGATGACCGCCCTGACCGCCACATGAGCGACCGTATCCGGAAGTTCAACCGAGCCCACCGTCACGTAGCGCAACGCTATCCTATCACCGAACTCACTGTGAATGGAGACGACGAGAAGTGGTTCGAAGAGCTGGGAGAGGGGAGGTGGCGAGTCGGCAGAAATGAAGTCGTGCTAACCGGCGGAGAACAGTGCACTGAAGAGGTGTGTGCGAGAGAAAGAAAGAGAGAGAGAGAGAGAGAGAGAGAGAGAGAGAGAGAGAGAAAGAGAGAGAGAGAGAGAGAGAGAGAGAGAGAGAGTACGTGGAAATTGCAGGACTGCGCGGAGCACTGTCGATTCGACCAGTGTCGCGTGTGCCCTCACATCTACGACTGTACCTGTCGGAACGGCACCACCGCCGTCAGCTCCGAGCACGCCCAGCCGCCAACAGCTGATCCGCGCTCGCCGTCGGACAGCTCTCCACGACTTCAGCCGTAAGAAGGGGCTCGCGCAGCTCGGTGCAGAAGTTCTAGAATATGTGAGTCTTTTTTCTTTCATACTTATACATTACATTGCACAGTCACGTTCTTTATAGATCGACTCTCAGAACTATGATGGAATAGAGCATCACAAAGACGGACTACACGCGCTACTTCAACAAATTGTTGATGACAAGAGGGCGCATCAAGAGGTAAGTTGTGTATGAGCTTGTATCACAACGGAGATCGAATAATGTGTGTATTGCAGCTGCTGCAGCAGCAGCAGCCTCCAAGCCGAACTGCTACGCGCGCATCCTCGGTCGCATCGTCCTCATCCGCGCCCTCGACTTCCTCCTTGTCAGCTGTCGCCGTCGACGCGTCTTCCACCTCCGCCGCCCCGGCCGCCCATGCGTTGCCGCAGAGAAGGGAAACGCGCAAGAGGAAAGTGGAGAAACAGAGGAGTACAGGATACGCAGGTAATCATTGTACATAACATACAATCGCAATTCACTCACCCACTCCTTTCAGCTCTCCTCGTGAGCAAGAAGAGCAAGGTGGGTAGGCCGAAGGCGGCGTACGTCGACGCGGAGAAGACCAGCCAGGTACTCAAGGAGGAGGCATGCTTCGGGTGCGGGCTCTCCGGTTCATCACCTGACACAGATGATTGGATCGAGTGCACCCTCGACTCCTGTTCCCGGTGGTTCCATGCTCATTCCAAGTGCCTATCACTTCCTGACTCTGACATACCCGACTTGCTCCTTCCCCATTCAAAGTTTCTATGCACTCACCACTAGCCACTGTACAACTTCACTCTACCACACACCTCTTACTGTAGCTCCTGTTACTCCGTTGATCCATTCGTTCGCGTCGTTGTTCTTCTTGTTTCGCATTGTACACATTCCAATATCATATTACAAATATTCTTATAAATAAAGTAAATTGTTAACAAATACAAGAAAGACAAGGAGAATGGAGAGAAGACCGATCGGAAGCTGTTCAGCGCGCGCATTAGGGAATGCTTTATAAGGTGTACAACTTCTAAAAGAGAGCAAATATACAACCTAGAGTAGTTCTACTGAAATACTACAAACAGATGTGATATCTTTAACACAAAACATGATGAATCAAGATAATACTTGCAACTAGTTTCCTTGAAATTTACAACTTCCCACTCAGTTTTTCATATTTACGCATTCATCAATGTATTCAGAACACCTAGAGGAATTGAACGAGCCTTCATTTGTTGAATTTCGTTAAGTTTTGACCGAGAAATTATAAAATAACTGAAAAAACGCGCGCCCGTTTCCCGCCAATTCCCCCGAATCATATCCCATTCTTAACTCGCAGTAGCGTAGTATACACCCACTACTCCACCTTATTGGATTGGAGTGGTTCGGTCTTAGTACTAAGGGGCGTCTACTGTTTTTCCCATTTTCCTCACTAATATGGACTAACATTTTTAAATCTTCCAAAGGCGAACCGAATTTTTTTTTAAATCTGAGTGATACATTGATCTAAACGTTAAACGCTGACGAACGCTCTCTCTCATGAAATGGTCAATTAAATGAAATATTTTATATCTTATTCGATATTATTCAATACCATATGTTCAAGTGCGTAGCTATGGCTGTCTTCGAGTGATGTGAGCCAATAAGGAGCGCATACCGAACCGCCAATTGCACGCCAGCTTACCCGGTACACCTTCGCAAGGGAAGATGTCACTTGACAAGGTGCGACGCGAAGGCATCTGACAGACAGAGTGAGCCTTCTCGAGCATCTTCCGACGAGACGGCAGGATGCTCGTCTCAGCAAGAAGGAGATTCGTGTGGGATTGGTATGTGTTGTACTTGGGTCAGATTGAGGGTGATCGATATGAAATTTGAATAGAGACCATAATCACAGGATCTGATGGCGTCTGGGGAAGGTGACAAGGCTCTTGTCGAGGAGACCGACAATTGCCAGATGTCCGACCCGTGGTCCATCTCCAAGACATCTTCAGCCACCCAGAAGTACATCGGCTTAGCAATAGTACGACTGATTCTGAGATCGTCAGCGTACAGACTTTAAAGAATCAGTGATGTCATTGGTGGGTATGGGGAAAAGACGAGGACCAACCTATGCTACCTTGTACCAGGCTCACCGGAGGGGCAAGCGAAAGATAAAGAGACAAATTTACCGTTCTTGACGACGAAGATGTGAGATCAAAAATAGAAAGAGAACCAGACAACCAGGTTGCTGCATGCTGCATATACTTGTGACACCCGAAAGGAACCACCAACGTGCGGAAACTCATTCATTGTTAAAGCTTCAGTACAACTGTATGTACTATACGACTGTAAATTTTTATATTTTTTCAGTACTAGGAAAAGGTGTTAGGATTAGCACCTGCAACCACTCACTGCCCACTCCCACTCAACAACAAAGCAAATCCTGCTGCGAATACGATATATTTACACTTTCCCCTCTCTCTCGCAAACTTTGTGCAACCGTTTTCAGTTATCAAGTGGGTGTGACGTTTCTTTTCGCTATTCTGTCCGCAATATCCGCTAGCTGTTCCGTGCGCGCGGAAGTGGCGCGATTCTCCCTCCGACGCAACTACAACGCAGGCTCAACTATGCTATGAAGCATGATACTAGATACTCAGTACCAGCAGTATCATATACGCTTGTACAACATAACATTGTAGCAGGGAAAAACAGTTAGTCATTTCCCCTCATGAATTCCTACTTCCAGAAATAGACGCCGTTTGTTTTGTCGATTCCTTAATGTCGTCTTCCCACTCACAGCGCGTCAAGTGAACTCCTTGGAAGCGAGAAACGCTCTCTGGCCGATTACACTCACCATATATAAGACGAGCGCATCCAGCACATCTCTCTCTCTCTCTCTCTCTCTCTCTCTCTCTCTCTCTTTCTCTCTATTCTACACCAACCCACGTGGCGACGTCTAATGACATCTTTTTGCGCACTCATCGCCCGCCCTCCCGCAAACGCCCAAACGCTTCATCAATTATACGTGTCAAGTCAGGCGAGCACAGTCTATCCCTCGTTTGACTGCTGTGTGTGAGAGAGAGAAAGATAGAGAGAAAGATAGAGAAAGAGAGAGAGAGAGAAAGAGAGAGAGAGAGAAAGAGAGAGAGAAAGAAAGAGAGAGAGAGAAAGAGAGAGAGAGGAGTGAAGGTGTCAGTGAGTGAGTGAGTGAGTGAGAGAGCGATTGGTATGCGCCCTCTTGTGAACTGTGGACATTAATTGTACTAGAGTACATATAGAAACGAGGTGTTTTTATGTTGTTCCCCCAATTCCTGTAGAAATGATCTCTCACGCCTAATTCATTTATGTAGTTTTTCTGATCTAAGTGAGCTAGTAGCTAGAGTTTAGAGTAAATAGACCAGCGAGCTAACTACCCGCAAATGGTTTCATTTCAAATTACTATTACTTCTGATACCTTTACATTTGTAAAATTTAAACTAAATGTTTTTTTCCGACACTCAACCTTTAGAGTTTTCTGTATAGTCTCTCGTTTCTGTCTTCTTTATGTATCTTAGTACATCAAGAAAGATCTTTATCATATTTGCAATATTAACCGTGAGCTCTCTCTCTCTCCCACTCTGTTTCTCTCACTTTCTATTTATCTTTCTCCAACCCTCTCTTTCTCAATTCTCATAGTAAGCAACAGCAATGGATTATTTAAACTAAATTACTTTTGACTAAAATAGTGCTAGTCGGCAGCTGACAGCTATTTGCGGCGTTTTCTCCCCGCCCTCTCACTATCCCTATATGTGTATAGTGACGTTGGCGTCTATAGTCCATTGAGGGGCTAAGTTGTCGCATATTAGATGCATTGTCGCTTTGTTGAGTCCGTTGCGTGATCCGTTCGTGGAATGAACGCCACTCTAAATAACACATCTGGCCTATTTAGTTCACCCTCCCTCCCGCCCCCTCACATCCTCTCCTCCTCTCTTCCTTCTACCATGTTTTTTTCTCTTTTCTATACGTTTTCTATAAGTACTCATCAAATTTTCACGGTCCCTAACAGTGCTCGGCTATATTAATACTACCGTGAAGGTGAAACGCGCACACTCTAAATTCCTAAATACCTAAATATAATATTTCAACTCATTCTCTCTCACCTCTCAATGAAGTATTACCATATTTGTCGCTACAAGTTTCTAATCTACATCATGTTTTTTTGTTTCGTGTTTCTGTTTCACGTTAGTAATAATACAATATACATCGTTCTTTGTTTTTTTTTTCACGGGCGGTCTTACAAAAGCCACCGCATTCCATTGCATTAATTTCAATCTCTTCAGGAAGCCTTTGTTTTGTTGTCTGATGACTTATTCGACTAATTGTTGCAGTTGGCAGGATGCTCGGACTGGGTTCTCCCTTGGCGCTGCTCCCTCCCCTGCTCCTTCTCCTCCTCCTCTCCTCCTCCTCCCAACTCGCACACGCAATGATCATGATATCAGACCTGCACAACTTGAGACAGCTCGACTCTACGGTAAGTATAAGGTACACATCTAGATGAGACTCAACTCTCGGGGGGGGGGGGGGGAGAGAGAGAGAGAATGAGAGAGAGAGGGAAAGAGAGAGAGAGAGAGAGATAGAGAGAGAGAGACGTATAATAACCAATGTGTCTATGCATGAAACCTATTCAATTATGAAGTCATACTCGTCTATACTAGCTGTACACGTGAATATGAAATTGGGTGGGGTAGTCTAATAGCTTATTAGCCTCTCTCACACACGCTAACTTCATGACCACTATAACTACATTTAACCTAATCATATTTAGATATCTCGTCATTGTGGGTCGCGTTCATTATGTAGACTTGGGATTCTCCTGAATAATATGTCTTTCACACAGAGAGTACGCAACAATACATAATATACGAACTACATTTCGAATTTGCAAGTGTGACTGTACTTATCGCTTCAGTAGCTCTGCCGTACACTCATAATGGCTAGCTTTGCACTGAAATTCACATATTCTGATGGCAGATAACCGAAAGCTAGACTTACTTCTTAGGTTTCGGAAGTTTTTCATGCATGATATCATCCACACCTTTCCAGGTATATGACGAGCCTCGATTGCTGGACGATGGGGAAAGAGGGTGGAGGCAACTTCCACTCGACCTATACACTGACACGGAAAGCACGCCGGTTGATGGAAAGATGATCGGACCGCAACAAAGGTGAGGGAGAGAAAGAGAGAGAGAGAGAGAGAGAGAGAGAGAGAGAGAGAGAACGAGAGATGTGGTCGTCTTAGGGTGGGTTCGATTCCGCTCGTGGAGGCGCCAGTGTTGATGTCAAATCCCTTGTGGAATTGGATCCATCGGGCGGGCAACATATACCGGCTTGTCACCCGCCGCTCCACCCACAACTAGACACGATAAACATGACCGTCGTTGTTTTTTTATTATCTTCTTTTTCATTTCTGTTGAGTATCACTTGATCACTTCCCAATCACACAGATTTATATTCAGATTGCTTTATTCACGAAACCGTAGGCGGGAGAGTCAATAGATTATTATAAATAGGTGCTAGTGAGTTACAAGAGTGTTTGTTGTCTACTTCCTTCCGCGGCAGCCTCCGCCGGGGCATCCGCCGCCTCCGGAGCCCCCCATCATGTCTCCTCCGTACCCGCCCCCGTAGTCTCCGCCCCCAAAGCCTCCCATGCCGCCTCCCATGCCTCCGCCCATGCCGTAACCGCCCATACCTGAGAGAAAGGGAAGGTGAGTGAGAGAGAGAGAGAGAGGGGGGGGAGAGAGAGCAGATCACCGACCTCCCATGTTGCCTCCGTATCCTCCCATGCCTCCCATTCCTCCGCCCATCATTCCGTTGCCTCCTCCCATTCCGTTGCCGTAGCTGGAACAGAATTGACTATTGCTCTTCTTCCATTGTCCAAAGAACGGGGCGGTAATTGAATGTGTTTTGGTCTAGTAATGGTGTCCCCTGGGGGAGTGACTGACCCTCCTCCGAAGTCTCCTCCGTATCCGCCTCCCATTCCACCTCCCATACCGCCTCCTCCATAACCTCCGAAATCACCGCCGCCCATGCCTCCCATACCGTAGCCTCCGTTGCCTCCTCCCATGCCACCGAAGCTGCAAAGAGGGTACTCTCTCTCTCTCTCTCTCTCTCTCTCTCTCTCTCTCTCTTTCTCTCTCACTTACCCTCCTCCTCCGTACCCTCCGTATCCGCCAAAGTCTCCTCCACCCATGCCTCCCATGCCGCCTCCCATTCCTCCGCCCCCATAGCCTCCGAAGTCTCCGCCCCCCATGCCCCCGCCCATTCCGCCCATCCCATAGCCGCCGCCAAAGTTGTTGAAGGGACCTGAACGGCAGTGTGGGGACCTGTCCGAGGAAGGGAGGAAAGGGGTGTGGAGGGTGGTGAGAGGAGCGGGGAAGGGCGGAAAGCAACTCACTCTTACCTCCCCCGAATCCTCCCCCGTAGCCGGAGCCGAAGCCGCCCATACTCGTGCCGAACGGGTCTGCAAGGGAGGGAGAAGTGAGGGAGGGAGAGAGGGAGAGAGAGAAAGAGAGAGAGAGAGAGAGAGAGAGAGAGAGAGAGAGAGGGAGTGAGGGAGAGTATTTCATAATCCCCCACAGTTGATGTGCAAGGCCTGTGAAAGGTGACACCGCGTTCGTGTATGAAGTGATATTCAAATATCGGAAGATGAAAGACTGTTTGCAGTGAGAGAGACCGTGTTTGCGCACTACATCGAACTACATTTCTTGCGAGTGGAGAGAGAAAGAGAGAAAGAAACAAAGAGAGAGAGAGAGAGAGAGAGAGAGAGAAAGAAAGAAAGAGAGAGAGAGAGAGAGAGAGAGAGAGAGAAAGAGAGAGAGAAATAGGGAGAGAGACTTATAGACTCACTGGTCCTTCTCCTTCTGCTGGGATCCTTGGCCACTCCGGCTGCAGTGTCTTTGTACAACTTTATGAGCGCGTCGTCTTCTGCCTTCGACGTCAACACCATGTCATTCTGAAGGAGTGACGTCATCGCAGTCCACGTGATCTGTGGCTCACCACAGCCTCCTTGAGAGGGTCCTTGGCGGGGGCGGCGAGAACGACGACGAGCGCCGTCGACAGCACGGCTAACCTGCACATCATAGGGTTACTGTAGGGTAGACAGGGTTACTGTAGATGGAGATTACTGCAGGTTATCATAAGTTTAGAATGAACAAGAACGATACCTGAGTGGCATGTGTTGAGCTGTGAATGAAATAGGATACTCTCTTTGGGACGGCTATATATCGACCCTATCGCGCGCTAATGTTCGTGACTTTTTAGGAGCACACGTGAGAGAAAAAGGAAAGTTGAGAGAATGGGATACGGTAATGCGGTCTTGTTTACCTAGGCTCGCAATGTGACAGCTCTTATTCACACCTCTTGAAAACAGAGATTTCATAGATGAGAGATGAGAGAAAGAGAAACGTTCAAAAAGCGCGTGTGTATGTAGTTCAGTTTGTTGAAAATCGAAAGATCATTCAAGAATATAGATATTTGATAAGAGATAACTCATAGACGCACCTCTTCATAATGAAAGATTGGAGTTGATAAGATGAATTCGACCGAGGGTCGATATGATTTCTCAGACCACTTGGGATCGCTTATATACTAGGGGCGTGGCTTTTTCTCGCCCTGGGGGCAGATAGCTGTCAGGTGCGCAGTCTCACCTGGACAGACCGGACAGGAGAGAGAGGGAGAGGGAGGGAGGGGCGAAGAAAATAACCGAGCGAGCAACACTGACATGTCAAAAGACATCTGGCCACAGAGTGATTTTTGTAGATCCGAACCAGATCTCAGCACTTCCAACGAAGCTCAGTACCCAAGTCAGTCGGCGGAACGATTGCGATCATTGTAAACAAACAAAATCGCACTGATAAACTCGCTATTCGTGTGGTATGTGGCTTGTCGAATGATGTACATACGAATCGTTGTGGTCGTTTAATCAACATTCAACATCATCATTGTAGATTCTATACACATCTTTTTTTCTTGTTGCCTGTAGGAAGCATCAAGTTTTCGTGTTTCTTACATAATTATATCTTGTTTCTTACATAATTATATTTTACATAAAGTGATCATGAGTCCCGTACATTTCTCAATATTGTGTCTATTTCTGGAATAGTCCGTTAGATCAAGATCATAGCTAAGAGGTCCCTCTCAATATCACTCCATTCCTCTTCGCACCTATCATTTATTTGCTTTTTATCTTGTCTAGCCGATCGGAGCCCGTCGCTTCCGGTCGAGAATTCCTTCACAACTACGCATGATAACTTTATTATCATTATCGAAACAAAGAGTTCAAGAGAACGAGGGAAGGGCACAGTGAAAAGGGGGTGGGAGATAAAGCTGTCAAGACGACATACCACATACCGGGTCGAGGGGCTACAGGCAATTGTTATTCGGGGTACTGTATGGTAACTACTCGAGGACTATACCATAACCTAATCAATATCACAGTCGCTACCACAAGTGTGTATTTTGTAGTGTAAACACACAATTTTCGCAAGTTCCGCAATTGACCCGTGTTCTTTGCGCGTTTTGACATTGCCAGAGTATAGTAAAGTAGCCGAGAATGTGAGATTCGATGAGTAAGGCCGTGCGAGGGCTCCAGAAGACGTGCAGATGACGTCAGCCGAATCAGAAGGCGTCCTTCTGGGTGACAAAGTATGTGGTCATGAGACCCTTTCCCTTCACGTTGATTTCTCCGCGACATTCGAAGGATAGGTCTGCTTCTCCCTCGAGCTCAGAACGCACATCGTCCGTGATCTAGAAGGACTCTCTCTCTCCTCTCTCTCCCTCTCTCTCTCTCCCTCTCTCTCTCCTCTCTCCCTCTCCCTCTCTCCCTCTCTCTCTCCCTTTCTCCCTCTCTCTCTCTCTCTCTCTCTCCCTCCCTCTCTACCTGTATCCTTCCAGGTGTTCCACTGCTGTCCATTCGACTAGCCACATTGACCGCATTCCCCCAGATGTCATAGTGCGGTTTTCTCAGTCCGATCACTCCAGCCACCACTGGTCCCGTGTTGATGCCTGAACATACCATGATGACGTCATAGCGGACAACTAGTACTGCTGATCAAGTGATCAAGAGGGGTGATCCCTGACATGTCATGTTATAGGAACACGGTGAACTAGTATCGAGTGTGCAGTGCATGGATGATGTTGATTGAGTGTGCGGACCTGTCTCCCCCCTTTCTGACACCTTCCTTGACCGCTGTTTGATCGGGTTGTTTGCTTAGTTCGCGATTTCTAATCATAACAAACAGCCTAATCACCAGGAAATAAAGTGGGCGAGCGAGGAAGGGAGGGGGATAGGGAGAGGGAGAGAGAGAGAGAGAGAGAGAGAGAGAGAGAGAGAAATAATATATGCTGACCGATTCGAAGGTTGAAGTTGTTAAACGAATGCTTGTTGATGTCGTCGATTTTCTCGAGAAGAAGCAGTGCGAACTTCACCATCGCCACGATGTGCGTGTTGCCATCGACCTGGAAATTCCTTCCCTTCCCCCCCTCTCTCTCCCTCTCTCTCTCTCTCTCTCTTTCTCTCTCTCTCCCTCTCTCTCTCTCCCTCCCTCCCTCCCCCTCTCTCCCTCCCTCTCTCTCTCCTCACCTTCCCTCGCAGTCCACTCGCAGCCATGTAAGTTGTGGTGATCGTTTTGATCTTGTCGATACATTGGAACTCTTCCATATCCAGAACCTGGAAATCGATGAATCAACCAATCAAATCGATAAATCAAACCTCGTCAAAGTCGGATATGATTTCGTTGAGGAGGCGGAGACACTCGACGCCCTCGTTGTTGCCGTCCAACTCCACGTAGAACTTGCTGAAATGAGAATCTCCTTTCTCTCTATCCCTCTATCTCTTTCTCTTTCTCCATCCCCCTCCTCTCTCTCCCATCTCTCTCTCTCTCCCCCCCCCCCCCCCTCTCTCTCTTTCTCTCACTCACCTGAACTCTGTGATAGTGACGAACATGATACAGGCATTCGGACGCTCTTCGCTGTACAGTTTCTTGTTGTCCTGCAATCAATAATAATCGATAATCGATCCCACTTTCATTGACAGCAACCCACCCTCAGCTCCCCGCGATTCTCCATGAAGAACCGCGCAATGTCCTTGGGAAGAACATTCTCGAGCACCAGCCTCAATATCGATCGGTATTGATTCATATTGATTTTTCAGCTTCCTACCTGTTCTCCTGGTGTTTGTGTCGCATTTCGATCTGCTCCTCGAGTGCTGTGAGCTTCCAGAGGAAATCGTAGCGGGAGACGAGCTCGGATCTCGAGTAAACAAGTAAACAAACGAACAAACAAGTAAACATACCTCCTCGTCTGCATCACTATCAAGACGAGGGCGAATATGGTGATGACAGTGAAGTAGATGCGCATATCATCGATGAGAGAGTATTCACTGCAAGAGAGGGGTAGAGAGAGGGGGGAGGGAGGGAGAGAGAGGGAGAGAGAGGGAGGGAGAGAGAGAGAGGGAGAGAGAGAGAGGGAGAGAGAGAGAGAGAGAGACTCGCGTGCAGTATACGTGGACTTGATCGGAGAGGGTGAAGTTCTGTAGGTATTGGTTTGCTTCCATCCATACAGTAAACTGACGATTCTAAAAATTCGATTTTATGTTGGTTTAAAATTCTTCGCGAAATCCATACCTGAATCGCCGTCGCAGGTAGAATCCAGAGGAGGAACAGACCGGTGAAACACAGGGTAGTGATCATCACGATCTAAATAGGTAAACAATAACGCGACAACAACAACAACAACAACAACAACAACAACAACAACAACAACAAGCGCGTACTTACCTTGGTCATAGCGAGAAGTGCGAGGAATACGCAAGAGGCGAGGAAGAGGAGGAGGAGGCTCTCGAAGATGAGCTCGACTTGGACATCCGGGATCTCCTCACAGTAGCCAGCCAACTCCCCGCCTTCCGCGCCACACGTGAACGAACAGGAGGTGGACAGAGAGGACTGCAAGCATGACGTCACTCCCCCCCCTCTCTCTCTCTCTCTCTTCTGACTCACAAATGCTCTGGACAGAATGACGAGATGGGATATGATGACAGTGGTAGTGACGAGAGAGATCCGCAGAAATCGCGGCAGGTGCGATACTTCCTTCGCTTTCGAGGATTTCTGAACGGACACCCGTGAAACATGGAACTGTAACCATTCTCATACCTTGACAGTTCTCGCCACAAACGCTGCGGACATGACGAAAAGGAGGAGGATAGTGACGATCATGGCAATGTTGATCACCATAGAACTAAAATAAATTGATAAATCAATAAATCAATGATCGACTAACGTCAATTCTCCGAGCGTGAGGACAATACAGGCAAGAAGGAAGACGACCAAATAGCACCCAGTCTGCACGAGGATAGCAGATTCTTTGACTGACAGGAACTGAAACGTATTGATGTGAGAGAGTGAGAGAGAGAGAGAGAGAGAGAGAGAGAGATATGAAGAGAGAGAGAGAGAGAGAGAGAGTGAGATAGTGAGAGAGTGAGTGTGAGAAAGAGAGGCGTACCTTCGCCTCCAGTGGTTTGCTTCTGAAGCGCAGTGTGATCTTGTCGCAGTTGAGCTTCCTCAGCTGGTTTCTGTCGATGGCTTCTATGCACTGTCGCAGGTTCTGCTCCACCTGTTCTTCCAGCGGCTTCTCCTTTGTCTCCGACGGCAACATCCGACTGAACCGTAGTGTGTTTAATTGATTGACTATGAGAAGAATACAACAATGGAGATAAAACACAAAAGGTTTAATCTACATAAAGTCTTAATACTGAACGTGTGGTTCGTTGTGAATGAGTACTCTTCTCTCACCGGAACGATGCGTTAGCCCGACTGATCTTCCCGTTCACTCCCAGCCCGATCATCCTCGCTTCCTTGCTGAGATGCGGGCGGTTGTTGATCTGCTGGTGCGGCACCTGCACAACATGCACATAGTACACTACGATGAGGATATTACACGATGACTCACATCTCTGCCCTCGTCTTCCACGACGAAATACGTGGTGACGTTGTGGTCGGAGAGATACTTGGATCGAGTCGAGCCCTCGCCGGGGATCACCTGCAAACATCAATAAACAACGTAAACAAACAACAACACACCTGATAGGCTCCTCCCAGTGCATCATACGTTGCCTGTGTTATGTGAACTCTTCCGGGCAGGCCTCCAGATTCCATGTGATTGGCGAGGGTGACGTCATCGGACCACACGTCATACTGCCACTTCTTCAGGCCGAGCACACCGCAGTGCACACTAAAGAATGGGGTTAGAAGAAGTGGATCGAATAGGAAATCGATACCGTAGAACATATTCTGTGAAACTCACCGTCCAGAGTGGATGCCCACTCGCATGTCGACGTTGACTCCGGTGATCTCGCGCACCTATAGAGGGAGAGTGGATATAGAGCGGAGAGAGAGAGAGAGAGAGAGAGGTGCTCACCAGCTTGATCGCCTCTATCATCTCTATGCCCATCTGCACAGCACACTCTGCGTGGTCCGCCCTCGGCTCTGGCAGACCCGACACACAGTAGTAGCAGTCGCCCAGGATCTGTACGTTTCCACACGTTCCGAGGTTATAAGTTTCGGTGAAACGTACCTTGATCTTCATGCAGTGATTCCTGGATGCGAGAGCGTCGAATCGAGCGAACAGCTCATTCAAGAGTTTCACGAGCTCGGAGGCAGTACACTCACTGGCGAGGTTGGTGAAGCCACAGATGTCAGCGAAGAGGATGCTGGAAGGGAGGGTTGAGAGATAGAGACAGAGAGAGAGAGAGAGAGAGAGAGAGAGAGAGAGAGAGGAGAGAGAGAGGAGAGAGAGAGGAGAGAGAGAGAGAGAGAGAGAGGAGAGAGAGGAGAGAGAGAGAGAGAGAGAGAGAGAGAGAGAGAGGAGAGAGAGGAGAGAGAGAGGAGAGAGAGGAGAGAGAGAGGAGAGAGAGAGGAGAGAGAGAGAGAGAGAGAGAGAGAGAGAGAGAGAGAGAGAGAGAGCTCACCTGACATGCTCGTGTTTCTGAATGTAGATCTTGTGGAACAACCTCTGTCCCTCTTCCCTCTTTCCCTCAATGTCCTGTTTCACTTCAGTGGCTGAAAACCGATCGATAACCGGAAGTTCAACTAATCGATCGATACCGATATGGTTTGGTAGAATTGAGTACAGGATATCCTCTTGTCGCTTGTTCTCTTCTGCCAATAACATCCTGTTCTCATAGCATTTGCGCGTCTCACGGAAAGTCTTCCTTGAAACGTATCACTATGTATGTGCAACGTATCAATGAAACGTACCGCTGCACGAGCTCGGTTGGGTAATAGACAAAGAATCCGATCATGTTGATTCCGAAGAAGAGCAGAGCATCGGATAAGAGCTGGAATGTTGACGTGTTTACTTGTTTGTTTACTTGTTTGTTTACCATGCTGACACTGGGTGCGTTGATGAATTGAATGCCGATTCCTGTTGCTGTGACCACAAGAGCGGCGAGTACCTATTATAAGATCGTCTTTTCTCTCTCCTCTCTCTCTCCTCTCTCTCTCCTCTATCTCTTCTCTATCTCTCTCATCTCTCTCCTCTCTCCTCTCTCCTCTCTCCTCTCTCCTTTCTCTCTCCTCTCCTCTCTCCTCTCTGACTCACAGTGGGCATGAATGGAATAGGCAAGAGAGTGTAGCATAGGAATAGTATGAGTACAGTGAGTGACGAGTGGCACACATAAGGAGAAGATGCCAGAAGAATCTGCAACAATACAAGCATTGCGTGATTTTCCGTGTTTATGTTTTGCAAACGTGATTTCGTTTGCAAAAACTACCCCATTTGAGAACTGATTCGATTTGTCACGTGGGATAGGCAATAAGCTGTCAATTGTTGTTTTTGCTTTCCGAAATTCTATGCTTTTCTTTTTTGCAACAATGCCTCTTTTCATTCATCATCATGCCAACATCATTGGCTAATTCTTAACACGCAAACTACTTATCTTACTATACATGAAAATGTGTCTTTTCTCTTTCTCCCTCGCTTCTCTCTCTCTCTCTCTCTCTCTCTCCATCTGTCATGTTTCGACGTCAATACATGCCTACTTACTTACGAACGTATTACGCGGACGAATGATTCACGGAACGTCGAGAAACTTCATAAATATTTCTCTGACTGAGTGTGCAAAGGTGGTCATCCAGAAATAGATAATTCAGAAGACTCATATCATGAAACAGACTACGAACATGTAACATGTTTCTGGATAATTTTAAAATAAAATACTTTTTGAACTTACAGTGGCACAGAAAATGATGACTCCACTGATAAAGTGGGCATTGCTTCTGAAGGGAAGCGTTTCTTTGTAGTATAAGAGTAGACACACCAGTAGGAAACAGTCAATCACCAGCAAGACCTAAAAGAGGCGGGGCTTAGGTGGGCGGGGCTTGCACTCACCCCTAGAAGAATCCATTCGCCGAGCACTGCTGATAAGAGGGTCTGCGCGATGCATAGACACATAAGAAATACCAAGGCAAACTGAAAAATGCAAATATGAAAAAAACAGCACAAATGCGAATTAATGTGAGCACATTGATACATGACCTAGCAGATATCAGATTAAAAAATGCTCACCTGTTCTCTGCCGGAATTGATGTGTTGGAAGTATGCTGGATAGAGAGAGTCTTCGTGGCACGCAACCAGAGCCCACGACTCCTCCTCCGATGCAGAGTCGAGAGCCTCCAGCAACTCCTGCCTGCAAACAAACAACGTAAACAACGTGAACAAGCAAACAAGTCAACAAGTAAACGTAAACAACTCACGAGTACTCTCTGGTCTTGGTGCAGTTCCAGGCTGCGCCAGCGAGGGGCTCGAGAGCCGATGCGTCTCGCATAATGGAGGCAGACTGCAACAGAGAGAGGATAGTAGACGGACCAAGGGCGTGCAAGTTTTTAAAGTCACAGCTTGGACTGCAATCAGTCGGCGACTTCCGTCCGCGGAAGTGCCAACAATCAACATAACACAATGTTGTGAGTCGCTACTTCCATGCAACTTCGAGTTCCCTCCGTCAAACCAAAACGGTCTACTTTCATGCATACCTAATCTTTTTACACTTTGCGAAGTCAAGTTTATGAGAAGCGAGAGAAGTGATGTGAGAGCTGCGGCGGGAAGATGGAAAGGGCAAAGCAGGAGTCATAATATAAACAGTCGGAGGGAATGACCATTTAGAGAAAAACGAGAGGGGAAGAGAGAGAGAGAGAGAGAGAGAGAAAGAGAGAGAGAGAGAGTTGTGCTGAGCCAACGAGTTAAAGGGTTGAAGCTGCAGAATAATTCACAACTAACGGAAAGTGTTGTGAGGCGAAATGGGGTGGATATTGGCAGCAAACCGGGAGAGGGAGGAGAGAGAGAGAGAGAGAGAGAGAGAGAAAAAAAAAGAAAGAAAGAAAGAAAGAGAGAGAGAGAGAGAGAGAAAGAGAGAGAGCTTTCTCCGGGAACAGCATGGAGTGAAATCATTGACATTCTTCACATTGCATTATGATTATGATACAACGCGGAGAGGGCACTGATACAAGAGCACAATAAACCACTCTCACTCAACTCTCTCTCTCTTTCTCTCTTTCTCTCTTTCTCTCTTTCTCTCTCTTTCTCTCTCTCTCTCCCACTACGTGGGAGCCTTCGCTTCCTTCAAGAGATTCGCAGATCATTCTAAGCAGATTTGCAAGAGTAAAAAACGGGAGTCGAGAATGGAAAAAGAAAAGTGAGAAAAAGCTGACAATTAGGGGTTGATAGTTGAAGAGAGAACGGATGGAAAGAGTTCGCAGCGCCACAATGGAGAGCTAATGCGAGAAGGAGGAGAAGGAGGAGGAGGAGGGGGGGGGGGAGAAGTGCATCGAAGATCGGCTAACCAGAAGAGACAACACGACGTAGCTATGTCTGTGAGGGAGGGAGAAACACCAGAACACACACAATAGCTAATTGCAAGAAGGGCTAGCCGGGAGACGAAGGCTGATTTGATTAGAAGAGAGGGAGGGGGAGGGGGAATCAGCTGAACCCGGCACTCATTCAACCCGCGTGTGCTCACTCTCATTTCGCACCTGGTCTCATTGATAAAACGACATGGAAGACACGAGAGGAGCAGGCGAGAGAGAGTGCGGAAAGGGGAGGCGCAGACATATCCGGCAGCTCAAACAGGTGGGATCTCACCTTCCGCGCAACAGAAGAGAGAGAGAGAGAGAGAGAAAGAGAGAGACTGGGAACTCCTCTGAAGCTCTGCGAAAAACACAGCGACTGTCAACACAGACGACTTACAGCTGTTCCGGAGTTCCGGATGTACAGTCTCACAATATATCTCTTATATACTTATATCCGGGATATCCGCTTCAGCACATCCCGGATTTAAGAGATATGAATATAGCCAACATCATCATATACGGATATAGCCGGAATGATGCGATTGTTCGTGATTTGTAAGTGACGGAGTGGCACAAAGCGTCTGTGTGTAGAGGCGTGGGGAGAATGGGGGGGAGCTGCCGTTGCTATCAATCGATCCACCACCAGTCCTTATCTAGCCTCCCAAATATAGAAGCACCGCCGCACGGAAATAGATATCCATGAATCCATGCGCACACAAAAGAACACGCGCGGATTAGCAGGCGAGGAGAATTTGTTGATCGAAGCAGTTGCTAAAAATAGACACTAGGTCGAACGATCATCGCGAGATTAGCATCTGGGAAATGGGAATCAGACATATTGGAACAGACGGCGGAGAAGAGAAGAAGGAGCAGGAGCAGGGGAGAAGGAGCAGGAGCAGGGGAGAAGGAGCAGGAGCAGGGGAGAAGGAGCAGGAGCAGGGGAGAAGGAGCAGGGAAAGAGAGCAGGGAGAAAGCGCGATGGAGCAAGAAACGAGCACGGAGGCATATCATAACAGATACAATCGGGCGCCGCGCTACAAATATAATTAGAGACCCCAGGAAAGTCAAGATTATATCAGAAGATCATAGGGAGGACAGGAGACAAGGAAGCAGCCAAGACTCCCACTGAATCATTAACTCTCTCCCCCCCCTCTCTCTCCCTCCCTCACACACTCTCTCTCTCTCAGCCATGCGTAAGGTGGGAAGGGGGAGTGGGAGGAAGGGCGGTCTCCGAGAGAGGATCGGTGGAAAAAAGCTCTGCCGCGCCTAATGCACTGCTATGAAACAAGCAATCGAGAGCGGCCCTTCCGCCTAGCATCTCTATTGTCAGATAGCTATCGCATATATTCCTCGTATCAACAAACAACAAACAACAACATCTCACCATCATTGCCGTTTTGCGCATACTGTATACGATCCATGGTCGGGTGTCGATTACCTCACGCCGCCGCAGCATACTCACAATAACAGACAATCAGCTGATCAGCTGATAGAGGGTGATAGTAGTGATCAGCTGATGGTGATAGTAGTAGTGGCGCCGGGGGAATCGATGTGAGTCGTGGCGTCTTCTCCAAATGGTGTGTCATCCACCGATCATAATCGACCGAAAAGGAGAGGCGGGCCCCCGGGACAGAATCGGCGAAAAACGACGGGCAAGGGACACACGCGGGATGCGTTTATTGTGATGCGCGCACAGTAGCAATGGATGCCTGGTGAGATAATCGGAGCGAGTCTCCGCAACTCGTATCCTCCTATCCTATATCCACCCGCCGCCCCCGCCAGTGATGAGTATGGAATTATGAATAATTCGCGTGTCGCGCGGGCTTCCGGAGGGGAGGCTGCTGCGAGATTCGCGAATCTCGTTAAAATGCCGTGAAACAGAGGCGAAAAAGCGGGCGGGAGTCGGAGATCTAATTGCAGAGACGCGTGTGGAGCAGCTGCCATCATACAAGGGGATATGTCATGACTTCCAACACTACCCCTCCCCCCTCTCCCCCTCCCTCCCCCTTCCTCCATCTCTCTCTCTCCCTCCTTCCCTCCCTCCCTAGTTCGGTCTTCCACTGTCGACGTACTCAGATCAGACGACCACGCAGAGTGTAGATGACTATGCACAAGAGAGTGTGTGCTTATCGGGGAGTGCGCAGACGGGGGTGGCAGAGACGCAGAGGCGGCTCACCTCGACAAAACCCAGAAAGTGAACACATAATTGTGGCAATTAAAGTGAAAGTGGGGCTGAAGAGACTGGGTCTCGCGTACTGTATCCATCTACACGTCTTTCTACCTCTCTTCCACTCTCTCTTCTTCTCTCTTCCTCTCTCTCTTCCTCTTTCTTATTATTTCTCTATCGTTTATTCTCTTTTCCAGAAGAGACACATAGTTCCCTCGAATTGGAACACCAAATGTAGTTGTACACTTATATAGTCTTATATACGGAAACGCGATAAAAAAGAGAGAGAGGGAAGAGGGAGAGAGAGATAGGGGGAAGAAAGGGGGGAGTGGGAGAGAGAGAGAGAGAAAGAGGGAAAAAGAAAGGGAGGAGAGAGAGAGAGCCGCTACAATCTGTGGTTCACGTGTGAGTGTGAATGAGCGGACGCGGAATAATGAAATAATCTGGGGCTCCGGGTTGAATGCGCCCTTTTACAGAGAATATGCAGCCAATATGATGACATCAGATAGAGAGAGAGAGAGAGAGAGAGAGAGAGAGAGAGAGAAAGAAAGAGAGAATAGCTATAGACACAAGAGGACACGACAACGAGATTCGGTGCACTGCAATACCATTGCCGGTGAGTGATGTACACAAGTATGTAGCTCTCTCTCTCTCTCTCTCTCTCTCTCTCTCTCTCTCTCTCTCTCCTCGCCTTCATTGTGTTGTTTATAATCACTCTGATTCACAATCGGCTGCTGCTCTCCCATTTTAGCAACGGCAGTTTGCCGGTCAATCAAAGCATCACAAGTACAGTCGTTCCCTTCTCCTCCTCCTCCTCCTCCTCCTCCTCCTCCTCCTCCTCTCCTCCTCCTCCTCCTCCTCTCCTCCTCCTCCTCCTCCTCCTCCTCCTCCTCCTCCTCCTCCTCCTCCTCCTCCTCCTCCTCCTCCTCCTCCTCCTCCTCCTCCTCCTCCTCCTCCTCCTCCTCCTCCTCCTCCTCCTCCTCCTCCTCCTCCTCCTCCTCCTCCTCCTCCTCCTCCTCCTCCTCCTCCTCCTCCTCCTCCTCTCCTCCTCCTCCTCCTCCTCCTCCTCCTCCTCCTCCTCCTCCTCCTCCTCCTCCTCCTCCTCCTCCTCCTCCTCCTCCTCCTCCTCCTCCTCCTCCTCCTCCGGGGAGTGGACATCGGAATGCGAATCGCAATTCACGACGTTGCCAATAAAAATGCTGACGCCTCCACTGCTTCCGCTCCTATTTTCCACAAACACACACTACTCACATCAGCCAGCAACTCACACACAGGATGCGGGATGCCACTTGCCACAAGTACTACTGTAAAAACAACCACACTCTCTCTCCTTCTCTTTCTCTCTCTCTCTCTCTCTCCCTCTCTGGAACCCACGGCGCCTTATCCCCTCACTCGCGCCGATTCAGAGAGGAAGTGAGATTGCGTGCATTTCGGAAGTGAATAAAAGTGCGCGAGGGCATTGCAATGAAGTCGTTTTTGGTCGCTCGGAGGGTACCATGAGCGTGAGAGAGAGAGAAAGAGAGGGAGAGGGGGGGGGGGGGGAGGAGGACGAGGCTTAGGTGATGATGCATCGGACGCTGCTCGAGTTGGTCAGAGGATCCATCACACTGATAGCCTCGCAAAGCCATCCATTTATCTTCCTCTTATTCTGTCACTGTCAACATGCCTATGGTATACCTCACAAAGCTCTCGTTTTTGGCCATAGCAAGTCCGGAGATGCTAATTGGAAATGTGGTATGGTTGTTTATTGCGTGTGTTGTCGCTTTCCAAGAGAGGGAGAGAAGGCGGTACTCTAGAGAGATACATAAATCGTCAATCTCTCCAGCCGACAGGCGAGGAGGTACTATGGATGGAATTGGGGCGCTTTGTTAGGCTGGGAATAAGTGCAGCAGTGGCAATGCATACTCGGAAGGATTAGGAAAAGACTGTGCCAAAGAATCATCCATAGGGAACTGCACTGTCGAAAGGATAAGAAAACATTAGGGGAAAGCATACAAATGGAGAGTGAGTGGCATGACAAAACGCGAAAAGGAGGAATGGTAGTGAGAGAATGGAAAACAACTGTTAATGACGGGACGGGAGAAAGGAGCGTGGATTTGACAGAAAATGGGAAGAACAGAATTCATATCAAAAATACATAATGAAGGTACATTTTAATTCAAATGTCACTGACCGATTTGGGCGCGCGAGAGCGACTGCTCCTAGTGCTGCAGAATGAGCGAAACGACATAGTCGCAATCAATAAATCAATATCGTGGTTTTTGGATCAGTGTGTGAGGAGTGAGGGCATAGTTGATTCTGGCAACGCAGTCCGTGTAAACCTGACTGCCTCAATAAGACTCTCTGCCGTCTCGTTCTCTGCGCTCTCTCGTGTTCGCGACTCCCCGCCCCTTTTGCACAAATTGGCTCGCTCCAACCGTCCCACCACACAGATATGTAGACATGCGTTGCGAATGTTTGTTTCACATTGAGAGAAAGTCAAGACAATCCCGGAAGGAAACATATCCGCCGCACCAAATTACGCACTAGTCAGGCGGTAGCCGGCAAACCATGCACTCTTTGCGCATTTTATTGTGATCAAACCCCCCCCCCATGTTTTTTAGTGGACGATCGGCGCCGTTGTTGTTTTTGTATTATATTTAAGTAGCTTTTTTAAGATTCGTGTGATTTGTACTTTTATAGGTGCACCCAGCTTAGGTGTATACCACTCGTCGCAGCGTGGGAGACGGCCTCAACTCGCCTTTCTACTTGAACATCTTCGCTTTCGCATTTGCTGCCGATCCCAGTCAGTGTGTATCTGTTTTCTTTTTTTATTTCGTTATACAATTAAAACTTGGGTTTTCTATAATCTAGACCACATTATAAACTAATTCGTGATCAAAAACATACGATTTATAATTAAAGCAGCAACATCAACAATGAGCAAGTTAAAACTGTAAATAGCTGCTAACCTCATCGGTTGCTCCGTACAACACTTGTGATATGTACACGGGGAATGCGGCAATCGCGCTAATTCCACGAAGAATCTAAACGACATTACGGGTCGACTTCATTTAGAACACGTCAAGTTGTTGCGTGGGGTGTTTGAACTCGTGCACTCACGGGGGCGGCCCTTTTCTGGAGACCGCGCGGCACTCGCACCACCAGGGTCGTCCGCTCATTCGGCAGCTCCTCATCCTCCAAGTAGTAGTCCTCGTCAATGGACAGGTAGTCCGTGTCGTTGTTGATCGTCACACTTTCTGGCCGAGAACATCGACGCCACATGGACATCACCCGATCTGAAAACAAAACAATCAAACAATCAATCATTTGTAATTGAACCAGGTATCATCTTGCAAAAGGTGCACGCCAGGTGCACGTGAGTGCAACAATACACGCGTCGCGAGGATTGGTGCACTGGTCTTCGCAGATAATAGAAAGGCGGGTGGCGAGCGAGCAGTGAGCACACTTCTTCTTCTGCCCGCTTACTCATTCTATTCTCGCGTCTCGGCGTCTCTCCCACAGCATGGAGAGGTGTGAGAAGTTCGGGTTACCTCCAATACGAGACCAGACGCGAAAAGGAATCAAATTGGAGACAGAACGCAAGTTCAAGTACGAATATGTACCTATGAAAGTACCTACGATTACCTACGGATGAATATGATAACGAGCGGACCTCAAGACGAGAGATTCGTAGCCACAGTGGGCGAACATTGACTGGCTCTAGGGCATTCGGTGACATCAATGAAATAAAAGGAAACACAATCCACAGTTTAAAAAAGGTTCGGGTACGGCAAATATATTGCGTGGCGCGTTTAGTGAGGAGAGACCGGCTGTGGAGATGACAATTTGGGACGATTCACTGAACAGCCGTCTGCTCAAACGCGGTAATCGAGCGAATTACGAGAGAGAATGTCTGCAACACATCGAGACGAGCTATTGTTATCGGAGAAATATGGGAACTGAGGAAGAATTGCTCTTCATTCCCTTTTTCATTCAATCTCCACGCCGGATACGAGAGCAACTTGCAACTCTCATTCATACAATCAAAAATGAGAGACGCAGAAACGCGAGTATATTGCCGCATTGGACGGATGGTTTTTTGTGCGTGTGTGCACAGTGTGAAAATGATATGGATCGCTAAAAAGGTATGTGTAGTGAGGAACCTAATAACGCGAGAGGAGAGAAGCAAGGGAGACTTGTCTCTCCCTCTCGCGCCTCGAAAAGGGTGCCGCTTCATGCGAGAGGGGAGATAGAGAGAGAAGCACGCAAGCATGATAGCTGCATCTGTTTCTATTTTGTAGGAAGATGTGTCTATTCGTGTGAGTCGCGTGCCACATTTGAGTGGTGCTGTTGCCAAGACCAAGGATGCCAGACTTTTAGTCGACCATTCATACAGTGAAAAATAGATTGAAACACGGGAATGATGGTAGGAAAACTATATTCGCATAGTCATAAACATACCTACCTCGACTAGCAATGTAGGCCATTTAATGTAAAACCAAATTTGTGTTCGCTTGCGTTGGCAAATGGCAGCTACAAATGAGTGGCAACTGGAGGGAGCGAGTCTGCAGACGGAGTGTTGTATAAGTACTACATCATAACAACACATCAGCGAATGTTTTGGGATTGGGATTTGGTGACTTCAATGCAACAACAGGTCTTGGAAACTCCTATCTATCCACACATAAGCGAAGGACCTTTTATAGCTCTAAGATTGTACATGATCACTAGTATATTATTGCAAATTGGTTCTCTTTTCACGAGCGAGAAATATCAAAACCCGTTTGATGATGTTTTCATTTTTACAAAATTTTGCGAAAGTACCGAGGTTCTCAGATTCAGATCTCAGTATCGCGCACATCAGATTGTTAATCGAAAGCAACATCACTACAGATGATGGCGGGTCTGCCTGGGATAAGTGAGCGAATTGTGTTCGGTTTACTAAAACTGTTTACCAATATATATATATATTCATTTGCGATAGACAGAGACTAGGTGGCGGGTGGCGCATTGTGCGAATCACCGACGACAAAAACGCAGAAACCCAGAAACGGATTAATTAGTGCATTGTTGTATTGTACGGCATTGTAGTCGACTCGAAACAGAATTGAACGACACGTACAAGGAACAGAAATGAGGGTGCTGGGAGATAAAAGATGGTCTTCACAAAACAGTTCATGCATCCAGGCATGGGTGGTTACTGGAGTGTAGAGCTGTGAGGATCAGCGAGGCGAGTAGACGCGCGATCTAATAAGCCCACACGGGATAGAGTGACGGGGAACGCGACAGAATACACGACGAGAGGATCGCATTTCTGCAGCGACAACAAAAGACGGCTGCGACGATGTGGAGATGTGGTATGAAACAGAGATGGCAGCTGGGAGGGCGAACGGAAGACGAGCGCTGGTGGTGGGAGAATGGGAGGAGGGAGCGATGGCCGCACGCACTCCCGACCGCCTTCCGGTTGTCTCCCTCCTCCCTCACCCACGCCCTCTCCTCCTCTCCAGTACCAGTCCCTCCCACACCATGCACTATGCATAATCCTTCGAGGTTGTTATCAATATCTCCCACACACACGAGTTTCTGAAAATGAGAGAGCGAGCAAATAATGCACGCATTATGTAGTCTGATGAAGTAATCTCCAACGTCCTCCAAGATTATTGGAATAAGGAATGCGTGATTTACTAATCGTGTATTTCACGCATTTGTTTCATTTCCAAGAATGCGGAAGCAGTTAGGAAGCAGTAATCATGATGATGCTGATGAATTATTGTCTGGTAAATTTGCTCGGAGTTTCATTTCATTTTCACGTGGAAATCATTCACCGGTAAGACGAAAGTCCATTCTCAATGATATCACAAAGATACACACAGAAACCCTGAAAGGGCAGGTTATCACTAGAGTGGTCTGATTAAAACATGTCCGAGAAAGCCAAGCGCGGCACACGCAGTGGGCGGTCAGATTTCAGACATATTTCAATGAATCTACTTCGCGATTAGCTATCTCGTTTCTGTTTCGGAGTCCGAGAGGTGTCGTCGCCGTCTTAATTCGGCCTATGAACTGTTCAGCGTTCTATATCAGCGTATCACCTCAGATATCCTTGCATTCAGCCAGTTCTTTGAAGTCTCGCGTTCTATATATCTCTTTGCCTCGTGGCTCATAAAATCAACTGAGGAGAGATCGGGAGAAGAGGATTGTCTTTCTCTCTTCTTGTTCCCTGATCGGTGAGTGAGAGGAGGGCAAGGGAGAGATTATTGATAATCACTCTCTCGTCTCCGCGGTTCTCTCTCTCTCTCTCTCTCCAAGTGTTGTTCCGGTGAATTGCCGCCGAATCACGGCAACTCTATTCATGTGTTGTGATCGAGTGTGAATCACTCCACTTCGCCTCTCCTCTCTTGCGTACCTTGACCCTATCATCTTATGAATAGTTGTTCAGAAGAATTGGTGTTTGTATTGCTTATAAACTGTTGTTCCAGTGGAAATAAGAAGATCAGTCGTGTATTATCCGTCTCCGTCTCTTTCGTGTTTAGTGGTGATAGCGTGTCTGTTTTTGGCTCTTCTCCTTGGGTCCGCGGTCGCTTGTTCTCCTCCCTGCAGACATGATGTCCACCGCCCCTCATCATCGCTTGCCGATTGGTAAGAATGGAGGCATGCCCAGACACCGTGAGTTATATATGAGTGGTTATGGCACTTCATCGTCACATTGGCCTTCACTATTGATTGTGTTCCTGTTCACACAGGATGAAAAAACAAAGGATATTTTGTTGTCATCTGTCTGTGGAACTATGATCGTCTAGATTCTAGACGAACCATTGAGATAAGCTCGTTTCGACAAAGTGTTATGGTCTGGTCAGACACAGTGTGGGATTGCTGACCTCTGCGATTACGGTTTATCAGACGACTTTATGAGATATTGACCACAGCCGTTGACAGCTCGTTGTTTCGTCTGCGTCGTTTCAAGGAAACTCCTCGTTGTGATAAGGGAATTGCGAGCAGAGCAGAGTACGCTTTCAATCTACTTACTCTTACACCATGCACTCTTATCACTCTAGTTTTGTGATTCGCAGTTGATCGAAATCATCTCTTGTCAGCGAGGCAATGAAATCGAATTAGAAATTTGCTCGAAAATATCATGTTAACATGATCGGTTGTAAATTAGTCTACGACTACGACTCCAACAATAAGTGTGCACCATGTGTGTGTTCGCTGTGGCATGGTTCGTAAAGCACAACGGTCCCTGCGTCTCTGCCGTCCGTATGTCTGCACAGGATGTGAAAGAGAAGAAGAGAAGCTATGCCGATCGGCAACTAAACGCTTTCAAAGACAAATTCAACCCGGCTATGTGCTGTCGTGTGTCTGCAAAAACTGCGATTTCTGATTTGCTATAGTTTGAGTTGCGCACGTTCCAATAGCTTCGCCCTTTCTCACGCCGCCGAGTTTACGCAGTAGCTTAGGAGGAGGACGCGTCGCCTGAGTATCATCACGAGAAGCGACTTTCGATTGCGTCTTGATTCGACTGTTACCTGTGTGCACTCACTCGTTGCCACTCGGAGGCGGGGATAAAAAGGACATCGCTGTCATGTACCACCATCCACATTCAACCATGCTCGCCTTCGGACGTCGCAACAAACCCAAGCCGCCCAGCGGAGGTTGGTTCCCGATTACTCCCACACCCATTTGCACCTACTAACACTCATCACGAATTCGAAGACTTCTTATCTTTCGTAGAACATGGGTGCAGCGCTTTTTCGCGTATCTCTCAGCGTGGCGATTTTGCGGCTCACTGCGTGTGTCTGCGATATTCTCCCGCTGTCTCGGACATGTTTCAACTGCTGCGTGAAACTAGTGTGTTTCGTTGTGAGAACAGAGTGTTCTTTGCCAATTTCTCAGAGATGTACACTCTGTCTGCGCTCCCCTCCAAAATAGTCTTTGCGTGTGCGTTATATAATCGTCTTAGCCGTGGCAGTGGATTCATTTCTCGGCTTGACATGTTTCACTTTGATGAAATGCGAATGGCGGGTGTGTGTGCAGTGGAGAGAGAATTGACCGCCTCCCCTCGCTCTCTGTCCGTGTCTGCTCGTCTGAACTCTCGTATCAACTCGGGATACCCCACCCCTGCTTCCCAACACTGAACGATGCGATGAAAAGCATCGATAGATGCACTTTTATTCCGATTACACGCTTCTGTACCGTAGTTTTATCTGTCTATGATTGATCTTTTTTGTATTGATTAGTAACTGGTATGAATGACCCTTGTTGGATATTTCGATAAGGAGTTGCACTTGAATGATAAGAGTTGACCAGTTATCAGTCGTCGCGAGGGCGGTCTCTCATTCCCGATAGACGTCGTTTCATTCCGTGTTTCTGGGATGCCTTCCAGTGACATCGTGTTTGCCAATTGCATTTGGTCGATTTGAAATGGCAGATGTGTTCTCTTTCTATCTTGTTGATCTTTCGCATTGGTCTCCGATTCGCCGAGAGTGCAAGAGGCTGTTTACCGCACGTGGGACTTCCTAGAAGCGTTTTTTTTTATTCTTGACATTGGCACAGTTCCATCGCTCACCTGGGTTAGCAATCTTATACGGCATGTTGCTTGATGATCTGCGACGCCGGGGGCGGCGGCCCTCCGCCACTGCCCCGGGCAGGCGCTGCCTCCCAAGGAGGGCGGAGTCGCGTCGCCCTGTCCCCCAGTGATTAGTGTGTGCTCCTCACTCCTCCCTCTCCTCCCTCTCTCACTATGGCCCTCAACCACCACCTTCATAACTCGCGTCTTCAGGGTCGGTCGTCCGCGCTTTGTTATTGTTGACTGGTTTACATAACTCTGTTTACAGAGATCTACCGCGGTTCGTGGGTGGATCTGAGCGAGCACAAGCCGCAGTCCGAGTTGAACATCATCGACACCACGGTGAGTGTGGGTGCGGTAGTCGCAGTGGAGCAGTACGCCTTGTTCATCTCTCTTCATAACCCCTCTAAAAACACGGTTAGGTTATTGATTAATGTATTGATTGCAGGTTGAGGAGTCGGGAGACCACGTGAGAGAGCAGGCGACCAGCAGCACTACATCCGCCTCGCCCACCCAGGACCACGCAGTCAGGATGCCCAACATCAAGGTCTTCTCCGGCTCGTCCCATCCGGACCTCTCGCTCCGCATCTGCGAGCGCCTCCAGCTGGAGGTGTCCAAGGCATCCCTCAAGAAGTTCTCCAACAAGGAGACGAACGTGGAGATCGGGGAGTCAGTGCGCGGAGAGGACGTGTACATCATCCAGTCGGCCGCCGGAGAGATCAACGACAACCTCATGGAGCTGCTCATCATGATCAATGCATGCAAGGTGGGTCGATCGATTCATCGATTGATTGGTGTCTCGTATCTTTGATATTTGCTTGCAGATCGCCTCGTCGTGCCGTGTGGCAGCCGTCATCCCGTGCTTCCCGTATGCTCGTCAGGACAAGAAGGACAAGTCTCGCGCGCCCATCTCTGCCAAGCTCGTGAGTTGATGTTTGGATATCTATGCTGATAAGAAATGTTGTTGACTTGTTTATTCCTTCAGGTGGCTAACATGCTGTCTGTGGCGGGCGCGGACCACATCATCACCATGGACCTGCACGCCTCGCAGATCCAAGGATTCTTCGACATACCCGTCGACAACCTCTACGCCGAGCCCGCCATACTCAAGTACATCAAGGTACGCGTGTGTTTTGATCGCCGCGTAGTTTGTGTTATGAACACGATTTCAGGAGTCTATCCCGAACTGGCAGCAGTCTGTGATCGTGTCGCCTGATGCGGGAGGTGCCAAGCGGTGAGTGGGAGTACTGTAGGGTTACTGTATCACATACATGTTAATGTGTGTGTTTTCAGTGTGACGTCGATTGCGGATCGCCTCAACGTGGACTTTGCGCTGATCCACAAGGAGAGGAAGAGGGCGAACGAGGTCGAGAAGATGACACTGGTCGGAAACGTGGAGGGAAAGGTGAGAGAGAGAAGAAGAATTGGAATACGATTAGATGTGGTATTGTCTGTTTTCAGATCGCCATCCTCGTTGACGACATGGCTGACACGTGCGGAACCATCTGCCTCGCCGCCGACAAGTGAGTGAAGAGAGATGGAGAGGGAGGGAGAGAGAAAGGGAGGTTCACTTCTGCCTCTTTCAGGCTCGTCGAGGCTGGCGCGAGCAAGGTGTACGCGTTTTGTGTGCACGGAATCTTCTCCGGCCCCGCCCTGCAGCGTCTCAACAACTCGGCCTTCGAGGCTGTCGTCGTCACCAACACGATTCCCCAGGAGGAGAACATGAAGAAGTGCAGCAAGATCCAGGTTAGTATTGATTGATATTGGTTTTTTCATATCAAATTGTTTTCCAGTGCATTGACATTTCGATGATCCTGGCCGAGGCTATTCGCCGCACGCACAACGGAGAGTCTGTGTCGTACCTCTTCTCTCACGTTCCCATCTGCTAGACTGGAGGAGGAAGGGACCACCCAAGAAGCATTTCACTCGATTCATTCTATTTGTACCATAGTCTGTACCCCCGTCAACCCCCCTTGTGCCTCTCTGTCTAGCATAGTCCCATCGTCTGTCCACTTCTCACCCTATTCTGATTAGTTGTAGTGACTGACTTGTATTCACTTTGTGTGTAAATGAGACTTGATTGTATTGTATAGTTGCGAGAGTGTGAAGCGAGTAGGCGTTTCTCTTGAGATCCGCCGATTTCTACGATTGTGTTGTTGAGTGTTGGAGAAGGAGCAGGAGATTGTTGCAGTTGATAAATTTCAGATTTTACTAGTTTTCTACTTGTTGGTTGGGTACTCGTTTTGTAACGATATGCTGATATCTAACACATTGGAAAACTGGCTTTTTCTATGGTTTTGCTGCATTTGTGTCGTGTGCTCACTGTGGAGCAGTCGTATCGATTGCTCTTATCTGTGCTTGTGTCAAGTGCAAGTTCGTTCCAATTGTTTCCATTCGCAGCTTGAATCACAGATGATTCGATGTTGTTCTCCCCTTTCTGTTCCCGGCTGATCAATCAATTCACATATTCAATTCAGTTCTGTAATGGGCGAGTTTTCCGCGGTGTTGACGATTGAACTGCCCACTATGGCTGTGAGATTATGTGATATTTGAGATCGAAAGTTTTTTTGTTTACTTTACTCAGTGCGTTTTTGTGTTTGCTGAAGTTTCTTGCGATGTGCACTGAGTTCTTCTTTCCCCGTTTGTAATGCGTGCGAGAGTTGTGGATGGATGTTGTGTATTACAGTCTGACCCTTCTTCCACCCATGTTTCTCTCACAATCACATTGCGGTCACGCGCGTGTTTCGTGATAACAACACGCTATGTTTCACAAACTTTGAAGTTTGTTGCTTTATAGTAATTTAGGCTGGTAGATGATGGTAATGGATTGCAGGTATGAGGTGGTGGGAGGCGACGACGACGGCTCTGGTGTGTCTGTCAGTGTGCGAGGCACAGACATGGATCACGGGAGACAACTCGACGGTAGAGGGATGCAGGTGGGACAAGGAGAAGGAGAAGGAGCAGTGGGTGGACGAGAAGGAGAAGCTATGTAGCAGTGGAGTAGTGGAATGTGTTTGTCGTTGTCGTTGTCGTTGGTTTGATGCACAGTATCGTACGAGTAGGTACATCACGGCGCAACATTGGCGAAGAACCTGAATGAGGATGAGTAGAGTGACGGCAGTCTGGAATGAAGTGCGACTGCAGAGTGACTGTGAAAGGGAGTAGTGACTGTGTAGTCGTTGACTGTATCAGTTGTAGTGGAACGCTTCGTGTCCTCTCACCCCTCCCTATTCCAGTTCTGCGTGTAGTGTAGTGGACGACGGCGACCTCACCTGCTGGAACAAGACACTCAAGTTCTACGAGAAGGTCCGTGATTGCAATGCTGTCATGCGCTTCTGTTACGTTATTGACACGGGGTAACGGGCTAAAACAGGGTATACCGTTCTTTCAATGATGTCTTGGTTGCATTTCCCTGTTTGCTTGTTTGCAGGTGTTGATCGGTCAGATGCGACACTACGCCTCTGTTCAGGTGGACATTGATCAGTGGCATCGCAGGCACGGAAAGAAGGACGGACAGAACATGACACAGGTATGATGGTTGATTGGGATTGTTGTTGGTTGTTGGTTGATTAATGTTCACTAGTGTTGGGCAGGATTAATCCAAATTTGGATTAATCGTGGATTAATCGGATTAATCGGATTAATCCGAATCTTAATCCAAAATCTTAGAAATTTCGGATTTCAGATTAATCCGAAATCCAAAATCCAGTTTTTTGGGGATTTGGATTAATCCAAAATCCAAAATCCAGAAATCCGGGTTTTGGATTTTGGATTAATCTACTCGTTTACAAATTGTTAAAATAATGTTGTTTTAAATTATGAAATTTCACTTTATTTGAGCTTTTAATCTATAACGGCGCCTTTGTAACTTTACAGAAACATCAAAAACACCAAATTATACTATTAGTAAGGCATAAAGATGCCAAAAAGACAATGTAAAACTTGGATTAATCCAAAATCCAAAGTTTGGATTAATCTGAAAACCAAAATCCAAAAATTTTGGATTTTGGGTTAATCCAAAACCCGAAATCCACAATTTTGGATTACGGATTAATCCAAAATCCAAAACCCTGAATATCTGGGATTTTGATTAATCCAAAATCCAAAATCCAACTCGGATTAGGATTTTGCCCAACACTAATGTTCACATTATACACCCGAGGGGAGAGAGGGAGGGAGGGGGTAAGAGAGAGAGAAAAAGAGGGAGAGAGAGAGAGATGTTCAGGTGACGGCGGCAGCTGAGGAGGCGATGCTGTCCCACTGGCAAGGCGAGGACGATATCATGACCAAGGACATTATCCGACAGGTCACCCAGGTATCGATTGATTGAGTATCGATTGTGATGACGTCACTGATTGCAGTCTATGATGGGTCGCGTGGGTGTTGTGTCGGACCACACAATGCCGTATGTGCCCCACTTCCAGTGTCCCATTCCATGCGAGTACAAGCACTCCGTCTACAGGAATCTGTTCATCGCGTCGGTGAGTCGATGCCTGCTCCTGCTCCTCCTGCTCCTCCTCCCGCTCCACCTGCTTCGCTTGATCCGATTTCTCTTTCTAACCATTATGTTTCTCCTATTTATATTGCTCATTTTCCTTCTCGCAATTTTCTCTTGTTTTTGCTCCTGCTCCTCCTGCTTCTCCTCCTTATTATTCTTCTCCTCCCACTTCTCCTCCGTCCTCTTCTCTTCTCAATATTTCTGTATTTACGAGGGAGGTGTTATAGGTCCTCCACTCGGATTTACAATCTGAAGGCACCATTCGAAAGCTCTTGATCTCCTTAACAACATATCAAAAATTCAGCTGCCCTCGTGTCCATTAAAGTACTGTAATCTTTGTTTGAAGTTGATACCAGATTACTGTACTTTGTGTTACGTATGTTGCACTATTCTTATCGGAGTGGGTCCCTAATAGTTATAGAAGACTATAGCTCTCATAAAAACTTTGAAATGTGAGATTTCATCGATTTAGAGCCGAGTTATGGTCAAAAACGTCGATGACTGCCTCCAGCGAGTGTCTGGACTTTGAAATTTTTGACTGTTACTTTCTATGTAAAGTATGCCTAAACCGAAACAAGGGCAGCTGATTTTTTGATATGTTAATTAGTAGGTTGAGGGCTTTCAATTTCTACCTTATGAAGTAAATCCGAGTGAAGGACCTATAACACCTCCCTCGTTAGTCTTTTATATTTCTGTTCTTTGTATTTTTTCTGCTCTTGAATCTTGTGCTCCATCTCCATCTCCACCTTCTCGTTTCAGATGATTCTGAATGCGTGTCTGGTTGTGGCTGTTGTCCCGTTTGTTCGTCGCCTGTTCAGGAAGGGAGACGAGGCGGAGAATGTCCTCATTCCCGGAAGGGGAGGCAGCTCCAACAACTCGGCCTTCTAAACCGACCATTCCCTCTCCTCCCTCTCTCCCCGCACTCTCCCTCTCCCATATTCTTGTCTCGAGATTACACGCCTTGCTCCCCTGTTCACTTGTGTCTATGTGTAGATTTCCCTCTTAAGAGGTGCTTTATTGATTGATATTGATCGATTCACACTGATTGTTGTCGCCTCACTCACCTCTCGATTGTTCATGTTGTGTATACTTACATATTTTCAAACTCTATTCAGAGTTCCATATTTATGTGCAATAGGTGATTTGTAATATGGTATAAATTTTGTGTATTCATTGTGTTCAATTTTTTTATTAAAAGTTGTTTGTTACAATTGGATATCTGCTATAAAGCAAATGATAAAGAAAGGTATGGAACTTTAGATGGATGCGAATCATTTGTTGATGTTGGCGGATGTAGCGAGGCTGCGAAACGAGGAGGGAGAAGGAGCAGGAGCAGAAGGAGGAGCCGAGGGAGAAGTGGTGGGTGGAAGGAGCAAAGCAGGGAGAAGGAAAAGGGTGTTGCAGTTTACTCCCCTGGATGGCTCGGACCACTGCTACCTGGCAAGAGACGGGTTCGAACTGATTGTCAACTCGACTCATGATTACTATGACAGGTGAGAGTGAGTGAGTGAGTGAGTGAGAGTGCGAGTAGACTTCGCCTTGCAGGGTCGCACAGGCGGATGTATCGGAGTCTCCGGGAGAGCACGGCTACTCGTTCCCTCTGCCAGCGCGAAACAAGGAGGTGCGCGTTTTCGTTGCAGGACCCGGTGTAGTTTGAATGTTCCAGAGCGACCTTCCCCCTTGGAGCGACGATGCGGGCGGCAGCGAGGAGATTCCGATGAACAGTCTGATAGTGAGTAGGGGATGTGAGGAGGGGGATGACGTCACTTGCAGCGCGGTGTTGCGTTGCATGAGGAGGCGCGCTGTGAATGGGCAGACTGCGAGTTCGTCGCTTCTTCGGACGATATTCTACTGGAGCATGTGCAGACTCATCTCAAGAGAGGGGCGAGGCGGTGCGAGTGGAGGGACTGCGGCAAGGCAGCGCACGCGTATGCGGCAAGGTGAGACGCACATATGGCACACGCGGGATTGAATTGATTACGGAAAAAACCTGCGTCATATAAGTCAAATGACACATAAAACTATTCAAAGCTATCAATACATCAAAAGAGCAGTCGTGGGAGAGGGAGAGAGAGTAGGATAGAGAGAATGCAATAGGTATCTGTTGTCGCGTCACATCATCTCTCACACTGCCTGTCGCCCCTTCGCGTGCACCGAGTGCGATCTTCGATTCCGCACGGAGGAGAGGAGGCTCACACACCAGAAGGTCGTGCATCGGGTGAGTGGAAACTTTTATAATACATAAACACGAACTGAGAATTTCGCTGGGGATTGAGATTCACATTCATGTTGCATGGCCTATCTCTCCCAGCAATTTCTGGTGTGTATGCGAATGCCAGCAGAACAACGCTGTGTCTTCGGTAGTATAGTGGTTAGTATCCGCGTCTGTCACATGCGAGACCCGGGTTCAATTCCCGGCCGAAGAGAATCTTTTGCGTTTTTCGTATACGTTTTGTTAACGTGATTTTCGGTTTCATGCATCATTTTAGAACTTTTAAATATGGTTAACATAATTTTTCTAATTTTCACGGCGTGGCGAATGTGGAGTGTGGGCGCTGCGGTGCTCGATTCAAGACGAGTTCAGAGAAGAGAAAGCACGAACTGAGAAAACATCTCGGTGAGATTCTAGCTTTATGTAGTAATCTTGTAATGTTTTGAGACGGTCGTCTGCCGTGCGCGCACTGTGGGAAGGTTATCACTGCGGGAGCCATGACAAGGCATCTGAAGAGGAAGCACGCAGAAGCTGGCACTGGCAAGCAGTAAACCACTCCCTCACACTCTACATTTCACAGATAAAGCTTCGTCTGTCTGTCTGATAATCGTTTCCGGTGGTCATTCACGGAGGCATTTTGATTTCTTGATTTGCGATATGACACGGTTTTTACGATATAATGAGAACGGGGTTGGGTGGACTTTAATCTCCTTGGGCTCTGTGTCTTGAATTTAATTGTATTCTGCACTGATAGATAGGACGCATTGGGATTCTGGAAGAGATCCTTTTTGTAAGACGTAATTGGTGTATTATCTTAAGCCAAAGGCGCGTTTTAAAAACTTTCATAGACTTCTTTCATAGACTTCTTTCTGATAAACTGTTACAGTTTCTTACCCGTTTCGCAGTTGCGATATAATTGTATCTGGGTGCCAATCACACGAAACTTCATAGCTGATTGCCCCCGATCCAAAGGATGATTTTAGGTGCCCAATTTTGCACGCGCTCGTTTTTATCAGCCGCGTCATTGCTTGCTGACAAAAGATTGTAGCCACATCACGGATACCGGATGGCAAATGACGTACGGTAACTGTTCCGAAACGACTTGCGAACAATGCGCCATTTACAGAGTTGCAAGCATGGGAACACGTGATCGTGTTTACATTGTTCTGACCACTTTTTGTCGTCGGTCGTATCAGCTTCTGTGTTCTGTCTGGAGAGAAGGAGTGTCTGTCTGCGCGTCTTCCAATGTGTATTCACAGATATCATCGCCGAGAGATAAGGGAATGTAGAAATAGGCACGTAATGGGAGTGTGATAGGGTGAGATCGGGATGACCGGAATATCCACGAGTGTTTCGAGAGAGAAGCAGAAGGGCCAAGAGGAAGGCACCGCCTGGCTCTCCATCTATGTCCTCTCTGCCATATGCTGCTTCGCAGGAGTGCAGTTCTCCGTCTTTTTCACATCACTATGGCCCTTCTTGAATACGGTATGCCATATCAACAGGTGACTGTATATCCGTTTCCTTCCAGGTAGACCCTACCGCGTCCGCTATTTTCTTCGGTATCATCACAGCTGGCTTTTCTCTCGGACAAGCACTGTGCTCACCTGCGTTTGGAATGTGGATGAATAAGTCGAAATCCGGTAAGTGTATGATGTCATTCCACTATATGACGTGATTTTCAGTGCGCTGGCCGATTGCCACGGGAATAATCATTATGATAGTGTCGAATGTGATTTACTGCTTTGTGGAATCCTTCCATGGAAGCAGCAGAAGATATGTGATGCTAGTAGCGCGGTGAGTCTCTCTCTATCCCTCTCTATCCCTCTCTCTCTCTCTCTCTCTCTCTCTCTCTCTCTCTCTCTTCCTTTCTCTCTGTCTTTGTCTCCCCGAACACTCCCGAACACTTCGGAATGCCTTGCTATGCCTTCGCAACACTTCGGAATGGATTTCGAAGAGACTGACCGCACCTTGAACCCTCCGTTCAGCTTCTTTATCGGATCCGGTGCGGGGATCATAGGCGTGCTTCGCGCCTACGCAGCCAATGCCTCCACTTCTGCCGACCGAGGAAGAGCCATCACCTATATCAATGCCAGCTACGCATTCGGCATCACCGTCGGTCCCGGCGTTCAGGTGCGCTCTATAAACCATTCACGCCGTGTCTCCGGTAGTATCGTAATTAGTGTCCGCGTCTGTCACATGCGAGACCCGGGTTCAGTTCCCGGCCGAAGAGAACTATTTGCCAGCCTCCTTTCGATATTAGTGATGGAAATGTATAATTCTACGAGTTGTAGAAATATGTATTACAAAATGTTTTAATTTTGATTGCAGGCGGCGCTGACCCCTATCGGCTATCCGGGGTGGAGTGTTGGGGCTCTGCATGTGGACATGTACACTGCCCCCGCCTGGTTCGCAGTCCTCGTCAATCTCACTTCCCTATTCTGTTTATTCGCATTTCTGGAGGAGAGATACGTCGGCATCGACGACGAAAACGAGAACGGTGAGTGAAAGAAGAGAGAAAAGCGGTGAACACTAAAGACTAAATGCTTCAGGCGCCTCCTCCTACCTGCCGAAGTTTGACCGTGTAGCAGCTGGAGTATGCATCCTCACACAGTTCACACAGATGTTCATCATCACGAATGTGGAGACGTGAGTGGGGAGAGAGAGGGAGAGAGAAAGAGAGAGATATCGAGAGAGAAAGAGAGATAGCGAGAGAGAGAGAGAGAGAGAGAGAGAGAATCTCCTGTTCAGGATCGGTTCGATGTTCGCGATCATGATGTTCTCGTGGACTCGGGAGGAGGCCGTCAAGTATATGGGAATGATCCAGGCAGGCCAGGGAGTACTCGGAATGCTCGTCTACATCGCGTTCGCATGGAAGATCGGACCATAGTCAGTCCCCCCCCTCTCTCTCTCTCTCCTCTCTCTCTCTCTCTCTCTCTCTCTCTATCGTTCCCTCTTCAGTCTGAGCCGTGGTTGGGGCCGGGAGCGCGGCTTCACGATAGCCGGTATCTTTCTCGCCCTTTTATACCACGTCGCCTCTTTTCCCTGGCCGTTCAACCCCGGACAGCTCAGCTACAAGATCATCAGTGAGTGGGCGGGGCGTAGATGGGCGGAGCTGAGTGGTGTGATTGCAGATGGTACTGGGGAGAAGCCGGAGACTGTTGGGTGCGATCCATCTGAGTACTCTTGGTGTGGCTACACCCACCACGTGGACTTCTGGGTGTATCTCGTGTCGAATACTGTGTGCATGAGTCTCGCCATGCCTATTCTCAATGTAGCCATGAACACTCTCTACAGCAGGATCCTCGGAAACAGACGACAGGTGCGAGAGAGAGAGAGAGAGTGAGAGAGAGATTGGTTGTTTCAGGGTACGATGCAGGGCATTCACCTCATGGCTGGCAGTATCGCTCGCACAATCGGTCCTCTCCTCGTGTCTTCTCTGTTCGAGCAGTTTGGGCCTGCTACCACCTGGGGAATGGAGGTGAGATAAGGGAGCGAACGTGTCTTCTATCTCTAGATTGCACTGCACGTGTCTTCGGTAGTATAGTGGTTAGTATCCGCGTCTGTCACATGCGAGACCCGGGTTCAGTTCCCGGCCGAAGAGAATCTTTTGCTTTATTTTTCACGTTTTTCTTTTCAGATTGCTACTCTCTCGGCTACTCTTCTTCTATGGGTGGTGTTCTATCGTCGTCTGATCCCTCTCGATCCATCGCCTCAGCTGAAGCCCGGAGAGTACTATGCATACGACAACGGAGTCAAATATCGATTATAACCGCTTTCCGATTTGTAGACTATCCAATTCATAGAATATATATTGCGCATAACATGTAAGATAAAGAGTCTTTATTCTAGGCACTATAAACAAACACAAAAAGGCACGCGGTATCACAATATGTCACAAGATAATATTCACAAATACATGTCATCGCACCGACCAAAGAAATAGAATAGAGAGAAACTCGTCGGCGTTTTGGGTGCTGAGATCGATGGGGCAGTGGGAATGCGTTTGGGAGGAGGCGGGGCTATGGGGGCGGAGCTTAGGCGACGTGCACCGAGCGGCCCTCCTTGGCGGTCTCGACGGCCCGGCGGACCTCGGGATCGATCGACTCGGAGATCTCGAAGAGAGTCTCCTTGTCAACGGGAACAGGGATGTGCTGGAATAGGAGTGGGTTAGAGAGGAAAGAGAGGAGAGAGAGGAGAGAGAGGAGAGAGAGAGAGAGAGAGAGAGAGAGAGAGAGAGAGAGAGACTCCTACCTTTCCCTTCTTGTCGACACACATGGCCTTCTTGTCCTTCTCGCAGAGTCCACATGCCGATCGACAGTTCTCAGCCATGAACACCGCCGACTCCCCCTCGCACATTCCCAGGCCCTTCCACTCGCCGCAGTTCACGTGGCGGTCGAGGCACGCTGAAACAGGGGGCGGGGTCACAGGGGGCGGAGACAGGTCTACCTACCGTCGGTGGTGTTCCACGAGGGCTTGCAGACGTTGCACGAGGCGGGGCAGAACTGGCTCATGTACTCGGGGTTAGCCTTGCACTCTCCGGCCGCCGCCCAGCCAGAACAGCAGGGGTGGCGGTTGAAGCAGTTGACGAATGCCGGCTTGACGAGGGGCACAGTCCGCACCAGGGCCGGCGCATCCGTCGACGCAGTCTCGTCGATGAGACGCAGAGTCGCGTTGCCAGACACTGAGTGTTGGGTCGAGGCGGCGCGCGCCTTGGCAGCGAACTGAAACCGACATTGCACTTTTGAGAGGGAGGGAGAGGGGAGAGTGAGGGAGAGAAGGAAGGGGGGGGGGGAGGGAGATAGGGATGGATCACCCACCGCGTTCCTGGCGCAGGTGCCCCACCAGCAGCGGCTCTGGTAGCACGAGTCGAAGTTCTCGGTGCCGCGGCAGAAGCCTCCGGGCTTGATCTTGGCAGCACAGCGAGGCCACACTCCCCTCATGTCACACCACAGATACGGAGAGCCGCAGTTGGGGTTCTGGCGGGTGCAGGTGGCGCGAGGCGCGTAGCGGTACATCTGGTCCGTGTACGAGTTCGAGAGACCTGCAAGGGGGAGTTGTCTGACTGTCTCTCTCTCTCTCTCTCTCTCTCTCTCTCTCTCTCTCTTCCACTCACCATCCCTGTTGATGAGGTAGGGGAAGGGGCGCATGGCGGCGTAGGAGAAGTGTTGCTGGTTGGAGCAGAGATAGTGATCAGCGGAGTAGGCCTGTTCCCTCAGCCAACGCGGCTGGCGGAGCTGACGCCACAGCTCCCACAGGTAGTCGACGAAGGCATGGTGCATGAAGAAGATCGGCTCGTTCGCTGCAAACGGACAGGTAATCTCTCTCTCTCTCTCTCTCTCTCTCTCTCTCTCTCTCTTACCGGAAGTGCTGGGCGGCTTCATGTCTCCTCCGATCCAGAGATGGATGTTCGAGTGAATGTACTCAATGGCTCCGTAGTTGTTCGGGTAGGGGCAGCCTGGAGAGAGAGGTGATTAGACAGAAAGAAAAAGAGAGAAAGAGAGAGAGAGAGAAAGAGAGAGGTGCGTACCTGCGACGGGGGCGGTGTAAGCCATGGTAGCCTCGATGGATCCCATAGAGACAATAGTGTTCACTTGGTTCTCGTTGAAGAGAGAGCCCTCGCGAGCCAGCTGCCTGAACAAAGGTCACTGTACTTACTATCCTAAACATACTGTACTTTCTACAGTAGTAATTCTACCGTACCCACCTGTTGATGGCGTTTCTTCCCTCGAGCGTCCTCCAGTAAGCGAACGGTCCCTGGATCACGTTTCCGTAGAAGTCAGTCTCACCGGCGAAGAGGGTACTGCAAAGGGTGGCTAATTTCCCTCCCTCCTTCTCTCTCTGTCTTTCTCTCTCTCTCTCACCTGAACAGAATGGAGTCACTCGGCTGGGGCAGGTACTGGTCCATGACCGAATCCCAGTAGGGGATGGAGATAGAGGGGTCGACGAGTCGGAGGGCGATCTCGACACTGAAAAGGAGGGAGTGAGAGAGAGAGAATGGAGAGAGAGAGAGGAGAGAGAGAGAGAGAGAGAGGAGAGAGAGATTCGCTGACCGCTTGAGGTACTCCCTGTGCCAGGGCAGGAACCCGGGTCCGGAGTGTGCTCCTGAGTTGACTCCGACCGCCAGGTGCTGGCTGCTCAGTCTGTCGTACTCCCCGTTCCTCTTCAGTGTGTTGAGGGCGTTGTGGTATCTGTTCCTCTCATCGTCGTTCATCATCCGGTACTCCTTCCGGTACGCCATCGTCAGAGGCTGGCCAGACTGCAGAATGCACACGCCGTTGCGCATCGTTCCCTGCAAGAGAGAGGGTTAGAGAGAGAGAGAGGAGAGAGAAAGAGGGAGAGGGAGAGAGAGGAGAGAGAAAGAGGGAGAGGGAGAGAGAGGAGAGAGGAAGAGGGAGAGGGAGATAGAGGGGGACTCACTCGGAAGAAGGGGCAGAGACACTGCAGGGTCATGCAGTCGTAGGGATGGAATGCGGACTGTCCCCTAGCGTTGGGAGGCACGGGAATCGGCTGCTGCCAGACGGGGCTTCCGGGTGCGTTGGCGGGTCGGGGCGCCTGTCGGGGGGCCTGTGCGGCGGGGGCGGCGGGTCGCGGGGGGTTCTGGCGGCGCCCGCGGGGTGCGGGAGGCATGGGGGGCAGTCCGGCGGCCTGTCGTCTCTTCCTCATGGCTGCGATGCGCGCGCGCGCCTGCCGATCCATGTGCTGGTACTGAAAAGCCACGGGTTGAGTTTCGTACTTTGTTTGTTGATGGTTTTGTTGTTTTGCTCGCTGACTCATTCCATATAGTGGTGCTAGCGCATTCCAAGGACAGGTTCGCTAAGGTCACTTGAGAGTATACTGTGAATGGAGAGGGAGGCAGTGTTGCTGCTGTTGTAACCACACAACAACACTACCGAATGTGCAACACGAGTACTGGCAACAGTAACTGGTTCTCACCCCGTGGGCATGCTAATCAGAAGGGTCAGCGGGAGAGAGAGAGAGAGAGAGAGAGAGAGAGAGAGAGAGGGGACTTACCATGAGGCAGGAGTGCTTGAGGTTCTTGTCGGGAGCGTCGGAGCAGTCCCTCACGAATCGTGTCTTGTGGTCCGGCGTCATATGTCCGAACTCGGCACCAGCTACCGCTGTGCCCTCCTCGTGATTCTGCAAGGGAAGATGTCAAATGCACGCCGCCATCACTTCGATTTCGAGAATCATCCATAATATCATTAATATCATACATATGATGCTGTCAGACCACCTTCTCAAAGGATCTCCTCTCACCTTCTTTTTAGTATCCGCGCGGACGGTCGCGAAGACCGCAGTAGTACAGAGAAGCGCCAACAGACGCATCGCTGAAACATAGAAGAAGGGTTCAAGAATCAATAGATATCATCGTATAGGACACATGACGTCTCAACCATGGAGCAGGCATCAACAGGGCGATGCCGAAAAATGAAGGGAAAGAATGTAAGGTCAATGCCGTTGAGTGGCGGGCGGCCGACGCGTCTCGAAATGGTTCGTGATTGTGTCTGTTCTCTCGAACCAAGGCGCTCCGCCCACGCGTCAGAGGGGCGAGGAAGGGGGCACGCCCCCCGAGGGAACCGGCCCCCTACCACATTACAATACACCAACACTATGGCAACATGTACATGGTATGACACGAGAGAGAGAGAGAGAGAGAGAGAGAGAGAGAGAGAGAGGAGGGGGGGGGGCGTCCAGCTGAGGTGAGAGGCCATTTCGATTCCAATCTCGAGTCGCCGTCCCAGTGAGGCATATTCATACGCAGAGGCGAGGCAAAAAGAGGGAGGCGCGAGAGGGCAACCAGTTTCAAATTCAATGGCCGCTTCAAGTATTCGACAACTCGAATTACTCCGCCGAATTACTGCGCAGTTTCAATGGAGATCAGTGTTCAAGACACTTCGAGAACGAAACGACCTCACGAGAGAGAGGGAGAGAGAGAGAGAGAGAGAGAGAGAGAAATGGATGAGAGGGGGGAGATGAAAGTGAAAATGAAAGAGAGTGAAAGGGAGGAACACGAAGAGGGAGAGCGAAAAGAAGAATGGATGGTCGGAGAGAGGGAAAGTAGAGAAAACGCAACAACTCGAACGATGATAGAAATAGCTAGCGAGAGAAAGTGTCATCTCTGTGTAGCCAGCTTGTTCTTGGGTATGCGGTGTTGTGTCCGGTCGGTCGGGCCTTATATGGGGTGCCACTCTCGAAGGGGCGGGCGCGCGGCTGCCGAACTGAAAGACCCCCCGGTGATTGTCTCCCCTCTACTATCGAGTACGCGTGTGCTGACCGATAAAAAACAACTCTCTCCAATGTACACGTAGAGAAGACGAATTGGGAGGTGGAAAAAAGGAAGAAGTGGTGATCGTATCGTCGACGTCACGAGGCAGTGTTTATTTTGTGGCCGTGCAATTCCCGAAGAGAGAGAGAGAGGAAGAAAGAGAAAAAAGATCGAGAGAGAGAGAGAGAGAGAGAGAGAGAGAGAGAGAGAGAGAGAGCGGTTTGGCGATCAGGGTTGCCGGTAAGAAAACGGTAACGCGTTTCAGTTTTGTCAATGTTGTAGTACGTGCAAAATAGTGTTGGGTCGATTAAGTAATGTTCGATTAATGATTAACGATTAATCGAAAAATTAATCGAAACCTTCGATCAGCGATTAATCGATTAATCGTTAATCGAGAATTTGTCGATTAATCGATTATCGATTAATCGTTAATCGAACTTTTGTCGATTAATCGATTAATGATTAAATTCCAATCATGTTTCCGTAGCTTGATGTGAAAAATTACCATAAACAGTTCATTTTTGAGAAAATGTGGCTTATTTCAACTCATACAACGCTCTAGGAAACGAAAACTGTACCGAAACTGAGAAATATACTTTCGATTTAATCGAGATTATTTCGATTAATCGTTCAACGATTAATCGTTAATCGAACTTGTTTCGATTAATCGATCAACGATTAATCGTTAATCGAAACATGTTCGATTAATCGATTAATCGACCGATTAATCGATTAATCGAGCTGATTAATCGAAAATTAATCGAAAGTCGATTAATCGACCCAACACTAGTGCAAAACGTTGTTATCGCGTCTCTCCGAAGAGAAAAACCTGCAAAACATAAATCATTTGAATTAGATTCAACGTGTATTTTACTGTCAAAAACATGCAGTCAACAACACTATAGAATGATATGTTGGTTAGTGATTATTTAAATACAATACTTGTTCAGGTGCGCATTTTACGCATATGTTTCATATTTCAAGATCACCACACTTCGCCAAACCTATTCGCTCCATCATTTTCACTCGTTGTCTCCGTTTTCTTTCTGCTGTCACACCGCGCCGATCATTTATCATATCACTATCACTATAGGGAGAGAAATTGCCTGGGGCCGAATGTCTATGAGACAGACAGTGCCATGCACATGTTTGCTTCTACCTACTTTGTAATTGTTTGATTTCTTGTAGCCTTGTGTGGCCCACTCGAGGCGCGCGTCGTTTTTGTGCTCCTCTGCCACCCGACCGTCCACTTTACAATACCATAATAGCTTGTTCGGAGATTACTAGCAAACCTGTTAGAGACCTTTTCGGTTCGCGGGTCAATTTCAATTGACCCTGTATCAGGAGAGGAAGCAGAGTACCGTACAAATTGCAACAACCCGTTTCATACACCACTTTCATTTGATTAGTCAATTGATAGACAGACAGTGCGCGTGCCGCAGGGCATCCCGCGCGCTGTCTGCGCCCTCTCACTCTCGCCCCACTCTCGCCGCCCAAGAGATAAAAAAGATGACGGTTTGCATTGTGCGAAAGTGATTCAAGGCTATCTTAGCCCTGAGGGCAGAATGCGAATGGCGGGAGAAGCGAGAAGAATGCCCGGCCGACCTTCAACTTCTCGGCCGATCGGCCAATCACAACTATCTACGGCTAGTATCTGCCAACCGACGGGGGTCACATGCCAAGACAGCAAAGTCGAGAAGATGAAATCATCTGACCAGCACTAGAAACCAACAACACAACAAGCATGAGAAGAAGTCTGCGGATGACGTGTCTCTCTCTCTCTCTCTCTCTCTCTCTCTCTCTCTCTCTCTCTCTTTCCTCTTCCCTCTCTATATCTTTCTCCACATCCACCTCTCTCTCTCTCTCTCTCTCTCTCTCTCTCTCGTTCACCAATGTATTCCTTTCTTGGTGGAATGCCATTCTCACCTTCTAAGGGTATTGCATTGAACTTTTTCCTCCCAGAATTCTCCCGAGGATTAGAGGGTAATCGACCTCCCCATATGATGCGATTGTGCGAAACTCGAGTAATAGGATCAAAGTGCATCGAGAGGCAAAGGAGTCAGGTGGGACAATGTTTCTACTACACAGTAGTCGAGTTTGATGTGTCACAAAGGGGTTACCCGAATAGGCTCTCTCTATCTCTCTCTCTCTCATTCTTGTCCATTGCACGTCTTCTTTACAGCGTGCCACCTTCGACTCTCGATTGGGGGACAAAGCCCAGGGGGCGAATGTAATGCGAATCGAAGGGGGAAGAAGGAGGAAGGTAACTGGTTAGGGGGTGACCAATGTAACACTCGGCCACGCACCAGAGAGAGAGAGAGAGAGAGAGAGAGAGAGAGAGAGAGAGAAAGAGAGAGAGAGAGAGAGAGAGAGAGAGAGAGAGACCGAACACCCAAAATGCACAAACAACCTTCAAAAACGCTTTCTCAAGTCAAATCGAAGTATAATTTATCATTCACAATGAATCAAACAGCTAGTTAGTTCTTTCACAGGGGGAGTGCCGTCCAATAGAAATCCACAAACACTATAGGCGAGGCAGCCGTATCTATCATATCTGCTAATAAGCAACGCGGGACCATTGTACAGAGAGAGTCATGGACAAGAATGCGGGGGAAATGCGTTGTGTGGAGGGACTTGTATAAGTTGTAAGTAAAAGAAAAGAACATATAATATATAAGCTATGCTACACAATATCCGCCATTCATATATAGCACAGGGGTGAGATCAGAAGAGCGCGATTCAAATTCCAATGCCCGAGTCGGCCTGTCCACTGAAAAGAGAGAAATAATACATAGAAACAATCGTGTCGAGACTCACTTTACATTGCGATCGATGGCAGCAGCTTTGTCGCCAGAACACAGCACCTCATCCGGGGCGTAGATGACGTCCTCGTTGCCCGAGCCATTCATGGAAGAACGCGCCTGAGAGAGGGAGGGAGAGGGTGAGAGAGAGAGAGAGGGAGGATGAGAGAGAGGGGGGAGGGAGGGAGAGCTGTCCGCACCTGGATGAGGGCTCCGAGGACGCTCTTCTCCATGACAGAAGACGTTCTATCCGACCTGTCAGACGCGCACGACAGCCGGGCACTGTTCGGGATTGCCCCGTTCACAGAACCCGGTCGGCTCTCGCTCGACGGACGCTGACGGAATGTCACCTTGCCACTGAAACGGACAGGTGAGAGGAGAACGACACTGATTAATCAAAAATCACGAACTGTTCTGATTAATCAGTTTTGATTAATCGATTAATCAGTGAACTTACTTGATGTGATTATACTTGATTTCGATTAATCAAATTTGTTCAAATCAGAATCAACTGCACAATCAGATCATAATTTCTGCCGGATACTGAATATTATTTTGACAATAACAATTGTTAGACCATTTTTGAATAGAAAAATGCCGAATAATCAAGAAATGTCATGATTTTACGACGTTTTCTCACAAAAAAGATGATAAGTTTAGCTTATTTATGATTAATCTGATTTCTGATAAAACAAAATCAAGCAAGTCGGTGATTAATCGATTTCGATTAATCAATTAATCATCAACGAACTGACTCCGTGATTTTGATTTTGATTAATCGATTAACCATGATTAATCAAGGCAAAATCGATTAATCTGGTTAATCTTGCCCATCAATAATTCAAACTACAAACTACGAGCTCACTTAGGTGTGAAGAACTTGCTGGGAGTGGCGGTCTGGTCGGTGATCGTGTCGTCTCCGTAGATAGACTCCTCCATCTTGAACCTGCAAGCACGTCGTCACAAATGTTCCTTCTCCCCTGCTCCTTCTCCCCTGCTTCTCCTCCTCCCCCACTCACTTGAGCACATCGATTTCGTTCCTGTAGCTCTCCTCCATCTGATTGAACGTTCTCGCATTCCGGCGCATCTCCTCGTTCATGTAGATCAGAGCCCTGAAATTAATTGATAATCAATCAATACACTTTTACACATTCACAAATCCGCCTAACCCATAAACCCAACATCCATCCCATATCTGGCAAGTGGATCTGGACGTTTACCCATCAAAGCGCCAGACCACAGTCGCGGGGATCCAGAATCGACACGAGGGGGGGGGGGCTAGATCTCTCTATCTCTCTCTCTCTCTCTCTCTCTCTCTCTCTGTCTCTCTCTCTCGGGTGCTACACCATGTGATGACTGCGAGATGACTGGACAGATAGGGGACGAGAGCGGATGGGCCACGCAAGCAACCCATACACCATACAGTCACAAGCCCCGCCCACCCAAGCCCCGCCCGCACTCACTTCTCGCTCTCAATTTTCTGGTTGAGATTCTCCTTCAGCTCGTGCACCTTGTACTTCAACTTGGAGATCTCCAGGTCCTTGGGTGGAATCTCCTCGATCTGCAAACAACACTTGTCAACAACTAAACAAACTGCACAAAACACAAAACACAAAACAGAACAATATGTACCTGAATGAGCAGCTGTTGGTTTCTCTGCCTCAGCTCCTTCATTTCCTGCGATTTGAGTGACATGGCAGTGTTGAGGGAGGAGATCTCTTGGGACAGCATCTGAAATCAATGGCGAATAGACACCGCCCCTTCAAGCCACGCCCCTACCTGCACTTTCTCGTCCTTGTCCTGTTCGAGAGTGGACTGGAGCTGTTTTTTGTCGTCTCTCAGCTGATCGCACAGACGCTCACACTCGCAGACCTTGTCGTCCAGTTGGGCTATCGTCTGCAACAGACTCTCTCTCTTTAACCCCCCTTCTCTCTCTCTCTTCTCTCTCTCTCTCCTATCTTCTCTTCTCCCTACCTGTTGATGTCTCCTCTGCACATTGGCCAGTTCTGTCTCGTGTTTTGCCCTTTCCTCATCAATCGCCCTCTTGTGAGCCTCCGTAGCTTCGGCCATCTAAAATCAATCGATAAAGAATTATTAACGATCGATAAAATATCCCCTCACCCTCAGTTCCCACTCTCTATCCCATTTCTCCTCCCTCTCTCTCATTTGCTGCTGCGTCTCTCGAAGGCTCTCCTCTCCCTTCTCCTTCTCCGCCTGCTCCCTCCTCATCCGAATCGACTGCTCCAACTTCTCCTTCTTCAACTGCTCCAGCTCCCTCTTCATCCTCCCCTCCATCTCCTCCATTTGTCTTCTCATGTCCTGCTCCATCTCCTCCAGCCTCGCTCGATTCTGCTCCACCAGCTCCCGCTTCTCCTTCTCCATCTGCTCCCTCTGCTGCTCCTTCTCCTGCTCCATTCTCCTCCTCATCTTCCTTTTCCCTCTCCGCTCGCCGCCCGAGCATTGGTTGCCCATTGCGAGGTGCTTCGAATATAGACGGTCAAATCAATGGATCGCGGCAATCATTCAGCTGAGCAGCAGCAGCCAAAATATAATCACACAGCCGCAAAGTCACAAAGTGTCGTTTGCCGTCAATGACGTGTCAGCTCGCGATTCACACGCACAGAGCTCTCAGCGAGGCGGAAGAATGGAATCGATATCAGTGCATATCACTCCAGCTGACTGTGGCGGCTGATAGCGATCAGCTGGCGGATTGTTTTTATCACGAAAGCACGAAACACTCACTGCCAATCAACACCGCAACGTGTGCACTAAGCACAGACAAAATGTCACCTGCTCTTATCTTATCTCTCTCTCCCTCTCTCTCTCTCTCTCTCCCTCTCCCCACCTGTTTCTCGTGTTGTTTCTTGAGTGCCACGACTTCATCGTCCTGCTGTCGTCGCACTGTAAGTAGGACGGTGAGCAATACAGGCAGAACAGCCAGTGTCGCCCAGACAATGGGCGGGGCGTGGAGGGGCGGGGCGTGGAGGAGCGGGGCGTGGAGAAACAGTGCTGCCGCGGCGGCGAGAGCAGCTACCGCAGGCAGCACAAGCGCCACGCGCGGTACAATGGTTCTCATAGCGAATGTGACTGAATGCGTGTGTGTGTGTGGGGGGGGGGGAGCGCGGCGGATCACATAAAGTCTGCTGTCGGGAGAGATGCTAATCGGGCGGGCAACCCTCGGGGCAGGCAGATCTACATAGCACATCCGGAGATCGGATGACACCAAGCACGCAATGCGAGAACAGCCGGAGATCGATCAATCAACGGGACCATTGGAAATATGCCAGCAACGGCCATTTCACGCATCATAGAACGCAGTCACAGAATAGCGTGTTGGGGAGTTTTTTTTCCTACAAAAAGTTCTCTACTTGAAGCTAATGCATGAATCAATACTCCTAGGAATCACTGAGCGGTAAAGGGACCATCAGGGAGAATGGGACTCACGTGAATCGAACTGTTCCTTGGCGGACTCCCTCTCCCTCTCCAATTGCTGCACGAGATCCGTCTCCCGCGCCTCCAGAGAGGACACCCGAGACGTCGACGCAGCTGCAATCAATCAATCAATCCATCAATCAATAGGGAAACACACAAAATGAACCGACCATGCAGAGCGTGCAGTTCGTTGACCCTGTCTCGCAGCGCGGCCGTCTCTCCTTCGGCCTTCTGGGCGACAAGCGACATGGCGGCAGCTGCAGACGCGGCCAGGCGCAGACGAGACAGCTTCTCAACCTCGGCTGCAACGCGGACCATCACACAACGCTAACGGACCACTACACTCACGGATCTTCTTCTCAGCCGGTGTTACAGGGACAGCAGTGGCCCTGGATGTGCCAGGCTTGGAGGCAGGGGAGGGTCGGTTGGCAGAGAGTGGTCCGGGTCGGGGGACGGCGAACGAGGAGGTGGGGAAGGACTTCTTGGGGAGAGCGGCGGGGGCGAGGCTGCGACGGGAGGACGCGGCAGATGCGCCAGACGACACGGAGTCGATGCGCTTCTCTGCAAGTGAATCACTCCACACTCCTCCAACATTTATGTCTCCACAAACACTTGATCGTATCCACACTGATCGATACCAATGATTGTTCAGTCAACAAAAAAACACTAGATCACCCCTGGGCGGCGGTAGGAGAGACTGCCGAGCTTTGCGGGGCTCCTTGGCGGGCGCCGTGGCGGGAGCCGCACGGGGCGCCGGCGAGTTGACCGCGCGCAGCGGCTCCCCGCGGCGCGGAGTCAGCCGCGACGACGAGGAAGCGATAGAAGCCACGTCTAAAAATATTTAACAAAGTCTATACTAGAAGAAGTAATGAGGGAGTAACACGAATGGTTAGCTATTCTACCAGCCACTGGTGGCAGTCAATAGACACATGAACACATGTATACGTGCCAGAAGAAAGGAGAAAGCGGTACAATAGAACACCAAACGAGGCATACCAGAAACGGACGAAACCCTATATGGAAATAGAAAAGGGAAAAGGCGGTCATAGCCATTTGCCCAAATAACCATAACAATGCGCGAGCATCTTTGCGCGACCTCCAATCGAGGAAAGAGAGGGAGGAAGAGAGAAGAAGGCCGCTATCCCGCAATTGACAATGAAACTCGAAACCATCCCACCCCACACACCGCGCAAAAGAAATGCAATCGCCCCTCAGACATCACTGGTCGCGCTACAATAACAGCTGATTCCAAAGAGAGGGAGGGTGAAAGGAGAGAGAGAGAGAGAGAGAGAGAGAGAGAGAGAGAGAGATAAGCGCTTCCTCCCACTCCCATATGCATGTCATGCACAATCAAGAGAGGACACTCGCGAGACGCTCGGATCGTACTCGAAAGAGAGAAAAGAAGGCCACTCTAGAGGTGTGAATTTCTCCCTTTTCTCCCACTCGCGCGCTCAAACACACTCCGGAAAGAGACACTCGGAGAGAGAACAGGCGAACCAGAGAGAGGGGCAGACAGTGAGACGCCGGCTATTATCTGTCACTCAATTCATGCAACCACACTTGGGGCAATCCGAAACGTCAAAAACACGAGAGAGGACATACCGTTCTCGTCTGCCTCGCTGCCTCTCCTCTGGGTGCGGGTGGCTGCGGCCGCGGCCTTGGCAGCGGCAGCCTCGGCTGCCTTGCGCTGCTTCTCCTGCTCCTTCTCCTCCCGCGCACGACGCGCCTTCTCCACCGCCTCCTCCTTCGCCCTCTTCTCCCGCTCCTCCTTCTCCTTCTTCTCCTGCTCCTTCCTCTCCTTCTCCTCCCGAATCTTCCTCTGCTTCTCTGCCAACTCCTCCTTTTGCTTCCTCTCCCTCTCCTCCTTCTCCCTTTTCTCGCGCTCTTTGCGCTCCTGAATCTTGGCGAGATTGGGGTCAACCTGAATTGGGGTTTGAAAAGGGTAAAGACATGATGCCCTCACCTTCTTTTCCTTCTCCTTCTTCACAGCAGCAGCCTTCTCATTGGGAGTGCTCGAGGCGATGGGTCCTCCGAGTCGCGCAGCGGGGGCCGACGGGGGCAGACTGGGAGCCGCCGCCGCCGCGGGGGCCGCGCTCGTCGACGGCGCCGACGGAGTCATCATCACCGCCGCGTTCGATTCGCGGTTCTGGAATGATGCGATAAACAACTGCGCAAACAAACAAACACGTGATGAGTGGGGAGAGAAAGAGGGATGCGAGTATCAGCCGGCAACCCGCTAATCACATTACAACTTCACTCACGCACACCCAATCCAAGGATCGCTCTCGAATCTATCTCACACCCGAGAGAGAGAGAGAGAGAGAGAGAGAGAGAGAGAGAGAGAGCACAGAAAGAGCATTGTTATGCAAACATGGCATATAGATTAGCGGTGATGGGATAAGATAAGCCGTCTGCTGAATGGACACCGCACTCACTCGTAAAAAAAACTGCGGCATCAAATTACCATGGGATGCGGTCAATAGATGAGGAAGCGAATTGCATTAGCATTCGGGGCACACAAGAAAGAAAGTGCGTGACACGGGGGATTCCCAAGAGAGAGCGAAGAGTGATAGCGATGCCACAACATCGAGTCTCCCTCCCTCCTTCCATCTCTCTCACTCACTGCCCTATCTGCATAAGCCGCTCACTGCCCAAAACAGCCAAACACCCGTCACCAATGAAGGGGAGGACGGGGAGGGGGGGGGGGGGGCAGACAACACGCACGCACCTGGTCGCCTTGAATGGGAGACAGTCGCAGCGAGTTGAACGAGTCGTTCGGCTCACTCGCCTCGTATCCAGTGTCCACACTCGATCGGGACACGGCCCCGTTCCGAGGGGGCGACACCGACAGCTGCAGGGAATGGTTCACTCAACCCGCACAACTTGATATCTCGTGTCAATATTCGTCCACAACCCATCACACCCCACAACTCACCGCGGCGGTCTGCTCGGTGCTGGGCGGGGCTATGGTGGGCGGGGCGTGCTCGACGAGCGGCGTCGGCGGCTCGAGCTCTTCCTCGACGTCGTCCACGCGCGGAAGACGGTCGGGCGCGAATCTGGAGCTCTCCAGAACCATCGACGTGGCCACTGCAAGAGAGAGAGGGTGGGCTGAGAGGGGAAGGGAGACACGCACGCTGCTGCTCCACCGGGTCCTCCTCGTCCTCCTCATAGCTGTCGTTGCGAGTGAACATGCTCTTGGGGGCAGTGACTGCCATCAGATCGTCCTCCTCGTCATCATCCATCTCGTTCGCGTTCAGAAACAGCGGCTGCTGAAACACAACCATCAATAATCAGTCAATCAATCAATCACCTTGTCAACAAGACAACAACTCAACAACAACAAACACTTGATCTCATTTTGATTATTAATCCATCAATCAATACGTCAATGGGACAAGCACAACGTGGACCAGCACACCAGCCACTTACCCTCCGGTTTCCGAACACGAAAGTGTTATTGGAGGCAGACATATCACAGTCTGCCGACCAGGAGCCGTCCAACTAGGAGTGCGAGGTTAGAGGGTGCGGAACAAAACGGGGATGAACAGCGATGAGGGCACGTAGATATGAACCAGAAGGCGAATGAGACGATGTTCAACGAGTTGGCTAAGGCAATGTCCAAGAAGTTCAGAACATCGGAGACAAGACAGCGGAAGGCGGCAGCGATTCGCTATGCGCATGCATAGCGGGTCATCACAAGAGAGAGGGAAACCGTAACACGAGAATCGAGAATGCTGCAAGTGGCACGCGCATCGATCGTAGAGGCAATCGCGCGCGTTTTGCGGTAAATCTACTCACTCACTACAGACTCACTAACACGATAAGTAGAAAGAGTGGACAATGCGGCAGGCGAGATATGCAAACAGTCGTAAATATAAACAAACGCGCTTGAAACGAGCGAGCGGAGCGGCGATCGAGAGTGATAAGATGAGGATGGGAGGAGAGAGTACACAAGTGTTCGTGGCAACACGCGCGATGCTGAGAAAAACGACCGGGCAGCCGGGAAAAGAAGGGATGATCGGGAGAGATCGATTCACGTGTAGTCAGCGAAAGAAAGGGACCACCCGGGGAATGGAGGGGAGAGGGAGGGAGACTAATGCGGCACGTTTACGCCTCACAGTACAAACTCAAACAGTTTGGACACGCGTTGGAAATGTGCGGTAGCCGTCCGTATCTACTCTACACTCATAAAACCGTCAATCTATAAGTGCCATTGCAAGTCGATAAGGGGGCAGACAGGGAGGCTCTTCGCGCTTCAGAGGAGAGAGAGAGAAAGAAAGAGAGAGATGAGAGAGAAGGAGAGAGATGTTGGTTAGTTGAACTCACCAGGAAGCTCTGATTCATGAACGAGTCGCTTCCAGTGCTCATAGTCATGGTCATCATGCTCGCCTGCATGACATCCGAAGGGCGTGGCTCTGGTGGGCGGGGCCTGCGAGCAGGAGACGCCGGTGAGAAAACGTTGTGCAGTTGGAGTGAGGGCAGAGCCGATCGCGAAAGACGCTGTAAGGGTTAGGGGTGGAGTGAGTGGAAGCGGGGTTGTGAGGTGTGTATGGCATGAGTAAACATGTAACATGAAAACAAAAAAGTAAACAACTCACATCATCAATGCGCACGGTCTTCTTCTCCTGTTGGGGTGAGTGGAGGAGCTGGACCTTGTAGAGAGGGGCGAAGATTCCGTGGCCATCCGGACACGAGAAATAGGCGATATCTAAAAGACCATGCAACTTTTCCTCTCTTCTCAAACATCTAAGTATGAAAAAGAATGAACCACTCACTCTGGAAGGTTCCGTTGTGCTTTCCCTCCGGTGCGAACAACTCCACACCACAGAACAGACCGTCCTTGTTCGCGATCTGAAGTGATGTGATAATTCATTGATGATTCATTGATAATTTATTGATTGATTGATTGATTGATGTGCTCACCCCTCCGACGTACTGTAGTATTCCCCTTCCTATCCCGTTCACTTCCACTTCCTGTCCCACATCCGCACCCGTCACTACCGAGTGAGCGTTGTCAACCTGAAAAGGAATGAGAACAATTTGTTATCAACATGATTGTCTTGAACATCAAATGCCAAACGATGTCAAATACAAACGAATTAACCACGATTTTACAACGCATACCTGGTGAAACTGCGACTTGTTCATAATGCTTGCTGTGAGAACTTCAGAAACGCAGCATACCTGTAATGAAAGGTGTAATGAAAGAAAAGATCATCAAAGCGAACAAATAAAAAAGCGGCGTGTTGATCACACGATGTGGACAGGTAATGATCAATAGAACGTGCGTGGAACTTAGAAATGTGTGTGTGTGAGAGAGAGAGAGAGAGAGAGAGAGAGAGAGAGAGGAAAGAGACGACAGACAGACCGGTCGGTGCCATTGAAATTGAGATGAGAGAGAGAGAGAGAAAGAGAGAGAGAGAGAGAGAGAGAGAGAGAGAGAGAGAATGGAGGAGTGGCAAAGAGAAGACCGGAACAAATCGAGAGCGCAAATTGCGCAAATGATAGCCGTGATTTATCTGGATGGAAAGGAGACGGAGATATACATGAACTACACCTTCCGAAACCATTAAACCACAGGTCACACGGCTAAAGAAAGTGTTGCGGTATGTTGTATGTAGTGAGAAACGCGGGGGGGGGGGGGGGCGAAACACACTCGCCACGCACAATGATTGACATTTGACACGACATGGCGGCTCGCCACAAAATGAATGCATGCACACAATGTGTGTACAATTTGCGTTCGTCGACTGAGCACACATAGCATCTATCCATCCATCGGCCGACTGCCGACTGCTGCTTCTGGCCCTTCCTTCCGACACGCACTGCCTGCGCTCTCCCCCATTCACACACTCTCTCGCCAACCACAAGCCATTCTATGCAAATCGTCTCAGGGCAGTATTAGCGACAGATTCGCGGATAAAGTGAGAGAGTGGAAGTGTTTGCTCGCATAGTCACATGCTCATCAAACACACACAGAGCGAATTTATGAAAATGAGGTGAGGTGAGGAGGGAGATCGATAGATGACACGCGACTCGAAAAACACACAGCGGCAGAGAGAGGGAGAGGGAGCGCAACAGTGGAATTGTGCCTAATAATGAGCGCACGTGTTGAAGAGGAGTGTGAGAGAGTAGCGGGCGGGCGCGACCGCCGGACCACGCTCCACTGCACTCATTGAATCCAGCTAATGTCGGTTCGCAACCAAATCCCACATCCATCCACCATCGATCCATCTCACCAAGACAGACAAGGTGTCGATGCGAATTCCGTCTCCAATATGAAAAGTGCCGGCCGCGTGTTTTTGTGGATGGAACCCGCATACGAAATCGGCTGGCCGGCGATGGCTTTTCAATAGGGAAGGCGGCGACGCGGTTTTTGCTCGTCTTTCCCTAATGTACTCTCGCCCATTCCATTCCAAAGACGAGAAGCCTCCGGGGTGGTTGCGAAACACTAACGGCTTCTGCCGATACCCCGAGGCATTCTGACGAACCCATGACACACAGAATGCGGAAGAGCAAACTGGTAATAAACAATGGCATTGCGAAAGTCGAAGCGAAAACAGAAGAATACGCTACGACTGAAAAAAATGTCGAAAAGTCGGCAACATTGACGTGGTGACAATTGTCACGCACTCGCACCTCACGCTCCACACACTGCGCACACAATTACCCGAAAATATCACCATGGATTCGCGCGGCTGGCGCTAATGAAATTGGTAGTGACAGCCGGGCGGTGTCATAAACCATGGCCAGGAGACACAAAGGATAGAGGGAATAATTGGAAATGAGAAGCTATTGCGTACACTAGATGGGTCTGGCAACAATCTGATAGAGTCGAGTGGAGGAATCCCGGGAGAGAGAGAAGGAGAGAGAGAGGGTAGAAGGCAGTCTGCATGCTCCCTCCATTCTCTACCCCGAGGCAAGACTATCGATCGGCAGAGAGCGCGCCTGGAGGCGGAGGGACAGACACACAAGGACAGATGGAGTGCGTGAAACGGAGAGAGCGCAGAGAGATCCAGGTAACGGTGCTAATTATGCCGGCTAACAAATGCGGGAGTGGCAGGCGTTCGCTATTTCGTGTCCAGATGGGATGAATTGGGATGTGGAGAATCCGTCTTCCATTTCCTTCCCTCACACACATAATCCTATAACACCGCCGTACACATTCCCTAATCTGCCCCGAATCGCGTATGCAAATCTATCCATTTCCACACACCACAATTCAATCTACAAACGAACAAGCCAATGCATCGAAATAGCAAACATGACATTGATAATGTTTTATCGTATTGTAAGGCGAGTTCGGCGAGTAGTAAGTGGTAAGAGTTGGTTCTAGATGGCAGTCTCCTTGACGCCGCTCTTGAAAGAGGAAAGATCCTTATGCAGGGTGGCCAGACGGAGCGACATGTCCTGCAAGACACCCTCTCCCCTCCCCCCCTTCTCTCTCTCCCCTTCTCTCTCTCTCTCCCTCCCTCCCTCCCTCTCCCTCTCTCTACCTTGTTGACAGCCTCGCACGCCTTCAGCTTCCCGTCCGCCTCTCTCGCCTGTCCCCCCGCCCTGTCCAGATCCACCTCCATCTTCTTCACCTCGTTCACAATAGCCACCATCGCGGCCGCCTCCTTCGCCTTCGCTTCTGAATCGACATCTCTCTCTCCCTTTCTCTCTCACTATCTCTATCTATCTATCTATCTATCTCTCAGTCTCTCTCTCAGTCTCTCAGTCTCTCTCAGTCTCTCTCTCAGTCTCCCAGTCTCTCTCCCTCTCGCTCCCTCATATTTCTCACCCATCGCCGCCTTCACTTTGCTGTTCAGCATGTCAATGTCGACCTTGATCGCGAGTTCTACAAATCTCCAGGGTTACTGTATTCTACCGTACCCCGTACCCTTGGAGGGAGAGAGGGGAGTCTTGGCCTGTTGCGGGGCAGATTTGGAAGGAGAAGCGGAGGGAGAGACAGAGACTGTGTCGTCCTTGGCTGTGTTCACACCAGGACTCTTCACTCCCGACCGCCTGTAATCGATAATCAATCGATATTCAATCGATACACACATACTTAGTCTTGATGCGCACGATGTGCATCTGGTTGAGCGGCGTGGGATTCTTCCAGAATACCTAAAAGCATCAGGAATCAGACTCCGCCTCCTCAAGCTCCGCCCACCTTGCGGTTGTTCTCGTTCTGCGGGGCGTCCTTTGCCTGCACGAGGAACGAATGCCGGCGATGGAACTTGTCCGAGTCGATGAGAGTCACGCGCAGCTGCAAGCTCCGCCCACTCAGGTCACGCCCCTTCCCCACTCACCGACATCTTCTCACCCTGTGTGAGGAATCCGCTGGAGGGCGAGACGACATAGCGAGTGGGGGCGTTGGAGAGAACACGCCAGCTGATGCGAGACGAGTGCGTGTTCCTGTGACGTCAACCAATCGATATCACGATGACGTCATCACACCCACGTGATCTCCAGTTTGCGGGTCACTTGCGGGTGGTCCTTGTTGGCTGCGGGGTCGAACGGAACGCAAGCCGGCGAGACCTAGAAGGTCGTTTATGCTACTCAGTCATGATACCCGATACCATAATAAGCCGCGGCAGTTCGGTGGTCGGCTTGGGCGCGACTGCAAACATCGAGAATCAATCAATAATCGATCGATATCCCACCAGCATCGGTCTCCTCGGGAGAGGGAGTCTCGTGAGGAGCGGGCGGGGGAGTGGGATCAGAAACGGGCGCCGCCATTGTTCAATGTTTTCACTGGAGAGACACAGTGGAGAGACAACGGTTACACCAACTACCTTTCTAAAGTTTCGCGTGATCGCAGAGCGAACCGCGCAGTGGAGAAGAGACTAGCCAAAATGACAGAGGCGGGGAGGGAGACGACTCGACGACACTCACTCGACAGACTAGACGTCTGTCACCTAGACAATTCCCAACATCGCACAAAGCACGTGGCTTCCAATCAACTCAACTCAAATATAGTTTAGACTCTTTATTCATCATGATTATTATATCACAACATCTGTACATATCAGCTAGGCCCGTATAGCAAGTCTCAATATCATGTAGGTGACGCATTGGCAAAGAAATGGGATGAGACACAGAGTGGTTCACATGTTGTAGGCGACATAGATGGGGTCGAGCTGGTCCTTGAGGAACGCCTCCCGCAGCCGAGTGCGCAGCTTCTGACCATTCTCGTCGCGGGGAACAGTGTTCGGGTCGACCACCACACAGACCTGCAAGAGGGCGGGGTGAGGGAGAGGGGGGAGAGGGGGGGGGAGAGAAATGGACTGACCCCGACAATCAGATGGTGCTGCTCCAAGACGGCAGAGGTGATGGCTGGGACAAGGTCGAGCGCCTCCGCTTCCGGACCAGAACACTCGGCCACTGCCACCAGAAGGTGGGTCCACGTGAACACGGCACTGAAAGGGAGACGGTGAGGAGAGAGAGAGAGAGAACAAAAGAGAGAGAGAGAGAGAGAGATACTGACCACTGTGCGACGTGCTTGTGACACCTCTGGATGGACGCTTCGATGTCGGCTGGATGGTATCGCATGCCACGCAGCAGAAGACTCTCCGCCAGAGAACCCACTACGAACACAGCGTCGTGCAGCTCTGAAACAACAATCAGTCTCTCTCTCTCTCTCTCCGTCTCTCTCCCTCCCACTCACCTCCATCCTCGGTAATCGCCTGTGTCTGCCGCAGGAATCCGAGGTACCCTGTCCTGGCATATCTCGTCTGCGTGTCCCCAGTGGTGAGCCTCGCATTGAATGCGTCTCCGACCTGGGTGGTCCCCTCCCCTCCCAGCTGTGTCACATTGGCGACTGCATTGTGGGGCGAGGCGACCCACACCTCTCCCAAATGCGAGTCTGCGCACTGTCCGCGCGTGTCCGGATTGGCAATCACCACCCGCAGCCCCGGCAGCAGCTTGCCACTCTCCATCAGCTGCACAGAGTGGGGCGCCCCCTTGCCCACAACTGACACACGGTCGTGGCGGAGGGCGCGCGAGTCGACAAAGAGAGACGAGGGCTCGGGGCCAGACGCACCCTGCATGCAGATGGCGGGGCAGACACGACAGCCAAACGAGGTGGACAGGGCACGGGGAGACAGCGAGAGGGGGGAGAAGAGACGGGAAAAGGCGGCAGACAGCGAGACGCGAGGACGGTCCTCTCCCACTGCCACACAGGTACGCACACTGAAAGGGGAGGATGAAAGGGGAGAGAGGGAGGAGGGGGAGGGAGAGAGGGAGAGGGAGAGAGGGAGGAGGGGGAGGGAGAGAGGTGCTCACCAGGAGAGGTTGACTCCTCTCTCCTTCATAGCCGGCACCTGACTCGCCAGCTCCCGAACGCACAACTCCATCACACTGTTTGTCGTGAACGTGTCGCGCGCTGGAAAGACAACGATCAGTACACATTTCATCAGAACACAATGATCAACTCACCCTTGAGGGCGGACACAGTGTTAAGCCACAGGGCGGGTTCTTTCTCGATCTCCGTGGGTGGGATAAGTGTGGTGAGATGACCAGCGTAGACAGACGAGAGACACCAAAGGGCGAGGCCCAGACCAGACCACGGCTCGCAGCACACCACCACGTGACGGGACGGATACAGCTCGCACGACATCTGCAATGGGAGAGGGTGAGGGACAGACACACGGACAGACAGACAGACGGACATACCTTGAGGCTCTTGCAGAGAGACGACGCGCCAGCCATGTCCATCTGCATTCCACTCAGCTGTCCGGTGGAGGAGAGTGCGAAGTCCAAGTAGCACACGTCTCCGGCCCGCCGCTCGACCACCTCTGCCTCCCTCCTCTTGCGGGCCGAGGACGACGGCGTGTCGTCGACATCGAGCAGCACCGGCCAGCTCTTGCTGTCCACCTTGGCACACGCCTCCTTGCTCTTCAGCAGCTTCATCGTGGCCGCGTTGGTAAGGATGGCGACTGCCCTGCTCGCATCGACAACCATCCGGACTTCGGGAAGGGACTGCGCGAGAGTGGCGGGCTGCGGGGGGCGGACGCAGACGGGCACCAGCCCGGCAGACATGCACCCGTAGAAGGCGGCGACCAGGTCGAGGGACGGCGGCAGGAGCAGCGCCACGTGCTCGCCCTGATTCAGGCGCGCCTTGTCCCCCGAGAACAGGGCTCCTATCTTCTCTGCCCTCCGCAGCAGCTGCTGGCACGTGATCCCCTCCCCCTCCCCTCCTCCCTTCCCTCCCGTCACCACTGACAGTAGCTGGTGGTCGGGGGTGGCGGTGGCGCGAGATCGGAGGATGTCCAGCAGACAGAACGCAGGCTCCTCCTCCGCTCCCAGCGGCCGACCGCGCGCGCCCGCCATCCGAACGCCCTGCACTATGTTGCCGACGAACATCGCAGCCGGCCCGACATCACCCTGTTATGGTAATCAGTGAAACAATCAATAATAGATCGATACTCACGTGTTGCTCCCTGGGCTTGGGCAGGTTGAGGACGCAGGAATGGGGGCACATGAGGAGAGTGGATGGGTGCAGCTCCCCAGACACGAAGCGGGCACGCGTCTCAGACACGTGGATGCCACCCAGAGGAGTCTGCAAGGGGACCGTCATATCTCTCTCTCTCTCTCTCTCTCTCTCTCTCCCCTTTCCCCTACCTTTGGCAGTTGATTAGGCGCGACGAGTGCGAGGCAGTAGACGCCCACTTGGTGGATAGAGTCTATCGCCTGCAGCACGCGAGACATCCACTAAAATCGATCAAACAATAGTCAATCAATCATCGAGGACCACCCACGTTGAAGCTCTCCTCCTCGCTGGTTCCAGGCTTCTGCTCCGCCACAATCACCACCCGCTCGTCTCTCAACACACTCGTCGCGAACACGGCTATCCTGCCCCTGTACACGAATCGCATCGGCTCGACAGCCAGCACAGTGGCGATGATGTCATCGGCAGAGTGCTGTCGACCAGACACGTGCAGCTGGGAGGCGCGACGGCCAACCACGAACACTAGACCGTCCTGGAACGGGAAGGGATCAGCCAGCCAGCGGACCATCCACTCACCGGTCCCATGAATCCGATCAGGCCACTGCGCACGTAGTGGAGTGGTCCGAGTGGGCGCTCGTCGCCTGCGAGAGGCTCGACGCGGAATGTGGACGCACTCTGTCCCTCCAGGCCCCAGTACGCACTGCCGCACGAGTGAGACCACACACAGATCTCCCCCACCTCGTCCGCCCTGCACAGACGGGGCGGGCCATACTGCTTCACCACCACCACCACGCCCCCGGGAACCACCTGGCCCGCGTCCTGCAACCAATACAGTAACCAACACAACTACTGTTAGAGTACCTGTAGGGTGAGGGAGGTGAGCGAGTTCTCCTGGTCGACTCGGACGACCGAGTGGGAGAGGGCAGACATGGAGAGGATGCCCCTGCCACTGGCCCCCGCCCCCACAGCCGTCTTCCTCCGGATGGAGATGGTGCCCGTCTCGCTGCCGCCCGCACACGGACACAGCGCATCCGGGCGCAGGCCGCGAGCCGCGAACGACGCCGCAAACTGAAAGAGAGAGCTCGTCGATTAGTCGATACAATTGGAGGACGTCCTAGTCGAGAACAAGAGTTCTATCCCATCCCCCCACTCACTTGATCACAACTGGACAAACTCCACGGATTCGCTCCATCTGCCACCAGCAGAGACCTCAACGACGACAGATTGACGTCCTTGTGGTCCCTTGTCGCCAGCAGCGCCCAGTGGAGGTCCCTCGACTTGACGAGGGCAGTGGTGGCGGCCAGCTTCCCGCAGTGCACCATCCAACTCGCCGGATTCACTTTCATCAGGGAGTACGGCACGAAGACGACGCGCATTCCGGCGTAGACGGCGGCGAGGACCGAGTGCCAGAGGCCGGCCTCCCTCTTCCAGTCGAGCACACACACCATCGTCTCGCCCTGCGCGTAGCCCATCGCGTGGCAGAGCGCCCTGGCGTGGGAGAGGGCCGCCTGTCTGCTCACGCACACTCCCTTCACCGCCCCCTCCCTGTCCGTCGCGTACTCCACGTATGCCACTGAGTCGTCGGCCACCCGCGGCGCTGCCGACCAGTCCCGGGCCGGCTTGCCCAGAGACTCGCTGATGCACCAGTGCAGCCGCGGCCAGCCCTTGAAGTCGATCACGTCTCCCGGGGCGGGGCCGGACGAAGAAGAGCCCTGCGCCGTTTTCGGAAGACCCTGAAGCACCCACGTCAACCACCATCGTCCCTCCTCTCATCCCACCTTGTAGCAGGCGTCCGAAGTGAGTGCCACTCTGACAGCGCAGCTTCCGAGGAGGAATCCGAGCTGCTGTATGCCGGCGTCCCTCTTGGACAGGGGGACCTCAACCGGCACGGGCACCACCCCGGCCAGCATGCACCCGTAGAAGGCGGCAAGGAAGTGGAGGGGCTCCGTGTTGGGGTAGACGAGGGCGACGCGGTCCCCCGGCCGACACAGCGGCTGCTTGGCAGTCTCCCGACCCAGCGCCACCTGCTTGTTCAGCAGCATGAACGCCACCTTGTTCGCGCGAGACAGCAGCTTGGCTGAATTCACATGATCAGTCCTCCCTATGATGCCCCTCCTGCACTCACCGTATGTGATGTGTGTGCCAATCTTGCCCTGTTGGTCGAGCAGCATGGCCGCCGTGGCCTTGGGCTGTCCGGCGCCGTGCTTAGACAGTGCGGCGTCGACTGATCGGGGCGAGTTGGCGGCGTGTGTCTGTCCCAGCTGCTCCCCTCTCACTGGACACATCACTGCGCCCTCCGGACGCGGCGCCGACGGATCCACCACTCGAGCCATCGCTACAACACACAACAATCACTTCCGGCCATTACTTTACCTGTTTACAACTAGTTGACACCTACTATCAATCTTCATCTTCCCAACTGCATTGAACTGATTAGGATCACTCAGAGAACAAAACCACCAACACAAGTACAAGTACATCGCCATTAAAATTTATGTGTTACTCAAATAAAACAAGACGCGGCTGTCTTCAGGTTTTAATCTCTCTTTCTTGTTGTGTCTACTAGTGCGGAAGTACCCGACAAGAAACTATGTACTTGTTATTTTCTCTTTCTCTCTCTTCCCCCTCTATCCCTCTCTATCTCTCTCCCTCCCACCGTCTTCCGCATAACACCTAACCAGTCAACACAATCACATCAATCAATAGGTTATACTCGACCAGATGCATTACCACGTTCATTTTGTGAAAGAGCGTGTCATTTCCTTCCCCCTTCCTCTCTCTCTCTCTCTCCCTCATATCACTCTCTCTCTCCACTCCTCTCTCTCTCCCTCATATCACTTCCTCCTCCCCCACTATACAACATCCCAATATGATCGGACATGTGTTCTTGCCAGTATCAGCTTGTCACTTCCGCAAAACACAGCTTCGCCTTACACACCTGTGCCGCCGCAGAGGAAAGACACAATGCATGTGACGTCATCAATCAATTAAACAACTTGGATCTAGCAGAGAGTGTCGTCCATGTTACATCCATCATCTCCCATCCTACTAACATGACGAAAAAGCGACATGTGTGAGAGATGATGAAAATGTGCTCATTCACAGAGTGCCTGGCTGCATTTCTCTTATAGTTTCGCTCTTTCGTAAAACCGCGGCTTCGCTGACAGATCGCTAAACACATGAGCAAAAAGCGCGTCAACCTTTTTCTGATCACTGGGAGATCGAGGAAGGAAATAATGAGAGAGAGAGAGAGAGAGAGAGAGAGAGGGGGGGGAGAGAGAAAGGCAACGACACATACACTCATACGCATGTGACCACAAGCACACCTCAATGAACCGAAACCAGGCAATACAATATACTATAGCAATAAAAGAATATGATAAATCGATAAAACTAATACTCACCTTCGAGCTCGGCGTCGTCGTCGTTGTAAAACTCCTGCAGCGGCTTGGCGCGCGGGCGCTGAAAGCACAATGGTAATATATTAACACACAAAATGTAAAATGGAAAAGAAAAAAAACCGCTGGTGTCCTCTCACCTCCGCCTCTCCGTCGGCCCCCAGACACATTCGCCTGAACATGTCCTCCTGCCGTCTGTCGATGCCCTCCAGCTCCCCCACCCGCACCCTCCTCCGCCTCCCCAGCCCCAGTCTCCTCTGCCCCGCCAGCTGCCGCATGCGGTGTCTCTGCCGCCCTCCCTCGTCCTCCTCCTCCCCACTCGACAGCATGTCACACGGACACGACGACGTCTTCCGCAGCGCCGGCACAGACAGCAGCTCCACCTGGACTGCGATGCCCTGCACAGAGTGTCCCTCGGCCTCGTCCTGCTCCTCCTCTTCCGCCTCCTCCTCGTCGTCGTCCCTGCTCATCTCCATGCTCTGCTGCTGCTCCACCCGTCTCCTCTCGCGCAGTCTCCTCACTGCCGCCTTCCGCGCGTGCAGCTGATGCAGGTACTCCCTGTGGTTGTCGCTCATCCTCCTGCTGGTCGAAGGGGGCACCTGCAGGCCGGTCCGCTTCAGCCCGGCCAGTCCGAGCGAGGGGAACACGATTCGACTCACCGCGTATGGACTCGCGCTGTCCACGCGGGACGATGCCATGTCTGCCTCTCCTCTCTTCTCTCTCTGTGTCCGCTCTGCTTCCACTCCTTCTCGCTATGCTAATGAGCACAGGTGAGCATATACAAACAGTCGCCGAGTCGCGAGCTGGCCAGTGAGCCAAATGCAGATCAGCAGATCACACACAAATCAATCGGTAGCAGGTAGGCGTAGATCGTATCAGGTGATAGGAGACGCTAATCAGCTGATGTGATGCTCCGCTGCGGCTACTCAGGCCCCGGGAAATAATGGGGTACAGAGTTGTGAGTAGCAGTAGCAGTGATGATTGGAATGTGAGTGGAGAGAGGGGGGGCTGGGCGGGCGAGAGTGCAGAGAGTCGCGGGTCAGTGATCCGAGGAGCAGACACGCAGAGCAGCCTTGTCACTCTCCACATCCCCCGTACACCATGTGTCATGTCATGCTCACTCATCTCCACCGGTCACCAGTACAATCAGTTTATCACCGAATCAATCGATATATGCCCTCAGGGCATTGATCCAGACGAGATCAACGGCCCGGTGACAAACAATCCTTGGCGGGGATGTCTGGCAGGGCAGGTGACATGTTATTCGATCCAAAAAGTACGGCGTCTTCATTCTATACTATCACACTTCTCGGATCTTTCCAAGCCACAGTGGACGCCACAGTGGACACTGGCCAGTCAGTTGTCTACGATGTGACTAGGCGAGGGAGGAGGGAGGGATGGGGAGAGAGAAGTGTTCGACCATCGTGCACACACCTCTTCACCTACTCCCTCTTGCACCTTCTTGCAACCCGTTGTATCGTCGAGTGCGGAGGGATGAAGGTACGCTCATTCCTCCCCCAACCTCATTTCTCACATTCGCACCTCTCGCAAAACGTCGTTCCGCGTTCAAGTGTTCACATCTCGCCAAATTCCTCCATTTATCGCGCATTCGAAAAGGAACAGTTGGTCTCTCGTCTCTCTCTCACCCGCCTGGATAGCCTGGATAGCCTGCCACCACAACACACTCACTCGACACAACATCGTACTCGCTACTCCCACAGCTTCATTCACGTCACATCTGGACGGCCTCTCACTGCTTCCTCGTTCCAATCCACCCATCACAGCTCCTCAATGAACGGAGCGTCATTCCATTCGATTGAATCATCTTCTCCTCATCAAATGGAGCCGCTGCGTCTCGGTCATCCTTCACCACCCACCGACCGCAGTCTGGCGGACAGGCGGCTCCTCGTCTTTTTCGAACCTCTCCCAGTGCAACCGGATCGCGCGATTCACGTGCACTCGCCTGCTACTGCAGTAGTCAGCAGTAGCCAGCAAGTGTAAGCAGGAGAACTCTCATCTTCCCGCGCATTCCTAGGCCAGTGACCTCAGTCCACACCTCAAAAACCAACGCCGACCAGGGGTGACTCAAGTCAGTGCAAGGGATCTCGCAACGAGTCGAGCGCGAGACGTAAACAAACGTATCGCTAGCTGGAGCTGCCGGACACAGCCAATAATCTCCACCCATCCAAAACAAACACACATGGACGACAACTCATAGGCATCTGGCCGCGTTCGCATGATGTATCCATAACCAAGAGACACATACACACACACAACCACCCCCACAACATTCAAAAGGGAACACTCTGCCCACCTGGAGGGAATTGAGCAACTGCTGAATCTTCAGGGACACCTTGGGCGCTTTCAGAGCTGAAATGACAAGGTAAACAACAACAAACAAACAACAACAAATGTACTGACGAGTGATGGCGTTCTGGTACTCGTCTCCTTCTCCTTCTCCCTCGGCTGCTCCCTCGATCAGCCTGCTCCGTCTACCATCCAGCCGAGTCTGCTGCGGGTCCGAATTCGCGTACACCACCTGGTCATCCACCAGCGTCTGCTCCTTAACAAATAGCAATATAAATTAATATAAATGTATAAATTGAATACTAAACCCCACTTACCTGTGTGGGAGTGTTCTCTCTGTCGTCCGAATCCGCCCTGGCCTCCTCCCTTCCTCCCCTCTCCCTCGTAGATTCTCGAGGACGAGATTCGGCACGAGCCCGGGAAGCCTCGCGCTGAACAATATAATACGTTATGATACGTTTCAAGTGGTTGAGACATTAATATTTTAAACATATAAAAATATGATGCATACAGTATAGTTAGCACCTTGAGAGAATGACAAGAATGTTGCCGACTCCCAATTTCTTCTCATTGACCATCGCTGTTTCTGACAGAGACAACCAACACCTGCTACTATCAAAGAAAGGCTAGCTATGCGTCATTTCATCAGCAGAAAAGAGAGAGAGAAAAAGAGAGAGAGAGAGAAAGAGAGAGAGAGAGAAAGAGAGAGAGAGAGAGAGAGAGAGAGAGAGAGAGAGAGAGAGAGAGAGAAGGGGGACAGTGACACCAATCAGTGAGCAGCCACACCCAAATGGGAGGAGGGGAGAGTGGGAGTAGGTGCGAAAGAGGCTACTCGCATAGGGCCGACGCAAGACGTACGCGCCCGGCAATTCAATTCCCACCCTCCCTCTTTCCTACAATCTCTCTCCCTCCCCCTCTCTCCTTCTCTCTCCCTCTTTCTCTCTAACAAGATGCGCTGCGCACACACGTACACGACACAAAACACCGCACTAATTATGCTAGCTTGATTCTTGTGAAGAAACGATAAAGTGATACAGCTGTGGCTAGCAAGAAAACCGCAATCTCCCTTTCTCTCTCTCTCTCTCTCTCTCTCTCTCCCTCGCATACACTATACTCCCGTCTCGTCCACTCGTCAACAATCAACAATCAACAACAACACACAGAGGCAATTTGAACGTCCGAACAGAACAAAATTGAAAGAACAGCATGAGGTACACGAAATACAAACGCTCCGCAATTTGCATATTTACAAGAACGAAAATCGTATTAATATGAAAACATTATTCTCACCTGTTGTTGCCTCCTCTGCTGTTCCTGTACCCTCCTCATCAATACCTCCGCGGCCTGCGCGGAGCTCGCCACATCCGGTGGAGCAGCTGACATCAATCAATGTAATCGATAAATCGATAATGAAACAACAACTCGAAACAGCAACTCACCAGCGCGAGTGTTGCTGGCTGCGATGGCGCGTCCATTGGATCTGCTCTTCCTTCCGGTTCCATTCCGACCAGTGCTCCCAAACAGACTGTCCTCGTCATCCGAAGACGAATCTGAAATGACCAAACATATTCAAGTGGTTAATACTAGCCATCCCCACCCTCATATACAGTCCCTGCATCTTCTCCCTTCTCTCTTGACCATTGACAGTCCCGTTCCCACATAAACCCTCTCACTTGAATAGCCTGCCCGCTCTCGCACCATCATATCGTCCCATCATCTACATATCACCACACAAAAGGTCATTCCATACATACACATACAGCCAAGTCACCATTCCCAGTATGCTCTATACAATCAAATGATGATATGCAAACAGTACACAATACTGGTAACCCTAGTGCGTACAGTATGCCGAGTGTCGCATGGCAGTGACTCGGTAGACGGGGCGGGCGCCTCCTCCTCCCCCCGGTTCGAAGCGGAGACGAGGGGCTGCCATGCTGAGAGACAAGACGGGGTCAGCAGGCAACAACTGCACACATAAACACACGCGACGAGCACACAATCTAAACTCTCCAATGCCCCAGACATGTGGAGAGAGATGCACGGAATGATAATGTTGTGATTGAGAACACGAAACTATACAGCAACGCTAAACGCTCGTACACCAATCCAAGCATTCGGCCGCAGACAAAGTTGAAAAAGTTACGGAAACGAAACGACGACTTTACTGCGATAGGGAAGAGATAGAGAGAGAGAGAGAGAGAGAGAGAGAGAGAGAGAGAGAGAGAGAGAGAGAGCGGGCCAAGCTTGCATCTTGAAAATGCGGAAGAAAGGAGAGAGATGAGAAACTAGTATGGTGTAGGAAAAGAGAAGAGACACAAAGCTGGTGCAAAGTGAAATGGGTAGACGGGTTGCAACGCGACGTATACGCATGGTATTGGGAGGGCTGGATTCGGCAGATCGGCCGGATCCTCTCATGCGAAGGTCACTACCGACACAATCACACTCTTTCTCCTTCCACTGCCCACTCCCACTCCCACTCCACCCATCTCCAATCACACGCATATTCACAGCGAATAAATCAATGGGGTAGATCAAAATCAGCTGATATATATAGCCAGTTCATGCGCCAAAAACTCCCATACGATTAAATCGCATCAAGTGGTCGGTCATTAGTCAACCAACACCAAAAAGGCGGGAAGGTGCACAAGACGCAAATTGAGCTAGTATGCCACCCAGAAGCGGACAGATTCACAGCTGATTTACGATTATTGTTGCGAGGCTGGCGGATTGCACATTCAAATCCCACCAACCGGTGCGACATTGATCCGCAATCAAGCGGAAGGAGAGAGTGCAACTGAACAATCGATCGATCAATCAATCAAATCAGCGGATCCACACTGTTTCCGGATCATCACATCAGAGTAACCATCCGGCAACACTGTAAACTGGAATACGGGAAGAGGGGCAAAGAAGGGAAGACGGGGTGGGGCAGACACGGCAGACAGACAGTTGAACAGTACACAACTCGGGATGCGCCCGTCTGCAATCTGATCTGCCAGAGAGAACGGACGGACGGACGGACGCACTACTGCCAAGTGGCCGGCGAAAGTTGCCAAACAGTTGTGCCATTGCCAATCTCCCTCTCCCATCTCATCCACTCCAGACTGTGATAATAAATCAGGCCGTTTCCACAGACCGATCACCCAGTTGCAACACTGCCGCTCATTAGTCGCAAGTGAGAGGAGGCGAGGGAGTGTGGAGATGGGAGAGGTGCAGGAGGAGGTTGGAACGAACGAGCAGAGAACATGGGACAAGCGAGAAGCGAGGAGACTCACGCACTCCATTACACGTGCCATCTGCGGCAGCCACGCTGACTAATGTCCCTTTCATAACATAACCAGAAGATGACCACATAGTGAATCACAATCGAGATCGAGAAAGTGAAAGACAAGAACGAACACTGAACGCCAATATGATAAGCAAATTGGGAGATTGTGAGACAGCGCTTTCTCTAATCATTGGTTCGAATCAAATCAAATGCAGCTTCACAGAAAAGTACGGCCGAATGACATTAAACATTCAAAGAACGCGGGCGAGGATAGTAGAACAGATGAGAAGAGAAGAGGAGAGGAGAAGGAGAAGGAGAGGGGAGAAAGGGAGACAGAGCAGTAATTCAAAAGGTCACTCCCCCCCCCACTCTCTCTCCTCTCACTCGCTTTGAAATGCGCGGGAAGATTGAGCCAATTCCTACTCGTTCCACTCCACTCACTTCTCTCGAAACGACAGGTGCTAAGACACCCAAATCAAACCATATATATTTCATTTCACGCTCACACAAACGGGGGATATGAGAAATGAGATATGTGTCGGAATATTGCAATCTCGCGAGCGGGCAGGCGGTTCGAAACACGCTGGAAACCTGCCTGCCTGCTAACCGTCTTCGTCTTGGAGTGGACAAGAGAGAGAGGGAGAGAGAGAGGGGGGGGGAGGGGAGAGACAAGGGGAGACAAGCGCAATCGGCGTGCCGGTGCCTTGTCCCCCTACCCCTCTCCTCCTCCTCTCGCCCTCGTTCACACGCCGCTTTCACCAAATGCCCCTCCTCTCCCGCCGTCATTTGCCTACAATCACCCCCCTCCTCTTCCTCTCATCTTCCCTTTCCTTCTCCTTTCCACTATTCTAGATGTTCCCACGCCATTCGCTCATCATTATACAACATTCTCGCCACACATGACATTTACAGGCCGACAAGAGAGGACGAGTAGAGAGAAGTACGACACGCCGACATGTCAGATGACAACAACACACACCGCGCAATACCGCTGGTTCACTCCCTCCCGTTTCCCCTCTTTTCATTCAGGGCATAAAAAGTTCCCGAATCAGGTGGTCGGGGAGGGAGGGGGCGTATTCACTAACCGGTCTCATATCGAAAGGTAATCACGGCAACTGTACTACACCGCATAAAAATATACTCTCTCTCCAAAGACTACCTCGAAAATGTTCAAACACGAGGTGCAGCGACACAGGCACAAATAACTCGTGTGTGGGGCAATTTGGGGAGCGGGTAGGAGACACAATCCACACCTATTCACTCCCTCTCTCTCTCTCTCTCCCTACTGCCACACAACATAACAGAATCAATCGGACAAGGCCAGGCGACATCAGGAGACAAGGAAGGGAGAAGGAGGGAGGAGAGGAGAGGAGAAGAGAGGATACAAACAAATCATTAGTCGGGAGAATGGAAGAATGAATGGAGTGGTGCAAGTGGATACGGGAGAGGCCGTCCCAGGGGAGCGCGTGTCGCGCACGCAACGAGATGCCAGTGTTTCAAGTTGCGAGGGAGAGAGAGAGGGGGGAGAGAGGGAGAGAGGGAGAGAGGGAGAGAGGGGGAGAGAGGGGGAGAGGAGATATGTGCCCTGGTCAGGCTGCGCGGCGCATCAACAATCCAACAAATAACAAATCACTCGCAGTGTGCTGCCTGCACAAATCCGCACTCTCTTCTCTGTGTAACACTGACCGCGGCGGGTGAGTGACCAATAAGCTACTCTCTCTCCTCTTCCGCCCCTCTTACACCCTCTGCTCTCCCCCATCCACATACTCTCTCGTCCAACTCTCTCCCACTCCACTCACTCTCGCATAGCATATTTGACATGGCCGGATCATCTTTCAACAACACGGGGTATAGATGGCATATCGGCGAGATCACAATCTCAACTACTCTTACTCTTTGCGACTATCACGTTGTGAGTACCAATCACACAGACGCGGTCACGGGAAAGTAAGAGTGAGACCATGACATGAAGAAACGCGTAAATATCCCGCCATTGCAATACAATAGCAGTAAGAGGAAAGTAAACAGCCAACTCGATTCGAATACAACAGAATGAGAGTTATTGTGATACGCAGTGTGCGCCAGTGAGCGGTGAGCCGGTAGTGGGTGTAGAGTGAGTGAGTGTGAATGGGAGGCTGTGGCTGCGGCTAGTAGGCGGAAGGAAGCACATGGCGCATCGCGCATCAGCTCCCCCCCTCCTCCCGTTCTGCCGATTCCGCCATTCACTCTCTCCCCTCTCGCCGAGTCGCGCACTCATTCAATCATCCACGCAACACAACACCACTACTACCACCGCTATACACTTCCCCTCATAATCCAAACGCTACAATCAAACAAATCGAATGAACGTATTCGAATCACCGACCATCATGTGGCTTGTTGAGTGGCACCCAGCTCCTCTCCCTGCTCTCGGTCCCTCTTCTCTTGATGGGAGCTAGCATAGTGCTCTGCTCTCCTCGCTCCTTCTGAGCCGCGTACTCTGCCAACGCCTGCTGCACTGCCTCCGCACGGATCTCTGCCAAACAAGGACGTCAAGCAATCAAAACATGTAAACAACAGAATAATCAATCAATCAACCAGGAATAACATAAAATGGAAGGATAATGGTACAGGTGCACAATACATGACTAAGACAAAACTACAAAGTGATAAATACAGTTAATGGTAGAAATATGAATCTCTCTCTCTCTCTCTCACCCGAGTGGAAGCGTCCTTCGTCGCGGGTGAGCCTCCTCTGGTGGCGTCGGTGTGCTTTCGTGCCCGGAGATGCCGCCACGGCTGCTGGGGCCGCTGAAACAGACAAGAAACCATAAATGAATAAATGTAAACAAGTTGATCCAGATTAGCTTAATATGATCAATTTTTCAATGTGATAGCGCCGAGAAGTAAACTTTGGAAATGACATGTTGATTGCCAAGCATGGGGTTCCATGTTCTCCTCCTCCTCCACCTCCTCCTCTCTCCCCCGTAATCTCCACATGCCATCTCGAATCAGACAGCCATGCCATCCACAAACCCCAAAACGACACCGCTTACAAACTCGCTATATATGTCTCTTGTTTCTCGCATTCTAAAAAAGTAACGAAATTAACAAACAACTCACCAGTCAACAGTGCTTCATAGGGGGCGAGCAGTAGCTTCCGCTTCTTGTCGTAGCCTTTCTGAGTGATGTCACCTGAAAAATCAATAAATCAATACATAATACAGCCGTTAAAACCATAACAGTAGCAGTTCAGTGTCGCTTATCGGAAATTACAGCGCCAGTTTGGCTTTGACTGACACAGACACTAAGTAGAAAAAGAAGAGATATATTCGATATGGGACAGCAAACCGCAGAGTATGAAACGCCTTCGGATAGTTGTCTTCTCTCACTTACCTTCCGATAGTTCTAGGTCGAGTTCGGCGACTTTGTCTCGAATATCCTGCGGTAGGCGAGACAGGTCCGGGTCTGCCGGAGTCGACATCTACAACACACACTTCAACAAGTTATTCAAGTACAAAACCAACACGTGGTAGCAACATCTCATAAAAGTTTATGATAAAACGGTGAATTGTGAGCAAAAAAGTGATCGCGACCTCGGACATGACTAAGAAACGCGATAACCCGATAACTATACTACTATCGAAATGGCAGCGTCTATGTGAGTGATCGACTCGCCTGCCCCACTTCTCCTTCTTTCTTCTTCTCCTTCTCCACCCAGGAATGCGCACATCTGCCCGCATTGCAACTCACAACTCACAAAAACAAAGGACTGCGTACACTGGATGGACACGCGATCAAAGACGATTGAAATGTGAGAGTGTGGGGATGGAGGAGGAGAAGAACACATAAACACGATGACACATGCTCGGAACACTGCCCGGCACTCGCAACACAACAGTCCACGCACATTGTGTGTGCTCAATCGCTCATCCCCACAATAACCACAGACACTGTGCACTGCACGCCAAAATATTTGTATTTGAACAACTGTATCAAGAGGAATCCGGTCGCGAGCTTGAATCGGAAAGAGAATGTGATGTGAGAACAATCAGCTGTTCGCGGTATCTGATATCACTAATAACTGACCTCTCACTATCTACTCACTCCATATCAAGCATGCATGTATGTCGCATGGTGACAAGAAACACGACTCGGCACGTCGGTCGCGCAAGAGAGTGAAAGAGATTGGTTGGAACACGAGAGAGAGACAGAGACAGAGACAGAGACAGAGAAGGGACAATATGTGACTGGCACCCTGGTCTCCCGTCCGCTCTCTCGTTCTGCAACTTGCCTCCCACATATGGGCATTAGAATGCGTCCCTCCATCCTGCACTTTCCCCTTCAAAAGACACGCGCAAAAAAACTCAAACCCCTCTCTTCGCTCTGCAACGCGACACAATTGAACCGTCCGGCTCTTTTCAAATCGCGCCTGGACAATTGACAATGCGGACAAAATGGGTCAGAAATAACTGGAAGGCAAGTCGAAGCACGCTCGCACTCACTTGCATCAGCAATGCAAGCATTACCTCATCCTTCTCATTCTCACTCTCTCCGCTGCGCACTCTCGCCCGCGGCCTCTCTCACAGAGAGAAGAACCGGGCATAGACGAGTAGACACCGCAAAAAGAGTAGAAAGGGAGAAGAAGAAGAAGCAGTAATTGAGCCATCACCGCCCTCCTCTTTCTCTCGCCGCGACCAGCGCAGACGCAGACCAACTAGTCCACCCTATTTCTCCCCCTTCAACCCATCCCCAGCCAGTACGAGTAAATGTTTCCGCCACAACCAAAACATCGTAAACGTAGCGAGACAATCGCGGAAAGTGCGTCGTTTCTCCCATATTGACGTTTCAAAACGAATCTATTCACACGAGATAAAAAAATACGTGTGACAACTGGCAAACAGAGTTGTGTCGGTTTGCGGTTTCCCTGCTGATTCCATTTTCGTGCAATTTAGTGGGCCAGAACGCAACTCAGGCGAGCGAACCGATCGACGACCGCAATTACTAACCGGGTATGACTCAGTGGAGGTTAGGTGTAGGTGGGGGGAGACAAGGCCTTTGCTTGGCACTTGCCATCGCATCTCTACCCGTCTCCCCGACTCCATATCTGCGCTATGTCAGGCCGACCGACCGGCCGGCCACAGCAGCCATTCACGCGTGAGTAATGCACTGCCGCCGCCGAGGCACACGCGAGCACACGAAATTTGAGATGATGCGTAGCACATAGTGTCATCTCGCATAAAGATGAAAGGGGATCAAGGAGGGAGACACATAAGAGTCGCTTCCTCGACCTTTCGCCCCTTCCCCTCCGACAAATTCCCCCACTTTGTGCGTGTGATTGGATGAAAGGCGATTCGCAGGGGATCGCACAAACCTGCGCGCACCAATAATAATTATTACTCGAATCGCTACGGCGGGGAGCGTACGACCAAGGACGCCGCCGCGCAAACAAATCGGGTGCGTGGAAAACAGCGATGGAATGGAGGGAGCGAGTCGTGCCAGTATGCCATCCCATTCCGACCATCGTCCGCCGCCACTCGCCTCGCAATTTGTTTACGCTCCGCGCGTTCGCAGCGGCGGCGCTCGTCCCCCATGGCAGGTGCCCCCTCGGATGCAAATGAAACGAGCCGACAGGGCGAGGGCGCCACGACGCGGCTGGCTGGAGAGAGCCCTCCAGCCAGCCCATTGACGCCGATTGATTCCATTCCACCCCCCGGCGGGTGACGAGGGGAAATTGCGGCTCGCCGGTTCTTAAGGCAAAAAGAAGCATGCGACGAGGTCAATCGAGGTGGCAGACGGCGCGCGAGACGGGGAGGGGAGGAGGCCATTCCAGATCCGATTGCGAGAACGGCAGATGACACGCGGCGAGAGGGAGCGGGTTCTTGCGCCTGTCCCTCTCACTGATGGATGCGTTCGATTGTGGATCGCGCAGATCGATAGGAGCGCCGTGTTCGGTGAGGCAATCCATCACTCCCGAGTACAACACCGCGATGCGACAAATGCGAGTCCCGACCGACAGAGAGAGGAGAATGGGCACGGATCATCCATCCCCCATCCGATCACGGCAACATGCGAACAGAGAAGAGAAACACTGAGTGACTCAACTCGTACACCTATCATTACAGCATTGCCACCAGTGTGTGGCAAAGAAACGACGGAGCAGAGATGAATAATGTGTGTAGCACAGGGTGACAGAGAGAGCAGTGCGCGACGGAGGCAAATGAATGCAGCAGGTAGATAATAGAAGGGATTCGAGTAAATATCTGGCGTGGTAATGAGGGAGGGAGACGGGGAGTGGAGCAGCAGTAGGGGGACAATGCCACTTCAGCTACGACGGCCACAATGCAGCCATGTGGTACCCCGAGAGTGACAACACGCGGACAGCAATCCAAGAACATGATTTACGAATAAACATCACGAGGAGTGCCGAAGAAGGTATGGAGTGTAAGCAAACTAACACGGCAAAGACAAACACAACCGTGTGTGTCATCATGAATGATAGATATAGCGAGGCGAGTGAGCATCACTTTCCCATGTATGAAAGCGAATACAATGTGTCTTGTCTGGCAACGCGGTCAAATCAAAGCAGCCACCATAAAAAGTGATAAATGAAGAAGATGGACATTGTGTGCGACTGGTTACCACCCGCAGAGAGCGCAAAACGCAAAATTCAAGAATGAAACGACCACAAATCACGACATTTAGCGCTTCGTTACGTAACCAACATCACTGGGCAAAGTGAAATGAATGAATTAACAGAACAGTACAAAATACAAAACAAAACTCATGTTGTGGTGAGAGAACGGCAGCGAGAGAGAAGAGAGAGTGAAAATGGCGTGCCGCGCAAAGGTCGGCGAGAGCGGGGCGACAGAGCAGGGGCACAGACGCAGAGCGGGTAGCCGCAGGGTGCAGTAATCGAAAGCCAGTGCTGACCACCACTCATTACGAACAAGGCGGATGGCAGAAGAAAAGAATGGATTCCCCGTTGGCCGTCCGATGTCCGGGTATGAGTCAGCCACTGTCGAAATGACATGGAGATCCATCAAAACGAGCGGATATCTCACAGAGAGAGAAGGGCGAATTGAATGACTAATGCGAGTAATCACCTAAAAGCCACCTGTTCAATGAATGAGATCGCATCAATCAACAACCAACACTCGAATCACTAATCCGCAATTCATATGGGAATCCCTAGGCTGCCAGCCTTCCAGCGCGCCAATTATGGACGGAGCATATCATTATGCAAATTAGCTGACCTCGCATGACCCGAGCTAATAAAACAGAACAACTGGAGATGAAAACATGTGTTATCTAAAAACGCACATCTGGAATGCTGTCAAAACAATCAATACAGGCTTATGCACTTGCACATATGCACTACGGAACACTAACGCTCGCCGAGCCGCCTTCACACGCATACGGAACACGTCCAAACTCATATGCAAATATCGAGAGGCTGAGTGTGTGTATGAGAGAGAGAGAGAAAGCCCTGAGGGGTTCCTAGCCTCCCCCCCTCCCCGCAAAGTGTCAATTAGCATTTCCCCTCCATAGTACAGCAGACATACTCGATATTTATGGAATGCACATGGCGATAAAGCTCTGATATGATATGATAATATGATATGCTAGAAAGAAATACAACTAGAATTCGGGAAGAGGAAAACCGAAGAGGACATAGTCATGGTAGTACATGCGGTAAATCATCTCCATGTATTCCCTGTTCCCTCGCACTCTCTCTTCGATTGAAGAACGAGCACCGAATTCCACTGTGCTGTGGCCTGTGCGAGACGTCTTCACTTGCTCCACTGAAAGGTAGGGATGGGCATGAGAGAAATAAAGAGAGAGAGAGAGAGAGAGAGAGAGAGAGAGAGAGAGAGAGAGAGAGAGCACTGCCCACCTATGAAGTCTGCCTCCTCCTTGGGTACTTGGTTTTCGATGAACAGGTTCGCCATGTTGTTTATGAATGTATCATCCTTACTATCGTATCTCATAACCGTGAACGCGTTCAGATTAGTACGGAACTCGCAACGCCTGAAAATGTGACTTCATAGAACACAGAACAGATTTTTTTCCACTATTTTTTCACTATTTGAGCAAAATTTTAGAAAGTAAGTGTAGGTTTCTCCAGCAATAGAACAAGTGAGTTCTACTTATTGTTAGAGTGAATTTAATTTGATATTCATACCAGCTTTGCGGGAAGAAATGGTCGTCATCAAATGAGAACTTCATGGGCAGACCGCTCGAGTAGTTCATCACTCTGAATGCAGCTTCTTCTTGTTCTTTCCCCTGTCTCTTTCTTTTTCGTAACATCCCCTCCCTCTCGCTTACCTTTCGTACTGTCTGCGAATGAAGCAGTCCAGATCCTCCTTGCAGTAGTTGCATCGCGAAGTGAACTGCTTCCACGTTTTCTCTCTGATTTAATATTTACTTCGTATCACTCCAACTCTTTGCTCGATTCTCTCTCTCTCCCCCTCTCTCTCCCCCTCTCTCTCTCTCTCCCTCTCTCTCTCTCTCTCTCTCTCTCTCTCTCTCTCTCTCTCTCTTCCTTTCTCCCTAACTAACTTGAGGCACTTGTCCACAAATCCCGAGATGAATCTGTCTGTAGGGTTACGCACTGAAAAAAATGTGGATTAAATTTATATTAAAAGGTTTCTGCTTACCTATAGCTATTTGTTTCCATGTCGACAGTTCGTCGCTCGAAATCCGGTATTTCTTCTTCCATTCGGCGATAGAGACGAATTCATTGTAGTGGCATAACCTGAACATTCCCCCCCTCTCTCTCTCTCTCCCTCTCTCTCCCTCTCTCTCCCTCCCTCTCTTCTCGCTTATTTCCCCCCACCTTCCATGAAAAGTTTCTTTGGTGAGTTTGCGTCCACTCTTTTTGAACTGTTCTATATTATGTAGATAGCATAGAATAGCAGTGAGAAGAGTGGAGAAGTTCTTTTCAATAGCGCATCCCATCAGTCGGAACGATTGAGCAGCCTGAATTGGCATTTTTGCAATCTATGCTACGTTTTTAAAGTTGTATTTGTATATGAAATGTTCACCCTATATCGTTGTTTGAATGGCATTAGTGGTCTGGCGCACGGCTTCGGATCGAGCATTGTACACATACGACTCCGAGAAACCGTCTTGTTCTCCACTGGAAAGAAATCAATGTTTCGATACCTAGATTACTGGGATTGCCATTGCACCTTACCTCGATCACTCAAGTAATCACCGGCAAAGTAGTCGGTTTCTAAATGAAAAGAATTATAAAAAAAGAAAAGCAGGTCAAGTAAGAAGGACAGGCAAATCTTACGTCTAACGATCTTCTCCCGGTGTGCGAGTGAGAATAGAAGGAGTGCGACCGCGGCCGCAGCCAGGGTGACCCTCCGGACGAGAAGACGCTGCATGGACAGGGCAAGGGAGACGAGGGAAGGGGGAGTGGCGGGGATGTATCCACTGTGCTCAGAGTCGCCAGCTGAGCCGACACATCACAACGTGTGCTCACTAAAAGAGATGTGTTCATACATAGACGGGCGGATTGTTTGATGAGGCTGTACAAAAGGCTATCATACTGCTCAAATCCCCATCGATTGGCGGGCGATTTTGAGAGGGGAGAGAGAAAGCGTGGGTGAGCATGAGAGAATGAGAGAGTACAGAGATCTAACACGTGTGTGTCTTTGGCATATTCTAGCGCGGGTTTCCTTGCAATGATCTATTGTCTCCATGGCTACTCTGCTAACTATGTCTCATCTGCATACATCTCTACCAGAACACACTTCCGCGACCTTGAAATGGCAGACTTGATTACTTGATAAGCGTTCTTTCCTTCTTCTCCCTGCGCACAAACCACTACTTTCTCTTTTTCACGTCTGAAAAAGTGGCAATGAACTAGGCAAAAAGTTGACGAAAAGCGATACGGCTGGCGTATAAAAGTGGCTGTGTGTTGTGTGTGGCACAGTGTCTCGCAATGTTGGCAGTGGGTGTCTCATCGGCCGCGTCCCTCGCTGTTCTGGCGGTCTGCCTCGGAACGTGCGTCTACATCGTCAATGACATCAACGCCCTCCAGAGCGAGATTCAGCTCGGTGAGTGTAGGCTACTGTACTCAGTCATACCGTACTCTTCAGGCATGAGCGAGTTCCGTGCGGTGTCTGAGGACACGTGGACTCGTCTTCTCACCCTCCACACCAACCCCACTGGAGACTCTCGCGCCCCGCCCACCTTCGCCACTCTCTTCGGAAAGCGCCACACCCGCCAGGCTGGATTCCCCGACCAGTGCAACTGCGGACCCTCCTCCAAGGGATGCCCCGCCGGACCCCCCGGACCTCCTGGAGCCCCCGGAGCCCCCGGACACGACGGACCCAACGGAGATGATGGAAAGCCCGGAGCATCCGGAGTCTCTGTCGCTGTCACCCACGACATTCCCGGTGGATGCATCAAGTGCGAGGCTGGAGAGCCCGGAGAGCCCGGACAGGACGGACCTGCTGGACCCGCTGGAGCTGACGGACAGCCCGGACTCCCTGGAGCTCCTGGAGTCGACGGAAACGACGGACCCGCTGGACCCGAGGGAGATGCTGGAGCGCCCGGATCTCCTGGAGCCGACGGACAGCCCGGACCCGCTGGAGAGCCCGGAACCGTTGCCGAGCCTGGAGCGCCCGGACCCGCCGGAGCCCCCGGACAGGAGGGACCCGCTGGACCGGCTGGAAAGGACGGAGAGAAGGGAGCGGACGGACAGCCTGGACAGGACGGACCCGCCGGACCTGCTGGACAGCCCGGACAGGACGGTCAGCCCGGAGCTCCCGGACAGGACGGAGGAGATGGACTGCCTGGATCCGACGCCGCCTACTGCCCCTGCCCCGCTCGCTCGGCTGTCTTCGTCGCTCGCCACTGAGCGAACACATAGTAGATCATTGCCAAAACAAATGATAAATACATTCATTCAATTCACTTTTGTTGTTGATCTTTTGATGACCGAAGAGTGACAGACGTGCACGCTTCTGAAACTTGCGAAATATATTGGTCCATCTAATCAAGGGACGATATATTGGGGCGATGCAGGTCAAATTATTCTCCTACCGTAATTCTAAGGGGTCGATGCAGGTCAAATTATTCTCATACCGTAATTCTAAGGGGACGATCCTAATATATAGAAAACGCCCTGTCCGTCTGTCTGTAAGTAACGGTATACGGTAGCACCCGTCTCATCACCTATATACCCAAGCCGGCGCCAGCATGTGATGCGCGCCGGGTTTGCACCTTTTCACAGCCACTTGCACTTTGAGTACAACAGGGCGGCCAGTGAGACCACATGATTCAGAGACCTGTTTACGACCGACTTGCAACCAGTGTGCACTGTTTTTTTCTACCGGATGTTACTGTTTTTTACTTCCTTACTCATTGATTGCATATCATATCACTGCACCTTTGACAGGCATTTTCGTAACCGTCACCTCCCTCTTCATGACAGTCTACCACGTGCCGGTGTGATTCTCGTCATTTACAGAGCCCACCATGGACTCTTTGCCTCCACAATCCGCTCAAACGGACCTTGCAACTACTTCAGTAGACACTTCACCCACAACCAAGTTAGTAGAAGGGGGAGTACGGTTGTAGTTTTGTGAGCACCGTGATCCTTCCAGCGTCTTCGATGGACACTGGGCCGGATACACTCGAGTCAGCGCCGCGCCTCAGTCCGTACCACCTCACCCACAACCAGGGTTAGTAGAAGGGGGAGTACGGTTGTAGTTTTGTGAGCACCGTGATCCTTCCAGCGTCTTCGATGGACACTGGGCCGGATACACTCGAGTCAGCGCCGCGCCTCAGTCCGTACCACCTCACCCACAACCAGGGTTAGTAGAAGGGGGAGTACGGTTGTAGTTTTGTGAGCACCGTGATCCTTCCAGCGTCTTCGATGGACACTGGGCCGGATACACTCAAGTCAGCGCCTCAGTCCGAACCACCTCACCCACAACCAGGGTTAGTAGAAGGGGGAGTACGGTTGTAGTTTTGTGAGCACCGTGATCCTTCCAGCGTCTTCGATGGACACTGGGCTGGATACACTCGAGTCAGTGCCTCAGTCCGAACCACCTCACCCACAACCAGGGTTGCGTCTCAGTCCGCACCACCTCACCCACAACCAGGGTTAGTAGAAGGGGGAGCACGGTTGTAGTTTTGTGAGCACCGTGATCCTTCCAGCGTCTTCTATGGACACTGGGCCGGACACACTCGAGTCAGCGCCGCGCCTCAGTCCGTACCACCTCACCCACAACCAGGGTTAGTAGAAGGGGGAGTACGGTTGTAGTTTTGTGAGCACCGTGATCCTTCCAGCGTCTTCTATGGACACTGGGCCGGACACACTCGAGTCAGCGCCGCGCCTAAGTCCGTACCACCTCACCCACAACCAGGGTTAGTAGAAGGGGGAGTACGGTTGTAGTTTTGTGAGCACCGTGATCCTTCCAGCGTCTTCTATGGACACTGGGCCGGATACACTCGAGTCAGCGCCGCGCCTCAGTCCGCACCACCTCACCCACAACCAGGGTTAGTAGAAGGGGGAGCACAGTTGTAGTTTTGTGAGCACCGTGATCCTTTCAGCGTCTTCGATGGACACTGGGCCGGATACACTCGAGTCAGTGCCTCAGTCCGAACCACCTCACCCACAACCAGGGTTAGTAGAAGGGGGAGTACGGTTGTAGTTTTGTGAGCACCGTGATCCTTCCAGCGTCTTCGATGGACACTGGGCCGGATACACTCGAGTCAGCGCCGCCCCTCAGTCCGTACCACCTCACCCACAACCAGGGTTAGTAGAAGGGGGAGTACGGTTGTAGTTTTGTGAGCACCGTGATCCTTCCAGCGTCTTCTATGGACACTGGGCCGGATACACTCGAGTCAGCGCCGCGCCTCAGTCCGTACCACCTCACCCACAACCAGGGTTAGTAGAAGGGGGAGTACGGTTGTAGTTTTGTGAGCACCGTGATCCTTCCAGCGTCTTCTATGGACACTTGGCCGGATACACTCGAGTCAGCGCCGCCCCTCAGTCCGTACCACCTCACCCACAACCAGGGTTAGTAGAAGGGGGAGTACGGTTGTAGTTTTGTGAGCACCGTGATCCTTCCAGCGTCTTCTATGGACACTGGGCCGGATACACTCGAGTCAGCGCCGCGCCTCAGTCCGCACCACCTCACCCACAACCAGGGTTAGTAGAAGGGGGAGCACGGTTGTAGTTTTGTGAGCACCGTGATCCTTCCAGCGTCTTCGATGGACACTGGGCCGGATACACTCGAGTCAGTGCCTCAGTCCGAACCACCTCACCCACAACCAGGGTTAGTAGAAGGGGGAGTACGGTTGTAGTTTTGTGAGCACCGTGATCCTTCCAGCGTCTTCGATGGACACTGGGCCGGATACACTCGAGTCAGTGCCTCAGTCCGAACCACCTCACCCACAACCAGGGTTAGTAGAAGGGGGAGTACGGTTGTAGTTTTGTGAGCACCGTGAACCGTGATCCTTCCAGCGTCTTCGATGGACACTGGGCCGGATACACTCGAGTCAGCGCCGCCCCTCAGTCCGTACCACCTCACCCACAACCAGGGTTAGTAGAAGGGGGAGTACGGTTGTAGTTTTGTGAGCACCGTGATCCTTCCAGCGTCTTCTATGGACACTGGGCTGGATACACTCGAGTCAGCGCCGCGTCTCAGTCCGCACCACCTCACCCACAACCAGGGTTAGTAGAAGGGGGAGCACGGTTGTAGTTTTGTGAGCACCGTGATCCTTCCAGCGTCTTCTATGGACACTGGGCCGGACACACTCGAGTCAGCGCCGCGCCTCAGTCCGTACCACCTCACCCACAACCAGGGTTAGTAGAAGGGGGAGCACGGTTGTAGTTTTGTGAGCACCGTGATCCTTCCAGCGTCTTCGATGGACACTGGGCCGGATACACTCGAGTCAGTGCCTCAGTCCGAACCACCTCACCCACAACCAGGGTTAGTAGAAGGGGGAGTACGGTTGTAGTTTTGTGAGCACCGTGATCCTTCCAGCGTCTTCTATGGACACTTGGCCGGATACACTCGAGTCAGCGCCGCCCCTCAGTCCGTACCACCTCACCCACAACAAGGGTTAGTAGAAGGGGGAGTACGGTTGTAGTTTTGTGAGCACCGTGATCCTTCCAGCGTCTTCTATGGACACTGGGCCGGAAACACTCGAGTCAGCGCCGCGCCTCAGTCCGCACCACCTCACCCACAACCAGGGTTAGTAGAAGGGGGAGCACGGTTGTAGTTTTGTGAGCACCGTGATCCTTCCAGCGTCTTCGATGGACACTGGGCCGGATACACTCGAGTCAGTGCCTCAGTCCGAACCACCTCACCCACAACCAGGGTTAGTAGAAGGGGGAGTACGGTTGTAGTTTTGTGAGCACCGTGAACCGTGATCCTTCCAGCGTCTTCGATGGACACTGGGCCGGATACACTCGAGTCAGCGCCGCCCCTCAGTCCGTACCACCTCACCCACAACCAGGGTTAGTAGAAGGGGGAGTACGGTTGTAGTTTTGTGAGCACCGTGATCCTTCCAGCGTCTTCTATGGACACTGGGCTGGATACACTCGAGTCAGCGCCGCGTCTCAGTCCGCACCACCTCACCCACAACCAGGGTTAGTAGAAGGGGGAGCACGGTTGTAGTTTTGTGAGCACCGTGATCCTTCCAGCGTCTTCTATGGACACTGGGCCGGACACACTCGAGTCAGCGCCGCGCCTCAGTCCGTACCACCTCACCCACAACCAGGGTTAGTAGAAGGGGGAGTACGGTTGTAGTTTTGTGAGCACCGTGATCCTTCCAGCGTCTTCTATGGACACTGGGCCGGACACACTCGAGTCAACGCCGCGCCTCAGTCCGTACCACCTCACCCACAACCAGGGTTAGTAGAAGGGAGAGTACGGTTGTAGTTTTGTGAGCACCGTGATCCTTCCAGCGTCTTCGATGGACACTGGGCCGGATACACTCAAGTCAGCGCCTCAGTCCGAACCACCTCACCCACAACCAGGGTTAGTAGAAGGGGGAGTACGGTTGTAGTTTTGTGAGCACCGTGATCCTTCCAGCGTCTTCGATGGACACTGGGCTGGATACACTCGAGTCAGCGCCGCGCCTCAGTCCGCACCACCTCACCCACAACCAGGGTTAGTAGAAGGGGGAGCACGGTTGTAGTTTTGTGAGCACCGTGATCCTTCCAGCGTCTTCGATGGACACTGGGCCGGATACACTCGAGTCAGTGCCTCAGTCCGAACCACCTCACCCACAACCAGGGTTGCGTCTCAGTCCGCACCACCTCACCCACAACCAGGGTTAGTAGAAGGGGGAGCACGGTTGTAGTTTTGTGAGCACCGTGATCCTTCCAGCGTCTTCTATGGACACTGGGCCGGACACACTCGAGTCAGCGCCGCGCCTCAGTCCGTACCACCTCACCCACAACCAGGGTTAGTAGAAGGGGGAGTACGGTTGTAGTTTTGTGAGCACCGTGAACCGTGATCCTTCCAGCGTCTTCGATGGACACTGGGCCGGATACACTCGAGTCAGCGCCGCCCCTCAGTCCGTACCACCTCACCCACAACCAGGGTTAGTAGAAGGGGGAGTACGGTTGTAGTTTTGTGAGCACCGTGATCCTTCCAGCGTCTTCTATGGACACTGGGCTGGATACACTCGAGTCAGCGCCGCGTCTCAGTCCGCACCACCTCACCCACAACCAGGGTTAGTAGAAGGGGGAGCACGGTTGTAGTTTTGTGAGCACCGTGATCCTTCCAGCGTCTTCTATGGACACTGGGCCGGACACACTCGAGTCAGCGCCGCGCCTCAGTCCGTACCACCTCACCCACAACCAGGGTTAGTAGAAGGGGGAGCACGGTTGTAGTTTTGTGAGCACCGTGATCCTTCCAGCGTCTTCGATGGACACTGGGCCGGATACACTCGAGTCAGTGCCTCAGTCCGAACCACCTCACCCACAACCAGGGTTAGTAGAAGGGGGAGTACGGTTGTAGTTTTGTGAGCACCGTGATCCTTCCAGCGTCTTCTATGGACACTTGGCCGGATACACTCGAGTCAGCGCCGCCCCTCAGTCCGTACCACCTCACCCACAACAAGGGTTAGTAGAAGGGGGAGTACGGTTGTAGTTTTGTGAGCACCGTGATCCTTCCAGCGTCTTCTATGGACACTGGGCCGGATACACTCGAGTCAGCGCCGCGCCTCAGTCCGCACCACCTCACCCACAACCAGGGTTAGTAGAAGGGGGAGCACGGTTGTAGTTTTGTGAGCACCGTGATCCTTCCAGCGTCTTCGATGGACACTGGGCCGGATACACTCGAGTCAGTGCCTCAGTCCGAACCACCTCACCCACAACCAGGGTTAGTAGAAGGGGGAGTACGGTTGTAGTTTTGTGAGCACCGTGAACCGTGATCCTTCCAGCGTCTTCGATGGACACTGGGCCAGATACACTCGAGTCAGCGCCGCCCCTCAGTCCGTACCACCTCACCCACAACCAGGGTTAGTAGAAGGGGGAGTACGGTTGTAGTTTTGTGAGCACCGTGATCCTTCCAGCGTCTTCTATGGACACTGGGCTGGATACACTCGAGTCAGCGCCGCGTCTCAGTCCGCACCACCTCACCCACAACCAGGGTTAGTAGAAGGGGGAGCACGGTTGTAGTTTTGTGAGCACCGTGATCCTTCCAGCGTCTTCTATGGACACTGGGCCGGACACACTCGAGTCAGCGCCGCGCCTCAGTCCGTACCACCTCACCCACAACCAGGGTTAGTAGAAGGGGGAGTACGGTTGTAGTTTTGTGAGCACCGTGATCCTTCCAGCGTCTTCTATGGACACTGGGCCGGACACACTCGAGTCAACGCCGCGCCTCAGTCCGTACCACCTCACCCACAACCAGGGTTAGTAGAAGGGGGAGTACGGTTGTAGTTTTGTGAGCACCGTGATCCTTCCAGCGTCTTCGATGGACACTGGGCCGGATACACTCAAGTCAGCGCCTCAGTCCGAACCACCTCACCCACAACCAGGGTTAGTAGAAGGGGGAGTACGGTTGTAGTTTTGTGAGCACCGTGATCCTTCCAGCGTCTTCGATGGACACTGGGCTGGATACACTCGAGTCAGCGCCGCGCCTCAGTCCGCACCACCTCACCCACAACCAGGGTTAGTAGAAGGGGGAGCACGGTTGTAGTTTTGTGAGCACCGTGATCCTTCCAGCGTCTTCGATGGACACTGGGCCGGATACACTCGAGTCAGTGCCTCAGTCCGAACCACCTCACCCACAACCAGGGTTGCGTCTCAGTCCGCACCACCTCACCCACAACCAGGGTTAGTAGAAGGGGGAGCACGGTTGTAGTTTTGTGAGCACCGTGATCCTTCCAGCGTCTTCTATGGACACTGGGCCGGACACACTCGAGTCAGCGCCGCGCCTCAGTCCGTACCACCTCACCCACAACCAGGGTTAGTAGAAGGGGGAGTACGGTTGTAGTTTTGTGAGCACCGTGATCCTTCCAGCGTCTTCTATGGACACTGGGCCGGATACACTCGAGTCAGCGCCGCGCCTCAGTCCGCACCACCTCACCCACAACCAGGGTTAGTAGAAGGGGGAGCACAGTTGTAGTTTTGTGAGCACCGTGATCCTTTCAGCGTCTTCGATGGACACTGGGCCGGATACACTCGAGTCAGTGCCTCAGTCCGAACCACCTCACCCACAACCAGGGTTAGTAGAAGGGGGAGTACGGTTGTAGTTTTGTGAGCACCGTGATCCTTCCAGCGTCTTCGATGGACACTGGGCCGGATACACTCGAGTCAGCGCCGCCCCTCAGTCCGTACCACCTCACCCACAACCAGGGTTAGTAGAAGGGGGAGTACGGTTGTAGTTTTGTGAGCACCGTGATCCTTCCAGCGTCTTCTATGGACACTGGGCCGGATACACTCGAGTCAGCGCCGCGCCTCAGTCCGTACCACCTCACCCACAACCAGGGTTAGTAGAAGGGGGAGTACGGTTGTAGTTTTGTGAGCACCGTGATCCTTCCAGCGTCTTCTATGGACACTTGGCCGGATACACTCGAGTCAGCGCCGCCCCTCAGTCCGTACCACCTCACCCACAACCAGGGTTAGTAGAAGGGGGAGTACGGTTGTAGTTTTGTGAGCACCGTGATCCTTCCAGCGTCTTCTATGGACACTGGGCCGGATACACTCGAGTCAGCGCCGCGCCTCAGTCCGCACCACCTCACCCACAACCAGGGTTAGTAGAAGGGGGAGCACGGTTGTAGTTTTGTGAGCACCGTGATCCTTCCAGCGTCTTCGATGGACACTGGGCCGGATACACTCGAGTCAGTGCCTCAGTCCGAACCACCTCACCCACAACCAGGGTTAGTAGAAGGGGGAGTACGGTTGTAGTTTTGTGAGCACCGTGATCCTTCCAGCGTCTTCGATGGACACTGGGCCGGATACACTCGAGTCAGTGCCTCAGTCCGAACCACCTCACCCACAACCAGGGTTAGTAGAAGGGGGAGTACGGTTGTAGTTTTGTGAGCACCGTGAACCGTGATCCTTCCAGCGTCTTCGATGGACACTGGGCCGGATACACTCGAGTCAGCGCCGCCCCTCAGTCCGTACCACCTCACCCACAACCAGGGTTAGTAGAAGGGGGAGTACGGTTGTAGTTTTGTGAGCACCGTGATCCTTCCAGCGTCTTCTATGGACACTGGGCTGGATACACTCGAGTCAGCGCCGCGTCTCAGTCCGCACCACCTCACCCACAACCAGGGTTAGTAGAAGGGGGAGCACGGTTGTAGTTTTGTGAGCACCGTGATCCTTCCAGCGTCTTCTATGGACACTGGGCCGGACACACTCGAGTCAGCGCCGCGCCTCAGTCCGTACCACCTCACCCACAACCAGGGTTAGTAGAAGGGGGAGTACGGTTGTAGTTTTGTGAGCACCGTGATCCTTCCAGCGTCTTCTATGGACACTGGGCCGGACACACTCGAGTCAGCGCCGCGCCTCAGTCCGTACCACCTCACCCACAACCAGGGTTAGTAGAAGGGGGAGTACGGTTGTAGTTTTGTGAGCACCGTGATCCTTCCAGCGTCTTCGATGGACACTGGGCCGGATACACTCGAGTCAGCGCCGCGCCTCAGTCCGTACCACCTCACCCACAACCAGGGTTAGTAGAAGGGGGAGTACGGTTGTAGTTTTGTGAGCACCGTGATCCTTCCAGCGTCTTCTATGGACACTTGGCCGGATACACTCGAGTCAGCGCCGCCCCTCAGTCCGTACCACCTCACCCACAACCAGGGTTAGTAGAAGGGGGAGTACGGTTGTAGTTTTGTGAGCACCGTGATCCTTCCAGCGTCTTCTATGGACACTGGGCCGGATACACTCGAGTCAGCGCCGCGCCTCAGTCCGCACCACCTCACCCACAACCAGGGTTAGTAGAAGGGGGAGCACGGTTGTAGTTTTGTGAGCACCGTGATCCTTCCAGCGTCTTCGATGGACACTGGGCCGGATACACTCGAGTCAGTGCCTCAGTCCGAACCACCTCACCCACAACCAGGGTTAGTAGAAGGGGGAGTACGGTTGTAGTTTTGTGAGCACCGTGAACCGTGATCCTTCCAGCGTCTTCGATGGACACTGGGCCGGATACACTCGAGTCAGCGCCGCCCCTCAGTCCGTACCACCTCACCCACAACCAGGGTTAGTAGAAGGGGGAGTACGGTTGTAGTTTTGTGAGCACCGTGATCCTTCCAGCGTCTTCTATGGACACTGGGCTGGATACACTCGAGTCAGCGCCGCGTCTCAGTCCGCACCACCTCACCCACAACCAGGGTTAGTAGAAGGGGGAGCACGGTTGTAGTTTTGTGAGCACCGTGATCCTTCCAGCGTCTTCTATGGACACTGGGCCGGACACACTCGAGTCAGCGCCGCGCCTCAGTCCGTACCACCTCACCCACAACCAGGGTTAGTAGAAGGGGGAGTACGGTTGTAGTTTTGTGAGCACCGTGATCCTTCCAGCGTCTTCTATGGACACTGGGCCGGACACACTCGAGTCAGCGCCGCGCCTCAGTCCGTACCACCTCACCCACAACCAGGGTTATTAGAAGGGGGAGTACGGTTGTAGTTTTGTGAGCACCGTGATCCTTCCAGCGTCTTCTATGGACACTGGGCCGGATACACTCGAGTCAGCGCCGCGCCTCAGTCCGCACCACCTCACCCACAACCAGGGTTAGTAGAAGGGGGAGCACAGTTGTAGTTTTGTGAGCACCGTGATCCTTCCAGCGTCTTCGATGGACACTGGGCCGGATACACTCGAGTCAGTGCCTCAGTCCGAACCACCTCACCCACAACCAGGGTTAGTAGAAGGGGGAGTACGGTTGTAGTTTTGTGAGCACCGTGATCCTTCCAGCGTCTTCGATGGACACTGGGCCGGATACACTCGAGTCAGCGCCGCCCCTCAGTCCGTACCACCTCACCCACAACCAGGGTTAGTAGAAGGGGGAGTACGGTTGTAGTTTTGTGAGCACCGTGATCCTTCCAGCGTCTTTTATGGACACTGGGCCGGATACACTCGAGTCAGCGCCGCGCCTCAGTCCGTACCACCTCACCCACAACCAGGGTTAGTAGAAGGGGGAGTACGGTTGTAGTTTTGTGAGCACCGTGATCCTCCCAGCGTCTTCTATGGACACTGGGCCGGATACACTCGAGTCAGCGCCGCCCCTCAGTCCGTACCACCTCACCCACAACCAGGGTTAGTAGAAGGGGGAGCACAGTTGTAGTTTTGTGAGCACCGTGATCCTTCCAGCGTCTTCGATGGACACTGGGCCGGATACACTCGAGTCAGTGCCTCAGTCCGAACCACCTCACCCACAACCAGGGTTAGTAGAAGGGGGAGTACGGTTGTAGTTTTGTGAGCACCGTGATCCTTCCAGCGTCTTCGATGGACACTGGGCCGGATACACTCGAGTCAGCGCCGCCCCTCAGTCCGTACCACCTCACCCACAACCAGGGTTAGTAGAAGGGGGAGTACGGTTGTAGTTTTGTGAGCACCGTGATCCTTCCAGCGTCTTTTATGGACACTGGGCCGGATACACTCGAGTCAGCGCCGCGCCTCAGTCCGTACCACCTCACCCACAACCAGGGTTAGTAGAAGGGGGAGTACGGTTGTAGTTTTGTGAGCACCGTGATCCTTCCAGCGTCTTCTATGGACACTGGGCCGGATACACTCGAGTCAGCGCCGCCCCTCAGTCCGTACCACCTCACCCACAACCAGGGTTAGTAGAAGGGAGAGTACGGTTGTAGTTTTGTGAGCACCGTGATCCTTCCAGCGTCTTCTATGGACACTGGGCCGGATACACTCGAGTCAGCGCCGCGCCTCAGTCCGTACCACCTCACCCACAACCAGGGTTAGTAGAAGGGGGAGTACGGTTGTAGTTTTGTGAGCACCGTGTTCCTTCCAGCGTCTTCTATGGACACTGGGCCGGATACACTCGAGTCAGCGCCGCGCCTCAGTCCGTACCATCTCACCCACAACCAGGGTTAGTAGAAGGGGGAGTACGGTTGTAGTTTTGTGAGCACCGTGATCCTTCCAGCGTCTTCGATGGACACTGGGCCGGATACACTCGAGTCAGCGCCGCCCCTCAGTCCGTACCACCTCACCCACAACCAGGGTTAGTAGAAGGGGGAGTACGGTTGTAGTTTTGTGAGCACCGTGATCCTTCCAGCGTCTTCTATGGACACTGGGCCGGATACACTCGAGTCAGCGCCGCGCCTCAGTCCGTACCACCTCACCCACAACCAGGGTTAGTAGAAGGGGGAGTACGGTTGTAGTTTTGTGAGCACCGTGATCCTTCCAGCGTCTTCTATGGACACTTGGCCGGATACACTCGAGTCAGCGCCGCCCCTCAGTCCGTACCACCTCACCCACAACCAGGGTTAGTAGAAGGGGGAGTACGGTTGTAGTTTTGTGAGCACCGTGATCCTTCCAGCGTCTTCTATGGACACTGGGCCGGATACACTCGAGTCAGCGCCGCGCCTCAGTCCGCACCACCTCACCCACAACCAGGGTTAGTAGAAGGGGGAGCACGGTTGTAGTTTTGTGAGCACCGTGATCCTTCCAGCGTCTTCGATGGACACTGGGCCGGATACACTCGAGTCAGTGCCTCAGTCCGAACCACCTCACCCACAACCAGGGTTAGTAGAAGGGGGAGTACGGTTGTAGTTTTGTGAGCACCGTGATCCTTCCAGCGTCTTCGATGGACACTGGGCCGGATACACTCGAGTCAGTGCCTCAGTCCGAACCACCTCACCCACAACCAGGGTTAGTAGAAGGGGGAGTACGGTTGTAGTTTTGTGAGCACCGTGAACCGTGATCCTTCCAGCGTCTTCGATGGACACTGGGCCGGATACACTCGAGTCAGCGCCGCCCCTCAGTCCGTACCACCTCACCCACAACCAGGGTTAGTAGAAGGGGGAGTACGGTTGTAGTTTTGTGAGCACCGTGATCCTTCCAGCGTCTTCTATGGACACTGGGCTGGATACACTCGAGTCAGCGCCGCGTCTCAGTCCGCACCACCTCACCCACAACCAGGGTTAGTAGAAGGGGGAGCACGGTTGTAGTTTTGTGAGCACCGTGATCCTTCCAGCGTCTTCTATGGACACTGGGCCGGACACACTCGAGTCAGCGCCGCGCCTCAGTCCGTACCACCTCACCCACAACCAGGGTTAGTAGAAGGGGGAGTACGGTTGTAGTTTTGTGAGCACCGTGATCCTTCCAGCGTCTTCTATGGACACTGGGCCGGACACACTCGAGTCAGCGCCGCGCCTCAGTCCGTACCACCTCACCCACAACCAGGGTTAGTAGAAGGGGGAGTACGGTTGTAGTTTTGTGAGCACCGTGATCCTTCCAGCGTCTTCGATGGACACTGGGCCGGATACACTCGAGTCAGCGCCGCGCCTCAGTCCGTACCACCTCACCCACAACCAGGGTTAGTAGAAGGGGGAGTACGGTTGTAGTTTTGTGAGCACCGTGATCCTTCCAGCGTCTTCTATGGACACTTGGCCGGATACACTCGAGTCAGCGCCGCCCCTCAGTCCGTACCACCTCACCCACAACCAGGGTTAGTAGAAGGGGGAGTACGGTTGTAGTTTTGTGAGCACCGTGATCCTTCCAGCGTCTTCTATGGACACTGGGCCGGATACACTCGAGTCAGCGCCGCGCCTCAGTCCGCACCACCTCACCCACAACCAGGGTTAGTAGAAGGGGGAGCACGGTTGTAGTTTTGTGAGCACCGTGATCCTTCCAGCGTCTTCGATGGACACTGGGCCGGATACACTCGAGTCAGTGCCTCAGTCCGAACCACCTCACCCACAACCAGGGTTAGTAGAAGGGGGAGTACGGTTGTAGTTTTGTGAGCACCGTGAACCGTGATCCTTCCAGCGTCTTCGATGGACACTGGGCCGGATACACTCGAGTCAGCGCCGCCCCTCAGTCCGTACCACCTCACCCACAACCAGGGTTAGTAGAAGGGGGAGTACGGTTGTAGTTTTGTGAGCACCGTGATCCTTCCAGCGTCTTCTATGGACACTGGGCTGGATATACTCGAGTCAGCGCCGCGTCTCAGTCCGCACCACCTCACCCACAACCAGGGTTAGTAGAAGGGGGAGCACGGTTGTAGTTTTGTGAGCACCGTGATCCTTCCAGCGTCTTCTATGGACACTGGGCCGGACACACTCGAGTCAGCGCCGCGCCTCAGTCCGTACCACCTCACCCACAACCAGGGTTAGTAGAAGGGGGAGTACGGTTGTAGTTTTGTGAGCACCGTGATCCTTCCAGCGTCTTCTATGGACACTGGGCCGGACACACTCGAGTCAGCGCCGCGCCTCAGTCCGTACCACCTCACCCACAACCAGGGTTATTAGAAGGGGGAGTACGGTTGTAGTTTTGTGAGCACCGTGATCCTTCCAGCGTCTTCTATGGACACTGGGCCGGATACACTCGAGTCAGCGCCGCGCCTCAGTCCGCACCACCTCACCCACAACCAGGGTTAGTAGAAGGGGGAGCACAGTTGTAGTTTTGTGAGCACCGTGATCCTTCCAGCGTCTTCGATGGACACTGGGCCGGATACACTCGAGTCAGTGCCTCAGTCCGAACCACCTCACCCACAACCAGGGTTAGTAGAAGGGGGAGTACGGTTGTAGTTTTGTGAGCACCGTGATCCTTCCAGCGTCTTCGATGGACACTGGGCCGGATACACTCGAGTCAGCGCCGCCCCTCAGTCCGTACCACCTCACCCACAACCAGGGTTAGTAGAAGGGGGAGTACGGTTGTAGTTTTGTGAGCACCGTGATCCTTCCAGCGTCTTTTATGGACACTGGGCCGGATACACTCGAGTCAGCGCCGCGCCTCAGTCCGTACCACCTCACCCACAACCAGGGTTAGTAGAAGGGGGAGTACGGTTGTAGTTTTGTGAGCACCGTGATCCTCCCAGCGTCTTCTATGGACACTGGGCCGGATACACTCGAGTCAGCGCCGCCCCTCAGTCCGTACCACCTCACCCACAACCAGGGTTAGTAGAAGGGGGAGCACAGTTGTAGTTTTGTGAGCACCGTGATCCTTCCAGCGTCTTCGATGGACACTGGGCCGGATACACTCGAGTCAGTGCCTCAGTCCGAACCACCTCACCCACAACCAGGGTTAGTAGAAGGGGGAGTACGGTTGTAGTTTTGTGAGCACCGTGATCCTTCCAGCGTCTTCGATGGACACTGGGCCGGATACACTCGAGTCAGCGCCGCCCCTCAGTCCGTACCACCTCACCCACAACCAGGGTTAGTAGAAGGGGGAGTACGGTTGTAGTTTTGTGAGCACCGTGATCCTTCCAGCGTCTTTTATGGACACTGGGCCGGATACACTCGAGTCAGCGCCGCGCCTCAGTCCGTACCACCTCACCCACAACCAGGGTTAGTAGAAGGGGGAGTACGGTTGTAGTTTTGTGAGCACCGTGATCCTTCCAGCGTCTTCTATGGACACTGGGCCGGATACACTCGAGTCAGCGCCGCCCCTCAGTCCGTACCACCTCACCCACAACCAGGGTTAGTAGAAGGGAGAGTACGGTTGTAGTTTTGTGAGCACCGTGATCCTTCCAGCGTCTTCTATGGACACTGGGCCGGATACACTCGAGTCAGCGCCGCGCCTCAGTCCGTACCACCTCACCCACAACCAGGGTTAGTAGAAGGGGGAGTACGGTTGTAGTTTTGTGAGCACCGTGTTCCTTCCAGCGTCTTCTATGGACACTGGGCCGGATACACTCGAGTCAGCGCCGCGCCTCAGTCCGTACCATCTCACCCACAACCAGGGTTAGTAGAAGGGGGAGTACGGTTGTAGTTTTGTGAGCACCGTGATCCTTCCAGCGTCTTCGATGGACACTGGGCCGGATACACTCGAGTCAGCGCCGCCCCTCAGTCCGTACCACCTCACCCACAACCAGGGTTAGTAGAAGGGGGAGTACGGTTGTAGTTTTGTGAGCACCGTGATCCTTCCAGCGTCTTCTATGGACACTGGGCCGGATACACTCGAGTCAGCGCCGCGCCTCAGTCCGTACCACCTCACCCACAACCAGGGTTAGTAGAAGGGGGAGTACGGTTGTAGTTTTGTGAGCACCGTGATCCTTCCAGCGTCTTCTATGGACACTTGGCCGGATACACTCGAGTCAGCGCCGCCCCTCAGTCCGTACCACCTCACCCACAACCAGGGTTAGTAGAAGGGGGAGTACGGTTGTAGTTTTGTGAGCACCGTGATCCTTCCAGCGTCTTCTATGGACACTGGGCCGGATACACTCGAGTCAGCGCCGCGCCTCAGTCCGCACCACCTCACCCACAACCAGGGTTAGTAGAAGGGGGAGCACGGTTGTAGTTTTGTGAGCACCGTGATCCTTCCAGCGTCTTCGATGGACACTGGGCCGGATACACTCGAGTCAGTGCCTCAGTCCGAACCACCTCACCCACAACCAGGGTTAGTAGAAGGGGGAGTACGGTTGTAGTTTTGTGAGCACCGTGATCCTTCCAGCGTCTTCGATGGACACTGGGCCGGATACACTCGAGTCAGTGCCTCAGTCCGAACCACCTCACCCACAACCAGGGTTAGTAGAAGGGGGAGTACGGTTGTAGTTTTGTGAGCACCGTGAACCGTGATCCTTCCAGCGTCTTCGATGGACACTGGGCCGGATACACTCGAGTCAGCGCCGCCCCTCAGTCCGTACCACCTCACCCACAACCAGGGTTAGTAGAAGGGGGAGTACGGTTGTAGTTTTGTGAGCACCGTGATCCTTCCAGCGTCTTCTATGGACACTGGGCTGGATACACTCGAGTCAGCGCCGCGTCTCAGTCCGCACCACCTCACCCACAACCAGGGTTAGTAGAAGGGGGAGCACGGTTGTAGTTTTGTGAGCACCGTGATCCTTCCAGCGTCTTCTATGGACACTGGGCCGGACACACTCGAGTCAGCGCCGCGCCTCAGTCCGTACCACCTCACCCACAACCAGGGTTAGTAGAAGGGGGAGTACGGTTGTAGTTTTGTGAGCACCGTGATCCTTCCAGCGTCTTCTATGGACACTGGGCCGGACACACTCGAGTCAGCGCCGCGCCTCAGTCCGTACCACCTCACCCACAACCAGGGTTAGTAGAAGGGGGAGTACGGTTGTAGTTTTGTGAGCACCGTGATCCTTCCAGCGTCTTCGATGGACACTGGGCCGGATACACTCGAGTCAGCGCCGCGCCTCAGTCCGTACCACCTCACCCACAACCAGGGTTAGTAGAAGGGGGAGTACGGTTGTAGTTTTGTGAGCACCGTGATCCTTCCAGCGTCTTCTATGGACACTTGGCCGGATACACTCGAGTCAGCGCCGCCCCTCAGTCCGTACCACCTCACCCACAACCAGGGTTAGTAGAAGGGGGAGTACGGTTGTAGTTTTGTGAGCACCGTGATCCTTCCAGCGTCTTCTATGGACACTGGGCCGGATACACTCGAGTCAGCGCCGCGCCTCAGTCCGCACCACCTCACCCACAACCAGGGTTAGTAGAAGGGGGAGCACGGTTGTAGTTTTGTGAGCACCGTGATCCTTCCAGCGTCTTCGATGGACACTGGGCCGGATACACTCGAGTCAGTGCCTCAGTCCGAACCACCTCACCCACAACCAGGGTTAGTAGAAGGGGGAGTACGGTTGTAGTTTTGTGAGCACCGTGAACCGTGATCCTTCCAGCGTCTTCGATGGACACTGGGCCGGATACACTCGAGTCAGCGCCGCCCCTCAGTCCGTACCACCTCACCCACAACCAGGGTTAGTAGAAGGGGGAGTACGGTTGTAGTTTTGTGAGCACCGTGATCCTTCCAGCGTCTTCTATGGACACTGGGCTGGATATACTCGAGTCAGCGCCGCGTCTCAGTCCGCACCACCTCACCCACAACCAGGGTTAGTAGAAGGGGGAGCACGGTTGTAGTTTTGTGAGCACCGTGATCCTTCCAGCGTCTTCTATGGACACTGGGCCGGACACACTCGAGTCAGCGCCGCGCCTCAGTCCGTACCACCTCACCCACAACCAGGGTTAGTAGAAGGGGGAGTACGGTTGTAGTTTTGTGAGCACCGTGATCCTTCCAGCGTCTTCTATGGACACTGGGCCGGACACACTCGAGTCAGCGCCGCGCCTCAGTCCGTACCACCTCACCCACAACCAGGGTTATTAGAAGGGGGAGTACGGTTGTAGTTTTGTGAGCACCGTGATCCTTCCAGCGTCTTCTATGGACACTGGGCCGGATACACTCGAGTCAGCGCCGCGCCTCAGTCCGCACCACCTCACCCACAACCAGGGTTAGTAGAAGGGGGAGCACAGTTGTAGTTTTGTGAGCACCGTGATCCTTCCAGCGTCTTCGATGGACACTGGGCCGGATACACTCGAGTCAGTGCCTCAGTCCGAACCACCTCACCCACAACCAGGGTTAGTAGAAGGGGGAGTACGGTTGTAGTTTTGTGAGCACCGTGATCCTTCCAGCGTCTTCGATGGACACTGGGCCGGATACACTCGAGTCAGCGCCGCCCCTCAGTCCGTACCACCTCACCCACAACCAGGGTTAGTAGAAGGGGGAGTACGGTTGTAGTTTTGTGAGCACCGTGATCCTTCCAGCGTCTTTTATGGACACTGGGCCGGATACACTCGAGTCAGCGCCGCGCCTCAGTCCGTACCACCTCACCCACAACCAGGGTTAGTAGAAGGGGGAGTACGGTTGTAGTTTTGTGAGCACCGTGATCCTCCCAGCGTCTTCTATGGACACTGGGCCGGATACACTCGAGTCAGCGCCGCCCCTCAGTCCGTACCACCTCACCCACAACCAGGGTTAGTAGAAGGGGGAGCACAGTTGTAGTTTTGTGAGCACCGTGATCCTTCCAGCGTCTTCGATGGACACTGGGCCGGATACACTCGAGTCAGTGCCTCAGTCCGAACCACCTCACCCACAACCAGGGTTAGTAGAAGGGGGAGTACGGTTGTAGTTTTGTGAGCACCGTGATCCTTCCAGCGTCTTCGATGGACACTGGGCCGGATACACTCGAGTCAGCGCCGCCCCTCAGTCCGTACCACCTCACCCACAACCAGGGTTAGTAGAAGGGGGAGTACGGTTGTAGTTTTGTGAGCACCGTGATCCTTCCAGCGTCTTTTATGGACACTGGGCCGGATACACTCGAGTCAGCGCCGCGCCTCAGTCCGTACCACCTCACCCACAACCAGGGCTTAGTAGAAG